>CM074742.1:65455394-65780394 GCA_037367245.1 Phrynocephalus guinanensis | reverse complement strand
GGGCGAGCAACATGTGTGACAAACACACTCACACACCGGTCTCATGTAACCCCCTGGAGCCAACATCTGCCCTATAGGCTCCTCCCAACTAACTTGAGCTGCAATCATTAAAGTAAATTTTGGTGTTATGCCCCATCTCCAAAATGCACTGGGGTCTGCAACCTCAAGGTGAGGCAGTGAGCGCTCCAACGCTGGAGGCAATCAAGAGAAATTTCGACAACCACCTGGCAAATATCCTCCTATGACAGTGGTGGTGAATCTTTGGCACACCAGATGTTTTGGACCACAGCTCCCAGAATTCCGAGCCTGTATTGGCAGGGACAAAGGACTGTGGGAGTTGGGGTCCAAAACATCTGAAGGGCCAAAGATTAACCACCACTGGCCTATGATTTGTGTTCCTGCCTTTTGAACAGGGGGCTGGACTAGATGGCCTTCTGGGTGCCTTCCGTCTCCAGGATTCTATGCCTTCACTAACCATAATTCTCAGGTTGCCCCGTTGAAATAGAAATGTACAGTCGGTCCTTCACATTCACCGGATATTAGCTTTGAGCACCTGCACAGATGCTGAAAAATGTAGATTACAGTGAATGCCACTATAACAGGGAATGCAATGCAGTGCGTAGCAAGGTCTCTCGCTCCCACTAGTGGTCAGTTATGGGAAGTTTACCATTAAGAAATCTATTTTGCAGGGATTTTTCTTTTAATATTTAATATTCTCACTCTGTGGCTAAGTGAATCCGCAGGTTCTGAACCCACAGATAAAGGGTCCTATTGTACAAATATATTATACACCAGATGAAAATATACCTCGGTTCAAAGATATCCGGTTTGTCCAGCGACAGCTGTGTAAGGAATACAGCTAGGATCTTCCCCAACATACCCGGGTGCTTTCAACAGACTTTACAGAGACAAAAAATTACACTGGCCAGAATAGCTTCAAGTCCCTCAAAGTTGTCCACCCCTTTCCTCATTAGCAGTTTCTGGAGAAGGGGCTGCCTTAGCACGCTGGGAAAATTTTAAAATTGTGGAGGAAAAAGGCTGGAAGGAAGGAAGGAAGGAAAATATAGCCCTTTTAAAACAGATTTATTTCGTTCTGCGTTTTTTGCAATTGACACAACCCACTTTTTCAGAAACAAATAAACGACTCATTCACAGAGTGAACCATTGTCACTTTGCCTATTATATGTATCATTGGCTAGACATGGAGCCCTGCATAAGTAAAAAAGCATAAGCGTTTGTGCCCCTTGTGGACTTGGATCCCCAAAAGTATACACAATCGTCTTTCAAATTCCCCAATTTTAATGGCTTCTTCTGTATCTCCTTCCTTTCCTCCCCCTCCCCCTTTAATTTTGCCAATAAATGCAGCCAAGTTGTGAATTTTGCGTCAGTTCCTCTAGCTGCACAGAAGTGCAGGAACCGGCAGAGCAGAATCAGCTTCAAGTCTCCCCCAAGCAGACCACCCCTTATTGTCTCATAAACTGGCACGTACTGTCTCTCAGTAATTCACTCTGAGACATTAGAAAGAAAAAGAATACAAGATTTAAATTACAGTGGTACCTTGTATAAAGGAATTAATTCGTTCTCAATGAAATTATGTGAAGCAAATTTTCCTTTATACAAATTTCCCATAGGAATGCATTGAGAATGGAGTAATCCCATTTTTATGTTGTACAGATTTGCCCTATAGGCGATTATGTTAGGCAGATTTCCCCTATCTCTGGAATTTTTTATGTTGTACAGTAGAGATGGGCATGAATCAAAAAAAATTGCATTTCATTTGTCTCTGAAGATTCTCAGTCATCCAGGTGCGTTTATCTGGGAGTTGAGTCATGGCTACTGGACTTCTTTTTTTTGAGAGATAGAAACGTTTCGCTGTTCATCCAAACAGCTTCATCGGTCTGAATACAGGTAGTGCAAGAGACCTTCTTATAGTCAGCTTGACCTCTTGTCCCCTTGTCTGATTGGCTCATAAGATGAACAAAGCCTGAATAGGCTCGTTAGGGAGACATTAGTGTCCATGGCCTTAAGGTAAACAATGGCCTAAGGTGCTGAATCCCATCAAGAATGGGTCATTAGCTGTGACCTGGTGGTGAAGGCTCCTTGATTTGCCTGGGTACTGTGGAAAGTACAGCCTGATAAGTAGCAGCTAGACTATGCCGGAGCCCCCTACCTCTGTTGAGGGAGGGATTTTCAATGCTAACATGAATGGCTTCCCTTACTCCTCTCTCAAACCACCTCTCTTCTTTGTCTAATATGTGTACATCCTCATCTTTGAAAGAGTGGCCTTTTTCCTTCAAATGGAGGTGTACTGCTGATTCTGGTCCTGAGCTGTTACCTCTCCTATGTTGGGCCATTCTTCTGTTTAATGGCTGTTTAGTTTCTCCAATGTAGAGGTCTGAACACTCTTCACTGCATTGGACTGCATATACTATATTGCTCCTTTTATGGTTTGGTGGGAGACTCAACTCCCAGACATTTCATTTGTCGTTTGTCGTTTGGAGGGTCCATTTCAGTTCGTTTCCGTTCTTCACGAATTTTTGAAAAAAAATTCATTTTCGTTTTCGTTCGTTTCGTTACAGTTTCGTTACTATTTATTTCAATTTTTTGTGATTTTTTAAAAAGGATTTTAAGCAATTCACTCATATTGCAGTAACAGAAACGAAACATACGACAAAATTTCCGGTGTTTCTGTTCGTTTCGGTACATTACAGAGACAAAATTCGTTTGTCGTTTCATTACGTAACGAAACAAAAAACAAAAATGGAAACGAAAAATTGATCGTTTCGTGCCCATCTCTATTGTACAGAGTTTATGTTATACAAACCGTTTGTTATACAAGGGCCCACTGCACTTAGAGTGATCAGATAAAGGCGAAAGTTACAAACATGACTGATTCGAGCTACAGTCTTTGAGACTCACTGCTTCCAAACGACTGCTAACTGACAACAAACAACCGAGAGGGAAACAGCTCAAAAGCAGAGAGGCGGGGGGGGGGATTCAGTCTGACATCAGAGGCAGGGAAGCAATGATTGGCCTGTGCTGTATAGATTGACGGTCGCCTTAGCCCTGAAAGGACCCTCCCAACCACACTCACTAGAGACAGCATGTGAGGTTGCAATGGTTCCAACAATCAGCTGTATTTATTTTTAATAATCAATCTTAGATGTCCAGCCCCTTTCACTTCTGCCTTTGGGGCTGGGAATTCGGAAGGGGGCAGATTTGCATTTGGAAGGGAGGGGATGTCTTTCCCAGGTAGCACCAATTATTGACTTCTAGCAAACTGTATAAACGTGGCTTTGATTTGTACTTCAGGGCAATGTTAAAAGCGAGAGTTTCGTTCCTGATTTTATCACACCCTGTGTTTGTTTGTTTGTTTGTTTGTTTGTTTTAGAGATTTTTTAAAACCCCACCTTTCTCCTTGGAAAAGGACCCAAGGCAGCTTACAGTAATGAGGGATAATATATAGTTCAGTACAATTAAGACATGTTCAAGTACAGTGGGCCCTTGTATAACAAACAGTTTGTATAACATAAAATCTGTACAACATAAAAAAATTCCGGAGATAGGGGAAATTTGCTTAACATAATTGCCTATGGGGAAAATCTGTACAACATAAAAAATGGGATTACTCCGTTTTCAATGCATTCCTATGGGAATTTGTATAAAGGAAAAATTGTTTAACATAATTTCATTTGGAATGAATTAATTCCTTTATACAAGGTACCACTGTATTTGAAAACAAGGAACTGAGGGACATCTTACAACATTAGTAGACAACATGACAGTAAAGCTACAAGAAAACACTAGCAGTTGAAGAGAAAGTAAAAATTCCATGTAAACGTTATGAGTGATGGAAACTAACATTGAAAACATAGCGTCTATGTAATCACACAAGGAATGCTGTAGTTACTGGGCAAACAGAAAAGTGGGAATTCCATCACCCCCACCCCAAAACCCTCCCACCTTTCACTCACCGGGAACAGGACCTGTCTTCCAGGTTCCTCCGCTGCTTCGGGTTTACGGTTGTTAATGTGCAACTAGGAAATTGCCCTGCCGTGTCCTGAGAGGCCGAGGTCTTGGTGGGACATGTAGTCCTCCTGCCCGTTAGGCACTAGAGACGTCACCTCCCAAAGGACTACGCCTCCCATAAAGACCGAGACCTCCCCAAAAGCACCGAGGCCAGTTTCCTTTGCATTCAGGAACAACAGGAGGGACACGACCGCCAAGGAGCCTGGAAGTCCTGTTCCAGCAGAGGGAAAGGTCAGTGTGGGTATACACGCGTGCACAGGTGCAATGCAGGTCTACCCAGAGGGAACCCCCACTTGGTTCTTCTGTCCACATGGAGGGGGTTGCAGCCTTCTGCAACAAAGCTCTACCTGGCCTCAATGTCCAGGATCCGCCCACGGAGCTAGAAGTGAGAGGCATGGGGATCGTTCTCCACTTAGTCCTCCTAACAGCCCTGTGAGGTAGGTCAGGATGACAGAGAGAGAGAGAGAGAGAGAGAGAGAGAGAGAGAGAGAGAGAGAGAGAGAGAGAGAGAGAGAGAGAGAGAGAGAGAGAGAGAGAAGGACAGGTCCAAGCTCACCTGGTGAATTAATTCTGTAGTCAAGGCAGGTCTAGAACCCATGACTTTCAAAAAGCTGGCTCTGCACTCTAACCATTGTACTCCACTGCCTCTGCACCAACCATCTCCTTTCTGGCTGCGATTCTGTTGAGCTAAACATCCTGTTTCAAATGCCTTCTCATCCATTTGGAAACCTTGCCTTTGACGTTTTGTCCACAGCCGGCAACACCATGCTTGGGTGGGGTAACACCCCGAGCCTCTCTGTATGAGCCTGATAGTTGTTATTACAGCGGTACCTTGTATAAAGGAATTAATTCGTTTGAAATGAAATTATGTTAAGCAAATTTTCCTTTATACAAATTTCCCATAGGAATGAACTGAAAATGGAGTAGTTCCTAATTGCAACCATTTTTATGTTGTACAGATTCACCACATAGGCGATTCTCCAGAATTTTTATGTTGTACAGATTTCATGTTATACAAACCTTTTGTTATACAAGGGTCCACTGTATTACTGTTCATGAAGCAGGCCTGTACTTTTTTTTTTTTGTTCTGGGTAGGTTGGATCGACTTGCAATAAAGCAACCAAGATGGTTTCTATAAGGATCTCCCTGGACTGGTTTATAAAAAAAATGAGAGTAAACATCCTGGATGAACACAAGCCTGCATGAATCTTTTCCAGAAACAATGGGGTTCTGCATGTATCAGAGAGATTAATTAAATCACAGCTGGATTCAGCTTCAGAGGTGACTCTCAGGAAAAGGAACAGCGTTTTTTTTTTAGCTTGCAAGAAATCATGCCAAAAATTTTGACACAGGCTGGCCCTGCTGCACCTTTAACAGCTTATGTAGAAATGTCAGCAACTGGGAAATCCAGCCGCAACACCTACTGAAATTACTCCCTGCTATTAAACCCTGCCTCTCTCCTTTCACGGGCGCACACCCTTTAATTCGGGGTGCTCTAGGGTGACCAGTAGTGATGGTGGGGAGAGGACAGGATTCCTGCTCCTTTCAGCGTAGCAGTAAATATGCCCTTTCCGCGGCAGTAAAGCTGTATTGGTGTGCTTCAATGAAATGTCCTCCTCCGTGCAATTCTGGGAAAGGCCACGATACTGGGCAATATGGGTCGGGGGGGTAGGAAATGAGGGGGGGGACAATATGAGATGGACTGACTCCCTAACGGAAACCACAGGTTGTATCTACAAAGCAGGGCTGATTTGGCGATTGCTCCCTCCTATAGTCGCCAATAAGTAAGAATTGGACTTGAAGTCTCACCATTTTTATGATAACAGGATTTCCAGTACATATGAGATGTTTAAGGAGTTATTATTTACAGTGCACCCTTGTATAACAAACAGTTTGTATAACATAAAATTTGTGCAAGATAAAAAAAATCCGGCGATAGGGGAAATTGGCTTAACAGAATCGCCTATGGGGAGAATCCATACAACATAAAAATGGGATTACTCCGTTTTCCATGCATTCCTATGGGAATTTGGTATCAAGGAAAATTTGCTTAACATAATTTCATTTGGAAGGAATTAATTCCTTTATACAAGGTACCACTGTATTTGTTTTATTTTGTGCATTTTTACCCCGCCTTTCTCCTTGGTCAAGGACCCACAGCGGCTTACAGCAATGAGAGACAATGTACAGTCCAGTACAGTTCCTTTCAGTGAGTTTCTATGGCAGAACCGAGATTTGAACACAGGGCTCCCAAGACCTAGGTTGTCATTCTGTCCACCACCCCACACTAGCGCTATGCATTGTTTGAACAACAAAAAACAACAACTTAGCTAGGTTGGATGGAAGCCGACTCTCTTAATGTTATTCCTAAAGTACAGAAACATCACAGTTTTCTAGTAAACATTTTGAAGCTTCTTACGGAAATAAGTTAAGAAGCGTCACATTGCCCATGGTTCCTCTCTGTGCTGTTTTGGGGAACTAGGGTAGGTGAAAGTACAATTTCATTTCTGCCTAAGAGTCTGGAAGTTGAGTCATGGCAACTGGACTTCTTGTTTCTTGAGAGATAGAAACGTTTCACTGCTCTTCCGAACTGCTTCATCAGTCTGACGAAGCTGTTTGGATGAGCAGTGAAACGTTTCTATCTCTCAAGAAGAAGTCCAGTTGCCATGACCCAACTTCCAGATGAATTCACCTGGATGACTGAGAATCTTCACAGACATTCTGCTTAAGAGGATCCCCTGAAAGTATTAAAAGAGGGGCCGAGCAGCATCTCTGTGTTGTACCCCACACTGTAAATCTTTCATTAAGAAGTGGGTTGAGCTGGATTATCTTGAGGCACCCTTGCAGCTCTAGGGCATACATGCGTCCCAAAGCAAGCGTGAGGCCATTTCTGTTTTTCTTGCTGATTGCAAGCTTCTTTCTCTCTTTTTGCTTAGATCTAACCCACCACCTCCACCCAGTTCATTCCTTTGGTCGTTATTCGTTCTGGGTTCAATCTTGTCAAGCGCCACGGGGCGCAAAGCCAGCCTCACAGTGTCAGGGGCTGGGAGCCCATAGGGTTCTTTGACTGGACACAGCTGTGTGGAAATAAGCTATAAGGACATAAGAAGAGCCATGCTGGATCAGGCCCAAAGCCCATCTGGTCCAGCTTCCTGTCTCTCACAGTGGCCCCCACCAAATGCCTCTGGGAGCACATGAGACTAGATCTCTGTCTCCTGATACCACTCCCCTGCATCTGGCCCTTGAAGTACCTGGGTTTTTAAGCCTGGAGATTACACATCTCCATCATGGTTTGTAACCTAGGATGGCTTTTTCCTCCAGGAATTTGTCCAATCCCCTTTTGAAGTCATCCAGGCCAGATGCTATCACCTTCAAAAGGGGATGGGACAGATTCCTGGAGGAAAAGTCCATCACAGGTTACAAACCATGATGAAGATGTGTCATCTCCAGGCTTAAAACCAGGGTACTTCAAGGGCCAGATGCAGGGGGGTGGTATCAGGAGACAGAGATCTAGTCCCGTGTGCTCCCAGACACATCTGGTGGGGCCACTGTGAGATACAGGAAGCTGGACTAGATGGGCCGTTGGCCTGATCCAGCAGGGCTCTTCTTATGTTCTTATGTTCACCCTGTGACAATGAGGACTATGAACTTGGTCTCCCCACCCCCTTGACCACAAGCAGGTGTCACGCCTAAATCCAGTACCCAATGCATGGAAAAACAACAACAGTGGAAGCATAGCCTTTTTGGTCATGGCGATCCATCCTGTTAGCAGGCCAATGGAGGGGGGCCACCGGCTGGCCACGAATAAGCCACGGTGCCCTTCCTCACAGGGGTAGGATGCTCACCGCATCTTTCCCTCCTGCCCAAACTCCTTCTTATATTCTACTCCCGCCCGCCTGTCTGCCCCTCCGCCACCCTCCCCGCCTTACCTGGACCAGCTGGCTCAGAGCCGTCCTGGAGTAACACAGGAGCAAGGAAGGCGAATTTGCAAACTGGCACAGCGGGTGGCGAGCGCCCTGGTCCCACGCCATCTCCCTTCTCCTCTGCTCCGCGCTTTGCCCCTCGGTCTCTTTCTCTGTGTGTGTGCAAAGCGGATCTAGTGAAGGGCAGATGATGGATGGGGGCCACCCAGCTCTCTCCTGGACACCCCGCCCTGCGACATCAGCACACACACCTTCTCTCTAGCTTTCTGAGCGCTTCTCTGCGCTTCTCTCTCTCTCTCTCTCAGCCTCCCTCTTCTGGGAGCCATTAATTAATTCATTAGGCCGGCTTCGTTTACAGGCAGCTTTGGTCTGGGGAGCAGCCAGGAAGGCTCCCAGCCTCTGATGGAGAAGATGTTGCTAAGAGCTGAGAGGCAACGGCTGCTCCCGCTGTGTTCCTCCGAGAGCAAGTTATCCGCTTAAGCCAGGCCTGGTTTCTTTCAAGCATTTGGCCGGGTTTTGCATTTTGGTCTGATCAGGTTCCTGGTGCCACAGAGGGAAGGAGAGGTACTTTGTAGAACTTGGATGTGCCGGGCTTAAATCCAGGTTTGCAGGCAGCAAACGGTGTGGTCGCCTGCGGGGAGCGACGGTTCCCTCCAGGTGACCAGATGTATTGTATTGACAGAATAATCGATGAGCGGAAGCACTTTGCTAGAGGGGAACAGTTTGGCAGAAGAGGCAAAGGGCGAGGAAGAGTAGGGAGAGGGTTTGTAAGTTTCCTCCAGTCCAGATACACATCTGGAACACTGGCCCAAAGTTAAGCCAAGGTGGGCATTCGAATCACCCTTCCCCATTGGGGAGGCTATTGGTTTGGGCTGCAACAGTCGCTGAGGAGCAGGCCTTTTGTAATGCTAACGGCTCTTAGTTGTCCACCCCCCAAATACTTTATGTCCCTCTTTTTTTTTTGCTTTTAGATTGTGGTTATTTTTCTTATTTTTTTATAAGTCTAATTAGGCTGAGCTGAATTTTAGCACTGGCAACGAAGAGAAACCGAAATACTGTGTGGTAGGTTTGGGATTTTGCATGCCTTGGTTTAGTCATCCACCCAGGTGGAGACTACAGCCAAGAAATCAAAAAGAAGGCCAGGAAGGACAGCGATGAAGGAATGAGAGAAAAGATAATAAAGTGCAAGGGTGTGTCACTGGAGACTAAGAGCACCCATTCTCTTGTATTTCCCATCATCCGGTCTGGGTGGGTGTGAAAGCTGGACAGTAAAGAAAGCTAACACCAAATTAACTTGCTGTAAACCGCCCAGAGTTCCGTTCCGGAAAATGGGTGGTATATAAATGAAACAAACAAACAAACAAACAAACAAATCCCTTTGAAATGCGGTGCAGGGGGAGAGATTTGTGGATAGCCTAGACCAGTGGTTCTGAACCACTGAGTCCCCAGATGTTCCTGGACTGCAACTCCCAGAAGCCTCCACCACTCACTGTGCTGGAAAGGGTTTCTGGGAGTTGTAGTCCAGGAACATGGGGGACCCACAGGTTGAGAATCACTGGCCTAGATTGACAGAAAGATGAACGTTGTTGTCTCTGTGTGTGTGTGTGTGGAGGGGGTTCCTAATTTAATTCAGCTCTGAACCCTCTCTGGAGGTAACCATGGGGAAACTGAGGCCTCCCTATTTGCGCACATCCTGAGAAGGAAGGATTCTCTGGATGGGAAAGTTTGAAAGCCGAGGAAAGGAGGAAGGTGAAATATGAGATGGGCTAACTCCTTAAAGGAAGCCACGGGCTTCAGTTTGCAATTGCCAAACAGGGCAGTTGAGGGCAGGACATTTGGGGGACCGCTTATTCGTCGGGTCGCCGTAACTAGGACGCAACTTGACAGAACATCGATTCACAACACCAGCTGAGTTGTGTGTTTGTTTTTAAAGAGAGAACGAGTGCGGCTGTAGCATAATTTAATCCGCCTCACCCTCTGCAACTTCATTTCCCTCCTTTTGGGGGGGGGGGTCTATATTTAGACCAGGGCTGTCCAAACCTCAGCCCTCCAGATGTTTTGGACAGCAACTCGCAGAATTCCAAGCCTGTGTTGCCCATGACAAAGGACTGTGGGAGTTGTGGCCCAAAACATCTGGAGGGCTGAAGTTTGGACACCACTGATTTAGACTGTATGTCAGGCATGTCCAAACTTTGGCCCTCCAGATGTTTTGGATCGTAACTCCCACAGTCCTTTGCCATGGGAAACCTCAGCTTAGAATTCTGGAAGCTGTGGTCCAAAACATCAGGAGGGCCAAAGTTTGGACATGACTGCTGTATGTTTGTGGGGACAAGGACCGGTTTCTCCCCGTCCGAAGACTTTGGCGACCGTCGGGTCTTCCTCGCAGCAGACCCGGCGCCCTGCTTCCTGTTTGCCACAGAGTGTTGTCCTCTTGACAAATTTGCCTGACTTTTTTTTTTGAGAAAAACAAAACATAGCCCTTTAATGCAAGGCTCGAAAGGACCCGTGTGGCCGGCAGCCAAATGGCTGGCCCGGCTTGGCCTCCGTCCAGGCCGTTTCCATGCGCACCGGTGAGGAATGAGGCCGCGCTGCATCCCGGGAAATCCGAGGGCATGTGCCTCTTTTTCCCCAACACAGCTTGTCCAGCCAGGTCTTTAAAACCAGGAACAGCCAAAGGGCGGGTTGACCCGAGGGGCTTCCTTCCCATCAACAATTCAGGCCTGCAAACATGTGAGAGGCGGAAGCATGTGAGCTGGACAGAACAGTGCGCGGGGAGGGTGGCCCACAGAGGAGCATGAGAGGAAACACCAGAGCCGGTCCTCTTTTGCTGCAAAAAAAAAAAAAAAAGAGCAGCACCAGTTGCTTGCCTGGTGTTTGCTGTAAAAAAAACACCCCAAAACCTTCTGGTTAAATGGAGACCGATCTATTTATTTTGCCTTTGAGTGGTCAAGCTATTGTCGTCTTCTTTGTGAAGGGGTAAGTAGCGGTGGTTCGTGTTTCCAGAGAAATAATTGGAGGCTTTTTTTAAAAAAATCTCTCTCTTCCCACCCACCCCACGACCTCTGGGAGCCAGGTTTACCTCTCCCACGAAGCAGAGCCTTGGAAATGCATTTTTGGGGACTACAAAGCCCAGGATCCTCGAAAAGTGGGAGATTGTGGGAGCTGTCGTCCAAAATGGCTTTTCCGAGCTCTGGAACGAAGACGATGCATGTGGAGATAAAAAGCGTGGTGAGGTAATAATTTCTACAGTTCTGATTAGTGGGTGGGAGAACACATTTCTTCTCAAATGGAAATTCCCATTGTTTCACTTTTGTGGAAACTTACTGAAACAGCTAGTCTGTATATGCCACTCTCCTGCACATTTTCTCTGTTTTGGAGTGTGTCGTTTGGAAGGAATCAGAGGAGTTCTTCATGGGAGTTTTCATAACCTCCCCACCCCATTAGGAAGCTGTTGGATTGGTCCATAACAGTAACTGAGGAGCGGGTCTTTTGTAATACGAATGGCTCTTAAAAACTACTCTCAGAAATTTTGCATTTTAACCTGGGGAGCTTGCTACAATGTTTCTCCCAAAGCTACTATGATGCTAAGTTGCAGCTTTTCTCAGAGGGAACAGGAAAACCTGGGTTGGTGAATCATCATCATTTTATTAAGATCTGAGCAGGGATTTTGACCCTCTGAGTCTTGGATCTGTTTCACCCTTGGTTTCACGCAAAATTAGAATAGTGTGTGACAGCAACTGCAACAACTTTGTGGAGAACGTCTGTGTGCCTTTGCGACATGAGGTCTCAGCCCCTGTGACATTACAATCTCAGATTTTTTAATGCGGGGGAATACAATAAAGTGGGCCGAACTCAAAAGAGGAATGAGACTGGAACTTGAAAAATTGCTTTTTAAGGTAATTTGTTCCTCTTACTCAGGCATGTCCAAACTTCAGCCCTCCTGATGTTTTGGACCGCAACTCCCAGAATTCTAAGCTTAGACTGTCAATGACAAAGGACTGTGGGAGTTGTGGTCCAAAACATCTGGAGGGCCGAAGTTTGGACATGCCTGCTCTTACTCATTCAGCTTCTGTATTCATTTCCCTTACTGAGTTGATTTGCTACATTGTTTACAGGTGTTTGATAAAAAAAAATCTGTTGCTTTTTTGGGACGTCTTGAGGCTGATGAGAGAAATGGTTTCACCCCTGAAAATTTCTCCATCAAAATGCCTAAAAAAGCACTGAAATGTTAGCTTTAAAAAGCAACCCAAATTGTACATGTACGCCAATGAAGTAACCTTTTCCCCACATGTTCGATTACTTCTGAAATTCATTTTGGTTGCATCTTTGTCACAAAAGCCAGAGGTTATCTCAGGTGAGGTCCAAGCTAAATTTGAGCCAACACTGTGATGCAGCAGCACAAAAAGCTCATGTGATTCCAAGCTGCATCTACAGAAATCTAGTGTGGACACTACAGAGAGCAGGGCATGTTGAGCCCAGAGCTGAGAGAGTTGAGAGGTAAAAGGGCAGTCATCTTCAAATAATTAAAGCGTTGTAAGGTAGAAGAGGGGGAAAGCTTCTTTTCCTGGAGCTCCAGAAAGTAGGAATGGTCTTTTTTGTTTTTTTTTTTGCATTCTTCCTTAATCATATATCTGGTTTCAAGACACAGTTCTTCTGATTCATGGTCAGTTGAGTCTAATAATGCCAACCTGTTCCATACATGGACTTGGAATTTACCTGGAATCATGTCTGACTTGTATTTTAGCACTGTGATTCTTTTAGTGTCCTTCTTCAGCTTTACTCCAATGTTGGATATTGATAGTCTTTTAGTGTTCTTCTTCAGCTTTACTCCGATGTTGGATATTGATAGTCCAGGAAAGAAGCCACCGGCTGGTGTTTACAAGAGCTGAGCACGGCTGTTGAGGACAGGACATTTTGGAGATCGCTCATTCATAGGGACACCATAAGGTGGAGGCTGCGCGTAACAATGGCAACAACCAGAGAGGGGAAGATTTGGCCTAAACATTAGGAAAAACTTCTTGATGAGCTGTTTGACCGAGGAATAGGCTGCCTCAGAGGGTGGTGGGCTCTCCTTCCTTAGAAGTTTTGAAGCAGAGGTCAGATTGCGGTTCTTTCCGGCTTGTGGTTTTTCAGTGTGTGTGTGTGGGGGGGGTCTGTGTTGATGACCCCTGGGGGTCCCTTCCTGCTCTACATTTCTGTGACTCAAAAGCCTGCTTCTTTTTCCGTTCAGCAGACCATGGGGTTACTAGAGATAAATGAGCCACAGTTACTTCTCAAGGTCATTCTCTGGCGAGAGAGACCCGCTGTTCCTGTTCAACAACCCGCAACTGCTCCTTCAGCGGTTTTTGTGGTCACCCCACTGCCTGCAAGGCCCAGGAGGAATCCCATGTACTGTCCAGACCATGCAGCATATCAGGCAAAATCTAAAGGGGGGGGGAATACAAAAAGAAAGCAAGAAAAGAAAAATAAATTTTAAAAAGACAACACTACGTGGCACATGAAAGACTAACAATTATGTTTTTATACGAGCTTACATGGATCACGCCACTTCTTCAGAGATACGGAATAAAATGAAGCACAGAATTCGTTCAGCTTCAGGAGTTTGGGGTGCCTGGGTTCATGTCATGTGTGATAAATTTTATTTATTTATTTATTTATTTACAAACAAATTTAGCCATCCCACTACCAAGTGGCCTCTGGGTGGCAATTTATGGCCAGCACTCACCAATTGTTCCTTCTAGCCTTTGGTGTCAAAAACATCCCCAACTCTCTGCTGAGCGCTTGCTTTCACTCCCTTTCCTGCTTAGCAGCTCTTGTTTGTTTGCTGTTGATCTGTTTGATTGGTTGCTGCACATTTTGTGCAGTAAAGAAAGCAACATACAGACATCTGTAATTTCAAACAACTGTAAATAAAGAAGTGTTTCATCTAATCTTTCCCCCACAAATGTCTCACGGTGCGTTACTGAGACTTTAAGTGCCAGTTAAAGAGAAAGAAGTGGACTCTGGAGAACTTGAAGCTATTCTCCTCTGTACTTCAATGAGCTTATTTTCCCCCCATGGAGGCTTTCCCAATTTCAGCAAAATATCTCCGCACACAACAAGCCACCCATGGTGAAGTGAAAGTGCACCCCCGGCAACTGTCAAAAGGCAGGCCAGACAATGGGAAAACATGCAAAAAACCCATTCAGTGCTTCCAATTTTTTTTCAACCCCCTGCAAGGAGGCAGCTGTGGTTATAGCTTTGTGTAATCATTTTCAAAATGTGCATCAGCTGTGTATTTTATGCAGTTTGACAATGCCATTTGCAGGGGGAAATTTTTATTCGGGCAGATGTAAGGATGTCTGCTGATGCTAGGAATAAAATCACTTGCAGGCCAAGTGAAAATGCCTTGCAATTTCTTGCTCTTCTCCCTGGAATGAGACAAGAGGGAGGTCTGTCTTGCTACTGTCCCCCCCACCCCTCCCACCTACCCAATGTCCCTGCATTTCTGGCCGGTCAGTTCGGTACAAGAGCGCTTTGTCCCCCCGTCGCTGGTGTGGGACGGTGAAGCTAAAGCAGGCCAGAAGGCCACAGCCCGAGAAAGGGCCTTTGTTCCATCCTTCTCTGTGTCCTTCTGAACGGGAGGCTGTGAGGTGTTCTCACTGGACTGCATTCCTCGTGCAGAGCAAGAGCCCACTGGCACTTATGGACTTACATTCTTTGGCCGGCGATAATGGGTTTGACCTGAGACGTACAAAATAATGCAGGGCATGAGTAAAGTGGATAGAGGGAAGCTCTTCTCCCTCTCACAAAATACCAGAACTAGGGGACATCCACTCAAATTGAGGGCTGGGAGAGTGAGAACAGACAAAATAATTTTTTTCCCCACCCAGTGCGTTGTTAGTCTGTGGAACTCCCTGCCGCAGGAGGTGGTGATGGCATCTGGCCTGGATGCCTTCAAAGGGGGGTTGGACAGATTCATAGAATCATAGAATCATAGAGTTGGAAGAGACCTCAAGGGCCATCTAGTCCAACCCCCTGCCATGCAGGAACCCCCTGCCATGCAGGAACCCCCATCAGAATATTTCCGACAGATGGCCATCCAGCCTCTGCTTAAAAACCTCCAAAGAAGGAGACTCAACCACCCTCCGCGGCAGCATATTCCACTACCGAATAGCTCTAACTGTCAAGAAGTCCACCCCAGAAGTCCATCCCAGGTGACAATCCAGGATGGAGATGTGTCATCTCCAGGCTTAAAACCGGGGTACTTCAAGGACCGGATACAGGGGAGTGGTATCAGGAGACAGAGATCTAGTTTTGTGTGCTCCCAGACGCATCTGGTGGGGCCAACTGTGAGATCCAGGAAGCTGGACTAGATGGGCCTTTGGCCTGATCCAGCAGGGCTCTTCTTATGTTCTTATGTTCCCCACAAGCAAGATCTTGGGTTGGAAGGAGCCTGAAAGAGGAACACGACAGCGTGCATTGCTCAGCGAGGACTTTAACGGTCTTCTCCGCATTAGTATGGTTTTCTGGGAGTATTTTGGGGTGTGGGGCGAGGAAAGCCATGGATCTAAGGTAAGGCCTGTACCTGCGGGTCACTGAGTTCTGAGAGGGCGGTTCTGGATTTTAATCTTGCGCATTTCCCCATGAAAAGGTTCTCCAGTTGCAACCAGGAAAGTGCTGCAGCGTTCTGGTCATGCACCAATCACCAAAGGGGGTGCACAAACTGGAATGGGGCTGGATTGGATGGCCTCAGGGTTCCTCTCGGTGCTCCATTTCTGCATTGTGGCGGTTTTGTGTCTGGTGCTGCCTTAAGAAGCTTCTGTCAAGGAAGAACAAAGGATTCTGTTGCCGAGTTTTGAATTTCAAATTCGCCTTGCTAGGCAGCAAAAGCACAGGGATTCACAGAAGCGAATAGCTTCAAATTCCCCAGAGTCCACCCCTTTCTCAAAAGGAGTTTTAACTAGAACTTCAAAACTCTGCCACAGAATCTCCCAACCAGCTGGCTATGGTGGTTGGCGGTGGGGGAAGAGTCTAAGTCCTACAATCCTCAAAAGTATTTTTTTTCATATATTTTTAGAAGCCAATAATCTAGCCCTCAGTTATTCTTTTGCTTTTTCCAACCCAAATGACTATTTTTTAAAAAAAAAACAAAAAAACAAAAAACACAGTAACTACCACATTCATGTTAACTTTAGATTAAAAGTCCAGTTCACCCGATGCAATAAAATGTTATTTTTTTTTTTAGCTCAGCAGCTTTAGGTATGGATTGGTGGAGAAGAGAGGAAAAATGCATACATTGCGAAGTCAGAAAGAAGTACAACTCTAAAGCACCAGACCACAAACACCCAACTGTGTTCAGGTTTCAATATATAGTATGCAAAATAAGTTCGCTGATCATTTATTTGGACAGGATCTGTTAGTTATGCAAATATCCTGGCACAGCTAACTAATCAACATGGAGTTGATAAACACACACATGATAAGAACACAGGGGAGGCTGCCAGGGAATGTTGCAATGCTGAGCACAGCAGGCCGGGCACCCGTTTTAAAGCTTGTGAATTTCTCCGGGCTTCTCGGTGGATGTGGCCGGCAGGAGCCGTGGGCACTCCTTTCTGGGAACTGCGGGCAGGCAGCGCTGCGTTCAGGAAGGTTACCCAAGTGTGTGTGTGTGTGTGTGAGTGTGTGTGTGTGTGTGTGTGTGTCATGGGTGTGTGTGTCATGCAGGAAGCAGGTCTGGATCTGTGCGCTGAACTGAAGAGGAAATTTCACCGGAGGAGGGAACCCGGGAGCGGCGTCAACACTCCTTGGGCACAGCTGCCTAGAATCCGCTCCGAGCCTCTGGCTGGGATCAGACAAACCACACTGCTGTGACCATAAGGTAAGGCTTCCACCCTCGGGCTTCCCGATCTGACAGGCAGGGCATGATGTCCTACAGGCGTCACGGCCCTTGACTGGAGGGCAAAACGTACTGCCTGTATCAGTGTTTTTCCGCACTCTCTCCAATAGAGATGGGCACGACTCAAAAAAATGGTGTTTCGTTTGTCGTTTGTCGTTTAGGGGGTCTGTTTCGGTTCGTTTTCGTTTTTCGTGTATTTTTTGCAAAAAAATTCATTTTCGTTTCGTTACGTAACGAAACGGAAAAACGAAAACGAAAACGAAAAATTGCTGTTTCGTTAGCATACATTGCAGTTCAATGTATTTGCTGCAACGAAAACGAAACGCACGACAAAATTTCTGTTGTTTCGGTTCGTTTCGTTTCATTTTGGAGACAAAATTCGTTTTTCATTTCGTTACGTAACGAAACGAAAAAAACAAAAACGAAAACGAAAAATTGCTCGTTTCGTGGCCATCTCTACTCTCCAAGGCTAAACCAGATTTCCAGCCAGGGTTCAGCCAGGCGGTGGCTATAGGAACAGGGCTGTGGAGCATGTACAGAGTAGTTCTGCAGGTGTCCTCAGGCATGCTATGAGAAATGGGAGCCTCCTTGGGAGGGGGCAGCCAGCCATCTGGCTTGCTTGCTTGCTTGCTTGCTTATTTATTTATTTCATTATTTACTTATTTGATGTGTATAATGACCATGTAGCTGCAAGCCACGCTGGGCTGTTCACAACATATAATCAGACTGTCAAGCCCCGCACAGACAACCAAACGCTAGATAATAACAACAGTAAAAAAAAATCAACATGCATATACACATTGCAAAGTAAAACAATGATTAAATAATTCCACAATCTTCTTGTGGGTTCCTCTCTTTTCTGCTTCATAAAGTTCTCATTTAAAGCCAAGCTTCTAGACTACAGTATTTTCCCATGTATAAGACTATATATATTTTTTTGTCTAGAATAGTTAAGACTAAAAATTGAGGGTTGTCTTATACACAGAAAGAAGCCAGGGAGAGCACTGCCCAGTTGCAAAACTGGAATTTTGGGTTGGAATAATGTGGGGGTTCGTTTTATACATGGGGGCGTCTTAATTTGAAGTCTTACAATCTTGCACTGGTAGACTGCAAGGCCAGATGAGTTTAAGGTCCTTATTCCCGAGTCAGTGCCTGTATAGACAGACATGTTCTGTAAGAGGGAGGCTGACCTGATTGCGTGAAAAGGAATATTATTTTAGCTGCTGTGCCTCCTCTGGGTTTTATTTCATGTTCTCCTAGGGCAATGATGGCGAACTTATGGCACGGGTGCCAAAGGTGGCACTCGGAGCCTTTTCTGTGGGCACCCGACATCACCCCTTCACAACCTCCTGTATACAGGTTAAATTACTGTTTTGGCACTTTGCAAAAAAAATAATAATAGTGGGTTTTGAATGGCATTTTGGGCACTCGGTCTTTAAAAGGTTCGCCATCACTGCCCTAGGGCAACCCCTGCTGGTGGTGGCCGCTCAGTCTTGTGGCAGGGAGTTCCACCGGTGCTGCCTAATAGGAAGACATAGATGCACTGGCCTGTATAGCTGGAAGGGACCCTAAAAGACACCGGGGGGGGGGGGTGTCTGGTCCTATCACACAGCAGGACATCCACAGATGAAGCAGCCCCAGGGCAAAGGGCCATCTGAGCTCGGTTGGAAGTCCGACAGTGTGTGGGGGTGGGGGTGGGGGGGTGGGGTTATGTTTGCCAGCTGCAAGGACGCTGTATAAGGAAGAACGTGATCCCGGCACAGTGAGAGCTAGCCAGCCGCCCTGACTGCCGCGGTGCGCCAGATTCCAGGCGACTTAGTCACAGCAGGGGTAGGCGGGTCCAGGTAAACCTTTCCAGGTGGGCGGATGACGCTGGCAGGCTGGGAAAGAGCTTGCATAACTTGTGTCAGCACAACAAGGATCGCCTCTAGCCGGGCCGTTGGTGGCTGCCCGTCCATTCGTGAGCACGATGGGGACTACAAAGCCCTCTAAAGCTTTGGGACTGATCTGTTCGAGGGGCCACAGGCTCCCCGGGTCCTAGGGATGCTACAGGATGCCCTGCCTTTCTGCCTTGCCACCTCTTTGAGCACCTTGAGTGACCAAAGGAAGAGAGGCCCGTCTTGGCAGACAGGCGCTGGCAGACAGCAGAACTGCCTGCCACTGGAGGTTTGGCTGAGCCCTATTTAGAGGGACTTTGGGCTACTACTGACGTACTGGAGGAGAAGCATCTTTTAATGGTGGGCCTTGTTCTCTCTCTCTCTCTCTCTCTCTCTCTCTCTCTCTCTCTCTCTCTCTCTCTCTCTCTCACACACACACACACACACACACACACACACACACACACACACACACACACACACACACATCAACCTCTTTTGATGAACTTTCTGCTTTCTAATTATTTTAATTCGTTGCTTCTTTCAGTGCGGCAAATTTGAAAATGGTGTTTTAATGTTATAATTTATTGTGTCTATTGGGCCGCATTAGGTATTTAACCTTGGACATAGATAGATAGATAGATAGATAGATAGATAGATAGATAGATAGATAGATAGATAGATAGATAGATAGATAGGCACTTTAAACTTCCCCTTGAAGGCCCAAAGCAGTTGAAACAGGTAGCACTTCATTAGAAGCGCAGCTCCCTAGAATGATAAAAGCCATCTGGTCGTCATCACAAAGGCTTTCTGCACTCTATGTTTTGGAAATATTATCATAGGGAAGGAACCATCGACTTAATTTGCAAGTCTGTGTTATGCTTTGTAGGAATTGGACTCCTACTGGTGTAGACCTTGATTCAAGTTGTTGTTGTTGTTGTTGTTGCTGCTGCTGCTGCTGCTGCTACCTGGGTGGAGGAAAAATGTCATAGCAGGAAACATACATAATAATTTGCATGGAATCTCCTTCTTGCCAAAGGGGATGAAATCTCATGTACTTTAAAATTCCATATTGGGGTGTCTTGGCAGATCCAGAATGAAAGAGAATGAGATATATATATAAATAATTCCTTCCCTCCCTGTTGAAGGGGTGTTTCGGGTACTTAATCTCTAAAATAGCACTGAATTTCTAAAACGATTCTATGGAACTCCCTGGACCTCGGTTTGACTCGAGACCTACCAGCCTTCAGAACCAAGGCATTGTTGTGAAGTGCTTTTATAGTTGTGCTGCTTCTAGGTTTTAATGCTTTAGATTGCAGTTGCGGTAAAATGTTTCTGGTTTGTTTCCTTGTTTTCTAGATTGTTGCAGTGACTTTTGAGTGTGTTTCAAGATTGGGCTCTGGCTGTTTTAAATGTCTGTGTTTTGTCGGGAAGAGAGGGTTGTGGCTTTTAGCTTCTTGTGCCAAAAGCCTGGTGGAAGCCACTCTGGGTGAAAAGGCAGCCTGAAAAATATTCTGATTAAGATAAATCAATGGATAAGGAAATGCTGGAATAGGACTTTATTATTTATTTATTTATTATTTATTTATTACATTTATATACACCGCCCATCTTCCGAAGTGGAACTCTGGGCGGTTTACAATTAAAAACAAACAACAGAGAGTGAACAAGAAAATCAGAGGCAAATTACCAATAAAAATAGGGGGGGGTACAATACCCTCCACAAAAAAGATGAAGCGGGTGGCAACCAAAAAAAGAAAAAAAGGAAAAAAGGAAAGAAAATTAAAATAAAATTAGGTAGAAAGGTCAACAAATGCCTCCTTGAAAAGATGTGTTTTCAAGGCTCCACACACACACACACACACACACACTTTGGCTGTGAATTCCCCGATGTGTGAAAGTGACGATTCGCCTGTCCTTGGTCACACATTGGAAAGTGACATAGGTGTTTCCTGTTGTGTCACGTTTGGTTGTACTGGCCTTCCTGTGGACCCAACCCACAGGAAACTTTAACAGGGTTGCTATTCTTTAGGTTTTGGGTTTTGTCTTCTTCCAATAGATCCGTGGTGTTGTTTTTTTTAACCCATTATAAAGAGACGATCATCTTCTGCCTGTTGTGTTTTTAACTTGACCGTGGCTTGAAAGCAGATGTCAAGCCGTGATGCCTGATGAGAAGGGGGAACAGGGACTCCCTATGGCTTTCGGGCAGCGACTGTCCTGAATTTGCATAAATGGGGTTTGCCCCCCATGAATTCCCTTCATTTTGGCTTCTGCCATCGGAAAGAACTTCCCAGTTTACTGTGTAGTAGAAAAAGGGAAAACTAGTGCTGAATAATCAGCCACCGGAGATGATGACCACTCCTTCCTCTTTGTTGTTTTTACTCATCTCTCTGGCTGGAACATGTGGGTGGCCTTATTTTTTTCCCCTGCAATAAAAAAACTGAGCATTGCAAAGTCATTCCAGATCTCTACAGCAATGGCGGTTTGCGCTTGCCATCACGCACGTTCCTGGCCAAATAAAAACGTCAACGGAACACGTCAAGCTGCCCTCGGTGAGCGAAGAAAGACCATTTTCAGCGGATCTGGAAGTTGAGTCATGGCAACTGGACGTCTTTTTCTTGAGAGATTGAAACGTTTGACTGACAAAGCTCTTTGGATGAGCAGCCAAAGGTTTCAATCTCTCAAGGAAAAGAAGTCCAGTTGCCATGAACCAACTTCCAGATAAACTCACCTGGATGACTGAGAATCTTCACAGACATATTTACAGCGGACTGAGCCTCAGGGCAACAGACCCTGCCACCAGCATCTAAAGCACCGCTACCTGGCCTTGGGTCCCCAGATGTTCTTGGACTGCAGCTTGCAGAAATCCTGGCCAGCGCAGCAAGTGGTGAAGGCTAATGGGAGTCTTAGTCCAAGAACATCTGGGGACTGAAGGTTGGGAAGCGTTACCACGTTGAGTCTTGGAGGGTACCAACCTGGGCTGGCAGTAGAACTTGGCTTCAGCAACTACTGCATGGCCTAACACATGAGAAAAGACAACTATGATGCTGCTCCTGGTACATATTTTTATCTCTGGACATATTTTTATCTCTGGATTCAGGTTCTTGATCTTTTCCCTCTCTCTCCCGCCTTGATTGTATTTTTTTGGGTGCGTATGTTTCCTCATTCCTTGACCATCATTCAGGGACATTGCAGTATAATACACACCATGATGTGCATGTATACATATGCAAACAATGGTTCATGTAGACTAAATTTAATATGCACCATGATGTGCATGTATATTTATTAGAGATGGGCACGACTTAGCGGTATTCCCGTTTCCGTTTCCGTTACTTGGTTCCGTTACTCTACGGAAACGGTAACGGGAATTACTCCGCCAGACTTCGAGCTCGAACCGATGAACGAACAATTTTGGTCTGATTTGTCGTGATCGTTCCTTGCATCGCGCGATCGCGCGATGCCACGCGGCACAGAAAAAAAGTTTTTAAAAGTTAAAAAAACCCGGTTCCCGGCCGAAAAGCAGGCGGAAAAATGCCTGCCGTGCCTCAGGGCACCTACCAGAGGGGTTGTTTCTGGAGGTCCCCGGCCTCCCCCCCATCCCCCGTCCTGGGCTGCTCTGGTGGGACTCGCGCCACTCGCCGCAGGCTCGCAGCCAGCCAGCAAAAAGCCCAGTCTCGCCGCCGGCTGCTGGCCGCCGCAATTAAAGCGCAAGCAAGCGACACGGACGGCACAGGAAAAAACTTTTAAACTCTCCCCCCACCCATTCCCGGGCCAAAAAAGCAGGCGGAAAAATGCCTGCTTGACTAAGGGCGCAGGGCACCTACCGGAGGGGTGGTTTCTGGAGGGGGGGTCCCGCCTCCCACCCGTCCTGGGCAGCCGCACTCGCCATGCCATGCAGTGCGGGCGGGGGATCCAAAATGGGGCGGCGCACGCAATATTGTTTTTGAAATCGTGGTCCAAAAACACACAAGCACAACAGAAACACGCGAAAATTTATAAACTGCCAGATTTTTCACAGTAGCAGTGGGTTTTTTCTTGCAACAAAATGTCTCTCCTCTCCTCCTCTGTCCTCCATTGATTTTATTTTATTTTATTTTATTTACACCTGCGCAATGATGGGCTGGCCGAGTGGCCAGCCATGTGGGAGTGGACGACCATGCAAATTTTTGGAGCCATCCCACCAGTCGCATGGCCACTTGGCCATGGAGACTTCTGGGATGTGCCAAAAAAGCCCCCTAAAACCTGCCCTAGCCCCCCTAACCCTAACCCTAACCCTTGACTCCGTACCCATACGTCACAGACTGTCTTCTTAGTGGGTCAGAGAGGCACCCAGAGGTGCAACCCACTAGCCCACCGTAACCTTACCTGTCACTAGCCTAACCCTAGCCCTTGCACTAACCCACCTTAAAGCCAGAGCTACTTGCTTGCATTGCACTACACGCAGCAAGTACAATTCCCTTCTGTGTGAGACATGGTGGTGCGAGAGCCTTAGTTAGGCATCTCACTATGGCTCTGGGTTCAGTGCCATCCACTAGTCTTCAAAGTCACTGTCTGCACCTTCTGTTATGCAATATCCATATGGCTATTGCATAGCATTTTGCAGCAGCAGCAGGTGAGGAGGGGAGACCCCCATGTTGAGGGGTCTCTTGGAGCCTGCTTCCCCTTCCTAGTGGGTGAGGATAGGAGGCACCCACGGGTGCCTCCAGGAGCCCACTTTCCCTTATAGCGGGCCAGAGGAGGCACCCACCCCAGAGAGGTGCCTCCAGGAGCCCGCTCCCCCCCAAAAAAACCAGTACTAACGACAACGAAAAAACGAACCGACTAATTTTTGCGAATTTTCGCAAAAAACGGAAACGACCCGAAACGGGACCGGCCCGACTAACGACAACTCGAAAAAAAAAATTTAAAGTCGTGCCCATCTCTAATATTTATTTATTTATTTATTTATTTATTTATTTATTTATTATATTTTTATACCACACATTTTCTGAGGGAACTCCGGACAGTTAACAATAAGGTTAAAAGAACAATAAAACACCAGAGAAAGACAAAGCAATAATAAGGGAGAATCAGCGGCAAGAGGTGTCAAAAAAAAATCAATAAGGTCGCCAAATGCCTCCTGATAAAGCATGGTTTTAAGAGCTTTTTTGAAGGTGGGCAGGGACTGTGCAAGGTGAAACTCACTGGGGAGGTTGTTCCAGAGCGAGGGGCCAACCACAGAGACGGTGTGGTTGCATGTAAGCGATTTCCGCACCTCCCTTGGGGTAGCCACTCAGAGTGAGAGCGCCTGGGACATTCTAGTGGGTTGGGCCTCAGTTGACCTTTGGGAGATACGCTCCGACAGGTATTCAGGTCCCAAGCTGTGGAGGGTTTTGTAAACCAAAACCAGGACCTTGAACCTTATCCGGAGAGCCACGGGCAACCAATGCAGGTGGGCCAAAACTGGGCTGATGCGATCATATCTATGTGCGCCCACCACCAGTCTGGCTGCCGCATTCGGCACCCATCGGAGTCTCCGGGTAAGGGTCAGGGGCAACCCCACGCAGAGGGTGTTGCAGTAATCAATCCTCGAGACCACAAGGGCCTGCACAACTGTTCTCAGGGAGGCCTCATCTAGGCACGGATGAATCTGGGCAATCCTGTGGAGATGGAAAAAAGCGGTCATGGAGACAGCCATCCCCTGAGCTTCAACGAATAGGGCTGGATCGAAGACCATGCCCAGATTCCTGGCCCTGTCCGCAGGCCGGATGGTGACGCCCCCCCCAAACTGGGGAGGGGGCCATTGTACCAAGAGGAGGGAGCCCCGAAGAACAGAACCTCAGTCTTTTCCCGATTAAGTCTGAGCCTGTTGGTCCTGGTCCACTCTATGACCACCTCCAGGCACAGATCGAGGGAGCATACTGCCTCCACTGCAGAGGTGGAAAAGGAGATATGGAGTTGTGTGTCATCAGCATATTGATGACAACAAACTCTAAATCCCAGAACAGACTTGACAGGACAAACTGTGATTCAGGGAAAAGTTACTCCCTGAATGATATCTGGAAGTTGAGTCATGGCTACTGGACTTCTTTTTTGAGAGATAGAAACGTTTCTGATGAAGCTGTTTGGATGAACAGCGAAACGTTTCTATCTCTCAAAAAAGAAGTCCAGTAGCCATGACTCAACTTCCAGATAAACTCACCTGGATGACTGAGAATCTTCACAGACATATCCCTGAATGGTATCTCCTAAAAGTCCTGCATTGGCTGGAACAGTCTGGGAGTTGTAGGTTTTAAACGCTGCCTTTTCAAGCTCCGATGCAGAGTAACCAGGGCTCTTACAACGGGGATTGGAACCTGGATTCCGAAAGATTAAGCAGGAGGCACTGTCGCTGACCTCTAGTTCTCAGTTAGAGCTGTTCAGCAGTGGAAGATGCTGCAGCAAAGGGTGGTGGAGTCTCCTTGTTTGGAGGTTTTTAAGCAGAGGCTGGATGGCCATCTGTCTTGGGAGTCCTGTGATGGGGGTTCCTGCATGGCAGGCGGTTGGACTGGATGGCCCTCGAGGTCTCTTCCAACTCTAGGAGTCTAGGATTCTATGATTCATACCCCCCTTCCATCGTCTTTTCTCTTGGCTTGACAGGACATGAGCGTCCCAGAAGTGGCCTCCTCGCTGCTCAGGGTAGAAGAGACCTTCTCCGCCTGCCTTGGGCGGATTGACGCCGTCGTCTTCAAGCCCCTCTTGCAAGCAGGTCAGAACCGGGGTGTCCTGGATTGCCGTCTTCTTTGGCTTTAAACCACATGTTCGCATTTCTCCCAGCATTCTTGTTGGTATGGAGGAGACAGCACATTATTCCTTGATAATGTTTGTCCTTAATTTTGACTTTTGGGGAAAGGTTGGCGTTTTTCAAAGACAGCATCTTTCAAATCCTGTCAGGGACTAATCCCCCTGTATTCAGCACTGGTTAGGCCTCATACTGAGTTCTGCATCCAGTTCTGGGACTGCACTATATGAACTGCGAAAGGGTGTGTGTGGTTTACTGTACTGTACATTATGTTGCCACCCCAGATATTTGGGGTGCTCCCTTTTTTCTACTTTGGAATGTCTTTTATTTTAACCCCTATTTGAAAATCCTCCATTTATTTATTTATTTATTTATTTATTTTCAGATTTATATACCGCTCTTACTTCCCAAGCGAGAACTCAGGGCGGTTCACATAAAAATTAAAAAAAGGCTAAAAACAGGCACAATAATAAAGCAGTCCAAGCAGGCAGCATAAGTAGGCCGGGGCAAGAGAAAAAATAAATAAAATAAAAAATAAATAGTCCCTAGTCATTATTGAAGGCGTCCCTAAAAAGCAGAGTCTTTAAAGGACGCCAGTGACGGAGCCTGCCGTAGGTCGCTCGGAAGGCTGTTCCAGATAGTCGGCCCCGCCACCGAGAAGGCCCGTTTACGAGTACCCGTTAAAACACAAAACAAAAGAAACCTTAAGATAACATAGTAACCTGTCTTGTAATCTTATTTACCATATTCAATATTTTACCAGCGATTTAGACAGTTGAATAGTGTTGTACACACAGTATTTAGTTTCCCCCCTTTTTTTAATTAAGTAATTTTATTGTTTTTTTGGGGGGGGAACAAGGGGGAGGGGTATGGGGGGAAAGGAATACAGTTTAAAAATTACATTGAATATATCAAGCCAAAAATAACGATTTAACATATTGACAAATCATCAAATAATATCACAATGCTAATAGGTTTGTTATTTCTTGCCATCTTTTCCGAGAAATCTCATCGTAGTCTCCCTTTAGAAAGCCGGAGAGTCTGTCGATTTCAATGCATTCTCTTATCTTTTCGTGGAAATTTCTCTCTGTTGGCACATCTGGTTGTTTCCAGGATTTCGCATACACAGTATTTTTTTTCCCAATTTCCTTTTCGATCTTAAAGAATTACGGATCAACAATCTAGATTATTTACTAAACCTTGTGTAACCGAGCATGTGCGGACCGCAAGTAGAAAAGAGATTGATGACTTGATGAAAAAAAGGATGCAAGGAACCTATTTGGTGTATTCTCGAAGGGTTTCACGGCCGGGATCTAGGAGCTGTCGTGAGTTTTTCAGGCTGTTTGGCTGTGTTCTGGAAGTTTCTCTTCCTGACGTTTCACCAGACTCTGTGGCCAGCATCTTCAGAGGACAAGGAGCTCAGGGAACTAGGAGTCCTCTCTTGTGCTCTGAGGAACTCCTAGTTCTCTGAGCTCCTTGCCCTCTAAAGATGTCGGCCACAGAGTCTGGCAAAACGTCAGGAAGAAGGATTTCCAGAACACGGCCAAACAGCCCGAGAAACTCGCAACAACCACCTATTCGGTGTTTGTATTTTCCTCCATAAACCCAGCAGCTAAAATGATCCCCATTTCAGATTTGTAAAATGCACAAAAATCGGTTTGGAAAATGTGCAAAATCTCTCTGAGATGGATGGGAAAAATTATCTCCGTATGTTGTGTCAACCGGGGTAGGTGGTGATGGGGGGGGACTCACTTGTTCTCTCATTTGCTGCCAAAGGAGTTAACAGTCAGGCTCCTAGTTAGATAACCTCATCTGTTGTTCTTTTTCGTTCTGGATTATTTCTGCCTCGAAGGTTCCTTTGAGTACGCAAAGCTCTTCTTACAACTGAATGACTACTTTCAAGCTATCTGGGTCCTGACAGAGGAAAACTACAGAGCCTTGAAGGAAACCCTGAGTGTCTCTGAATCCGCTAGCGTCCAAGACATCTACTTAATCTGGAAAACCGACTCCTTTCTTGATGCTTACATCCAGTGAGTCTTAAAGGGGTGATACTGGCATATGAACTCTTTTACACTGTATGTCTGGGGGTCTTTCTCTGCCATTAGGCAGTTACTTTACATCCTTCCTTGTTCTGCAACTAGTTTTGTACCGTGACAGCGTTGGTCACGATCACGTGGTTTTGTCCCTGTTTCCGTTTTCTCGTGGTCGTGATAACTTGTCTCGTGACAACTGTTGCTTCACTGTCTTGTTCCGTGACAAATTCTGAATTTGTCTTGCTTTCTTAACCCTTTTTTAAAATATTGTAAATCAAACTCTTTTGATATTTCCATTTACTGGTCTGACGGGATTTACACGTCAATGCTACAGAATTTTCACTACTTTCTTTAATAAACATTTGCACTGCATGGTGTTTCCTGTAAGGAAACTAATGTCGAATGCTGCTTCAGCCACTGACCACTAGGTGGACACTGATTGTTGTGTGACAGTTCTTACCATACGGTCCCTTGTCTTGGAACAGGAACCGGGAGCAAACCGTGACAAGAGAATACCTCAACCCAGCGCCAGGTGCAGTATTGTCACGCTCTGATCCCGCTCCGGGAATGTGGTTGAGACAAATTTCAGCTGTTGTGCGACGGACATGAAGTAAGATTTTTTTGTACCGGTCCGAAGCACAACACTTACAGAGAAAAACGGATGTGAAGTAATTACCTTTGGCTGATTCTTGTTACAGATAAATAAAATTGGACTTTGGTTCAGCTGGTTGCATCTCTTCCTGAACTCTTGCCACAGTAAATTTACACAGTAACAGGGGCAACCCAAATATCCTAGTGGTGCTAGTCCTCAACATTCTAAAAAAGCTGTAAAAAGCAAAAGCAAAGTGTTCTGCTTCTATATCGCCCAATACCACTTCAAGTAGTCTCTGGGCGGTTTATAGTTTTTAATTACAGTATGCAGGCTACACATTCCCCCCCCCCCACAAGCCGGGTACTCATTTTACCTACCTCGGAAGGATGGAAGGCTGAGTCAACCATGAGCTGACTACCTGGGATTGAACCCCAGGTCGTGAGCACAGTTTTACCTGCAGTACAGGCATTTAACCACTGCTGCCATCCCTTAAATCCAGTAGAATTTAGATGTGCAATCTAATTTAGATTTATATTTGTGTTGTTGTTGTTTTCAAACAAACAGGTACTTTTCCACATTCGCCAGTTGTGTGGTAGTCCAAGGCTTTGACCATGCGGCTAGGAATAAAAGGTGAGTGATGGCTCGGAGGGAAGACTGCCGAGGTAGGTAGGAAGAAGTTGGCAGTAAACCAGGAAGCCCTGAGTTCAAATGTTACCACAGCCCCCGAACTCACTTGGTGGCCCTAGTCAGGCTGGTTGTCCTGAGCTTTGCCTCTCAAGGGAATGCTCAGTTTTCTGCCAATTATCATTTGCAATTATCATTTGCAGAAATTGCAGAGACCTTTATATGGGGGTGGGGCAGGGCGGGGCAGAGGCCACGCCTTCTGTTGGTCATCCTTGGCAAGCCGTGTGGTTCCAGAAGGCCACCAAGAAGAAGGTGTACGAGAACTGGAACCCACCTGATGACATAGAATTATAATACGTACTTTAGGTCTGTGGGTTGGAGGGAGAGGAATAGCCAGTCTAAGGCATGGTTGCAGAATGAGAAACGAAAGAGGATAAAGGAAGGTGAGGCTCAAAGAGTGTTCTGCTTATATACAGAACAATATCACTTCAAGTAGTCTCTGGACGGTTTACAGTTTAATTACAGTATGCAGGTTACACATTGCCCCCCCCCGCAAGCTGGGCCCTCATTTTACCGACCTCGGAAGGATGGAAGGATGAGTCAACCATGAGCCTGCTACCTGAAATTGAACCCCAGGTCGTGAGCACAGTTTTAGCTGCAGGACAGCAATTTAACCACTGCGCCATGAGACTCCTATAAGATAGGCAGCTGCTGGGATGAGGCAGTTTCATTTATTTATATAGCTTGTATGCCGCTCACTACCCAAAAGTCTCTGGGCGGCTCACAATCAAAGTAAACAGTTTAGACAATTAAAACATCAAATTGCAATAAAATTAAAACAATAAAATATTTAAATACAATTAATACAAAATATTATAACACTGCACTAAAATCGCCATCAGGACCCACAATAATCCGTTAAAAAGACATCTTGAACAGGAATGTTTTTACCTGGCGCCGGAATGACATCAATGTTGGCGCCAGGCGGGTCTCGCTTGGGAGGGCATTCCATAATCTGGGGGCAACTGCCGAAAAGGCCCTGTTCCTACAAGCCATCCCTTTTACCTTCTTGAGGGATGGCTCTTCCAGGAGGGCCCTCTGGCTAGATCTTAATTGCCGAGTAGGTTCATGTGACATTGGTTCGGCGTAAGGGTGTGGACCTCTGTCCATGCAATGCGGTTGAAGGGCTGATCAAAGAGCACTGTGTGACCAGTTCTGGCCACCACATTTTGAGAAGGATGCCAACAAATTTGAGCACGTGCGGAAGAGGGCAACGAGGGTGACCAGCCAAGCCCTACAAGGAAAGGTGGAAAGAACCAGGTGGTGGCCTGGTGGCCATCCATCAAGGGTGCCACAGGAGTAGAGCCGGTGGCTGACAAAATGGGCTCCGTGGACCCCCTTCCCTGAGAGGCTAGTCACTGTGTCCCTTCCGTCACTCTTTTGCTTCGTGTTCCATCTCCGTCAGCAGCGAGGTCTGGAAGATGCACAAGCCGTCCCTCCAGCGGCTCCTGGACGATTTCTCTCTGGATACATCCATCGCGGTGGCTCTCCGGGTGGTGCTTCAGAAGCCCTTCTGCGACCACCTCCAGCAGTACAGCCTGGTGCTCTCCAAGCTGATCGAAGCAGCGGATCAGGTACTCGATCTCACCTCCCACGCAGGCGTCCTCTGGGTAACAGTGGCTCCCAACCGTTGAGGCCCCAGACGTTCCTGGAGTGAACCTCCCAGAAGCCTTCACTGTGAGCAGTGCTGGCCGGGATTTATGGAAGTGGCAGTCCAAGAACACCTGGCTGACCCAAGGCTGGGAAGCCCTGGCCTGAACCAAGATGACAAGGGGCTATGTTACCCTCTGGTGCAGTCGTTCCCAATGTTGAGTGACCCAGGTGTTCTCAGACTGCAACTCCCAGAGGCCTTCACCACCAGCCATGCTGGCCAGGATTTCTGGGAGTTGCAGTCCAAGACCACCTGGGCCCCAGTGCTGCCTAAGCTTCCTTAGAAAGCAAGAGTCCAGAGGGAGTTCTATTGAGACATTCTTTCTAAAATGGCATTGAACGGAATGATCTCCTGAACAGAAGAACATCAGAACAGCCTTGCTGGGACAGGCCACAGCCCATCCAGGCCCGCATTCTGTCTCACACAGCGGCTCACCATTTGCTTCAGGGTATTCCCAAGCAGATGTCTTCACCTGTGAGTGTGGGTGTTAAGAGCTGAGCTCTGGAAAAAGGAAGGATTTTTTCTCCTCAAAACTTCCTAAATTGTCCTAAATAAATCCCACAGTCTCACTCACCCTATACCCAAGATCACAGAGAAAACTCCTAGTTCCCTGAGCTCCTTGCCCTCTGAAGATGCCTGCCACAGAGTCTGGCGAAACGTCAGGAAGAAAAACTTCCAGAACACGGCCAAACAGCCTGAAAAACTCATATACAGCTACTCCTAAATTGTGATTATGTTGGCTTTCAAGGTCTTATGACCTGCCATGGCTCTGCTGTCATTCCCTCCTCCTCTTCCTCCTCCTCCTCCTCTTCCCCTTATGACTGGAGACGTTTCTTTGGATGCATGCACAGTCTTGGCCCATTAGGGATTACATATAGAATGGGATGATGGTAGGTAGCCTGTCAGGGTTGGGTTGCAGTTTGGGGCCTTTTTACATGACCCCTAAACTCCGCCGCAAATGGCTCCCAGCTCCGGAGCTTAAAATTGTTTACCCACCAGCTCCGGAGTTTACTGAAAATTAAGTGCGACCACGCCCACCTAAGCGGGTCCCAGCACACTTTTCATGTACCTGCTCTCCGAGGGTGAAAAATCTTGATGCGGATGTGCCGGGCTCTCCTCGCTTCTTTTTGTTGTTGTTTTTTGCCTCCCCCCCCCTTTAAGAGAAGGAACCAGGAAGTGACGGGGGCTCCCGGCAGCTTCCACCGGCACCGGGAGGTAAGCCTTTATTCTTTTGTCCCTTTTTTCCTCCCTCCCCTCACGCAGCCAGCAGCCAGGAAGTGCGGAGGGGTGGGGACGCACGAAGAGCGACAAACCCCTAAGATCTCTGGTCTGAATTTAAGTGACCAGCGGATCTTAGGGGTCGTGTAAAAGCGCCCTTGATCACAGGGCACCAATGAGTCCCTTGCATCCTGAATAGAAAAATGCTTGACTTATTCGTGAAACAATTGGCATAAGAAAGGGGAACTTTTCCTGACAGTTACAAAACCTTGCCTTTTGATTTTGCTCAGCCTTCCTTCATTCCTATGTTTCTCTCTTTCTCTATTTCTTCCATCCTTCCTTTTCCTTCCTTCCTTCCTTCCTTCCTTCTGCTCTATGTCTGAAGAAGTGGACATGTCCACGAAACGTTACATTAAAATATGAATGTTAGTCTTTAAGGTGCCACATGTTTTGTGTCTTTTCTTTTGTTTTTCTTTGATTTTGGGCTGCAATTCTTGAAAAGACGTCTACCCTCTTTGAAAGGATGCCATAATTGAAAGAGGGAACAGGATTGTTTTCCATGGCTTCAGAGACTAGGACTCAGAGCAATGGTTTCAAACAACAGGAAAAGAGATTCTATTTAGACATTAGGAACATCCTGACGGTTAGAGCTGTCCGGCAGTGGAAGATGCTGCTACAAAGGAGGGTGGTGGAGTCTCCTTCTTTCAAGGATGTTTTAAAGCAGAGGCTGGATGGCCATCTGTCTAAAATATTGTGATGGGGTTTCCTGCATGGCAGGGGGGTTGGACTGGATGGCCCTTGAGGTCTCCCCCAACCCTAAGTTTCTATGAAAAGAGGTTCCATTTGAACATTAGGAAGAACTTCCTGATGGTTAGAGCTGTCCAGCAGTGGAATATGCTGCCACAAAGCAGGGTAGCAGATTGTCCCTCTTTGGAGGTTTTTAAGCAGAGGCTGGATGGCCATCTATTGAGAGTACAGTGGTGGGGGTTCCTGCATGGACTGGATGTCCCTGGAGGTCTCTTCCAACTCTAGGATTCTGTGGTTCTGTGACCCAGGATGTACTCGCATGTCCCAAAAGAACCACCCGCATATCTTCCATCCCTTTGGAAGAGGCAGGGATTCACTGCAAGGTTCCGGGCTTTTCTCCCGACAGGGACCCGAGGAAGACGCCATCGCCAGAGCTGCCAAGCAGGTGGCCAAGCTGCGCTCCTTCATCAGCCAAGCCCTGGACGAAGCCTGCCTGACCCGACAGCTGTGGCAGTCCCTCGGCCACAAGTTCACGGTGTGTTTTAATGTCACTTCTGAGCAATTGCCGACTTATAGCCAGTGAACTTTCAGGGACTGAACTGGGCAGCCCCCCCCCCCTTTTTTTTAAATTGAAAAGAAGCCCCGTGTCTCTTTGAGAGGAGGGATTTTGCCATGCTTTTGCTCCTCTTTTAGGGTGTGATCAGGTAGACATTTGCCTCACTGTTCCACTGCAGGGATGGGCATTTTTGCTTTGCTCCTTCCCCCCCCCCCCCCCGGCATTCACATAACATAATTGCTGGAGTAATTCCCCCTGTCCCCAGGACATCCCTAACCCACACCTTTCTGGGTTCCTGTCAGGGGCTTCCGGCTTTGTGTGTGTGTGTGTGTGTGTGTGTGTGTGTGTGTGTGTGTGTAGGATCACTCTATTTTTGTCCATTTGCCTTCCTCTTTCAATTTCCCAACTTCATTAAGTGGCTTCAGAAGATAGCTTAGACACTTAATGATACTGGGAAATTAAACACCACCCTTGCTCTGTGGAAGGATAGAGGAAGTAAAAAAATATTTTGTTTGGCTGTATTAAGATAGCACTAATGCATTGCATCACTTAGATTTCTTTCAGCTTCTTTAGGGAAGCAGGAGAAGGTGTGTGTGTATGGGCGGGGTCCTTTTGCTTTTGCTGGGACCTAGAACAAAGAGGGCTGCTTGAATTTCCATTTGGATCCCACCAAAAGGTGTACCAGACTTCCAGCTGACCTTAAGTGATCGAGTTGAGCTCTTACCAGCCCTCTCCAAATGAGCCTGTGAACGCAAACTGTTAGTCACACCCAGTTTTAGAAAAAGCCACCCCCCTCCTTGAGCCTCAATTAGATGAGGAAGGTTAAGCGCTTTGCAAGCTTGATCCTCTTCCCCTGGAATATACCAGAAGCCTCTCTTTCTAATTCAAATGCTCTGCTTTGGGAAGTTTGGGGCATGCGTTCCGGGGGCCTCCCTGGGGGTGTCGGTGAATGCCTGTGGCCAGCATTGTTGCCAACCCCTCCTTTTGGACAAGCAAGGGGGAATCTCTGGCCCTCCAGATGTTGTAGATCTGTGAGCCCACTGTCCCCCTTAACTGGTGATGCCAGTTAGGGGTGATGGAAGTCTCTGGCCAGTGTTATCTGGGGGGCACCACACGCGCCCCACCCCTTGCTTTAGGAGGGCCAGCGTCCCATGATTTGCACGCACGGGCCATAAAACTGCTGCACAGTTGGGGATTTAACGATGAACCCCCGGGACCCCTGGGAATTTAACGATGAAACTCCTCCGTGTGACCTTTCGCTGGACTCTACCCAGCCCAAAGAAAGCAGCAGCGAAAGACCAAACGTGACCTTTTTCACGATGCAGGCCATCCTTTGCGTTCCGGAGAGGCGGCTGTTGGAGGACAGCCAAAATCTCGCCGTCTTCACCGACACCGGGAGATCGGACCGCGTCCTGCTCTTCACCGACGCCCTACTGCTCCTCCAGGTTGGAAAGCCAGAGCATTTACATTCTCTAAAGGAAGGCTGAGGGGGGGGGGAATATGATAGCTAGGTTTAAATATTTGAAAAGGATGTCATAGTGAAGAGGGAACAGGTTTGTTTTCCATGGTTTCAGAGACTAGGACTCGGGGCAATGGTTTCAAACTGCAGGAAAAGAGATTCCATTTGAACATTAGGAAGAACTTCATGACGGTTAGAGCTGTTCAGCAGCGGAAGATGCTGCCACAAAGGAGGGTGGTGGAGTCTCCTTCTTTGGAGGTTTTTAAGCAGAGGCTGGCTGGCCGTCTGTCGGAAATATTGTGATGGGGTTCCTGCGTGGCAGGGGGTTGGACTAGATGCCCTTGAGGTCTCTTCCAACTCTAGGATTCTATGAACTTGGACGATTGACCATTGGGCGGATGGGCTCTGTGATTAAAAAAGCTAAGCCACCCCAAACCCCAACCCTCTGTTAGGGATGAGGTTTTTAGATTTTCTGGATTATAAATACAGTGGTACCTTGTATAAAGGAATTAATTTGTTCCAAATGAAATTCTGTTCAGCAAATTTTCCTTTGTGCAAATTTCCCATAGGACTGCATTGAAGACGGATTAATCCCTAATCGCGACTGTTTTTCAGTTGTACGGATTTGCCCCATAGGTGATTCTTTTATGCAATTTCCCCCTATCTCTGGAATTTTTTTCCTTTAAGCGGATTTTCTGTTAAACAAACCGCTTGTTATATGAGGGGCCCACTGTAACTTGGGGGAAATCGTACTTACTTTGCAGGTTCCTTACAGCTAAACATGGCTCACCCAGGAGACAGAGGGCTTAATTGGAAATGCAGTGGTGCTTCTTAATATGAATTTAATTCATTCTATGGGTCAATTACAATTAAGACATGTTCAAGTATTTGAGAACAAGGAATTGAAGGGACATCTTACAACATTAATAGACAACATTCCATTAAAGCTACTTTCCAGAAAGTCCTAGAAATTGGGCGGGACAAGGAGAAGTGAGGGAGAGATGCTGAGTTTTGTGGGCAAAGCTGTAAGAAATCTTCTCTCCCCCCCCCCCCTTAAATAATTGACGATTTCTCTCTAGGGAAGCAGCTTTCAGAGTTTTGATCTGAAGCTCGTGTGGGTGGAGGCAACCCCTAGGGAAACAGGGAGGTAAGTAATGTCTCTTTCATGGCATGCCACAGCTTCCTGTCTCTCACCTTGCTCCTGTGCACTGCGCGGAATATGGGAATATTCTTAATGCCTCCTGCAAACAGGGAAGGCTGGAACTCAGAAAAGAAGGCCAAGGGGAGACAGGAGGACACGTCTCAAAGATAGGAAAGGGAGCCCTAGAGCAGAGGGGCAGGATCTGTTCTCTGTCATTCCAGAGTGGAGAATATATAGGGTCAAGTTAAAGGAAGCCAGACTTCAGTTGAATATTAGGGAAAAGTTCTTAACTGTTAGAGCAGTACAGCAATGGAACCAATGACCTCAGGGGGAGGTGGTGAGCATTCAGGAGAAGACTGGACAAGCATTGGTGGTGGTTTCTCTGCTTTTGAGGTGGTGGAACGCTTCAGGCAGTGAGTCGTCTCCGACTGGATCCCCTCTAGGTGTGTGAGTTCTGACCCCTGTAAAAACAAAAAGCAAAGTGTTCTGCTTGTATACCACCCCATACCACTTCAAGTAGTCTCTGGGCAGTTTACAGTTTTTAATTACAGTATGCAGGCTACACATTGCCCCCCTCACCCCCCAGCAAGCTTGTTACTCATTTTACCGACCTCGGAAGGATGGAAGGCTGAGTCAACCATGAGCCGGTTGGGTGGTGACGGTGGTGGTGGAGGGGGAGTTCTCTCTTATCCACGGTTTTTGTTATCCTGGGAACTCATCCCCAGTGGATACCGGAGTCCTACTGTAATACCCACTGGAGCCTTTGTCTCAGAATGAGCATTGAACTTTTTCCATGGTTTGCCCGTTCCGTTTTTATTGTGTCCTCCTTCTCCGTGGGTGGTGGACATCGCTCTCCCTTTCCCAGCCTCACAACATTCCTGCGAGGTAGGACAGTTTGACAAAGGGGAAACCTCTCCAAGCTCACCCAGTGAGTGTGGGGCTTCTCGTAAGCAGGAGATCCGGACCCGGAGTTCCAAAGTTCCAGAGGGACTGCTCTGCCACGGTGGCTTTTCTGCGTGGCTAGCTGATGCCAGGCTGTTCATTTTATGTGGTTTGTTTTTCTTTTTAAAACCGAAGTGCTGTTTCTGCTTGGCATTCCTCCCAGGAATACCATCCACATTTGCACCCCAGAAGAATGCTTCTTCCTGTTGGCCAGAAAGCCAGAAACACGGGTAAGAGGCGGCCTGAGTTGGCTGGTGCATCTGTATGTTGTCCTTCACAAGTAAAGCAAGGGGTGTGGGTGGATTTGCATCAAAGATAGGTAGATCATCATCATCATCATCATCATCATCATCATCATCATCATCATCATCGATGGAGAGCTTTCTGTCAATTGTGTAGGAAACCTCATGCCTTCCAGATATGTTGGAGTGCCTGTCCCTTGCCCTTGATGCTGGTGAGGGTTAATGGGAACCATCTGAAAGTCGCTTTGGCCAATACTTCATGCCCATTTTGTAATGCAACAAATTACTTTGCGTCATATAATTTGCTGTGGTCATGTGGTTTTGTTGCAGTTCCTGTGTCCCCAAGGTAACACTTCATTGTTGCAAAACGCATGTGATGCCGCATCAAAGTGCATTCCTTTTTCGTTGTTCAGCAAATCCATGCTCTCTGCTGACACCTGGTGTCATGATCATTCTGTAAAGCGATATAGTTTTTGGAAATGAAAATCAGCTAAAAGGGCTGCAATTTACTCTTTGAAACAGTAACGGAGGTATCCCGGCGTTTCAATCTATCTACTGAGTCCGAAAACAAACAAAAATTCAGGGCATCTGAGTGGGGGGAAATAACCAAATGGGGATGATAATGTGGAAAAGATGCGGAACAAATGTTGCCCTACTGTGCCTTGTACCGGTATAAAAAACGCAACAAAACAGCAACAAGAAAACCGCTACCCCTAGAACAGGTACAACTTTTGTGCGCTGAGTCACGCTTCAGGGGGCGTGGTCGCACTTTATTTTGAATACAGCGCGACAGACGCAGGGGAACAATTTTATATCCTGCAACTGAAGTTGAAAACATTCCTTAACACGACTGAGAGAAAATGCCCTCTGAAGACCAGGCAGTGAGGCACGGCTTTGGCACTTTGGAATTCGGAAGTGACTTGGCACTGACAATTTTTCCCTTTAAAAAATAGCCATGCTAGTTGCAGTAGACCTCAAGATTATTTCTTCCCTCTTGTAGTTATTGGTGATGGTGGCTTCTGCTTGGAAAAAGCCAGGGTCTGGAGATTGCCCTGCTTTTGAGGATCTAGTCACAGATAGCCAATTTCACCTAACAATTCCACCACTCTGGTACGCTGAGCTTTCCCTGCTCAGGAGAGTTCCTGTGGAGGTCCTCTGAGGCCTCTCAGGTTACTAGACTCCTTGGAATACTTCTGGTTGTGTACTTTAAAAGTTATACCAACCCTTCCAGGTAGGACAGTGGTGGCGAACCTTCGACGCTCCAGAGGTTTTGGACCACAACTCCCAGAATTCCAAGCCTGTGTTGCCAATGGCAAAGGACTGTGGGAGTTGCGGTCCAAGACATCTGGAGTGCTACAGATTCGCCACCACTGAGGGAGGACATATAGATAAAAATGTCCCAACAGCTCCAAAGTTACTTCTGTTCCCTCTGTCCCTTTCCCCCCCCTCTCACAGGCTGTCTGGGAGTGGAAGCTGAACCAGGCCGTCCGCCAGGCTTTAAACGGGAAGAGGGACTTCCCCTTGTGGGGCGAGGCAGGCGAAGGGCAGGACCCGCCCCTCTGCCGCTTCGCCACATTCACATTCAAGGACGAGGGGAGGTTCAAGAACGCCACCTACGAGGGAGAATGGCGTTTGGGGAAACCCCATGGCAAGTAAGTCCCTAACTGCATCCACAAAAGGGGGTGTGCTGCCCATCCTCAATTCCTTGGGTCAGAATGTATGGAATACTTTGGCTGTATTTAGAGGGAGTGCTCCCTTAAATGGTGAAAATGTTTCTCCTAGCACGTGACTTCCCTTCTTGTATTTTTGCATGTGGTCGATTGTGATCGGCCCTTGGAAGGTCAACATGGACCCGATTTGCAAGTGTGCTTTCTTAAGCCATTACCTCTACAAAAATTGCATTCTTGGGGGGAGGGGGGGAAAAGAGATGAATCCCAGGAAGTCCACCTTTCTTATAACACATTGTTGGTCCCTTTCCTTTTTCTGATCTAGGGCTTGTCAATACGTTACTTGTTTCATGTTGTAAATCATTGACAGTGGTTTCTAACAAACTGCCTTTAAAGTAATGAGGATGCAACCAAGCAATATTTCAAAAGCAAGAATGATGTCACTTTAGCGATGTTTTCTAGTTACTTTCAAATGCTACATTTTGGCAACATGTTAAGGAAGGTTGTCCTTAAAGTCCTTTAGCAGTGTTAAGTGACCCTGTCTCCTAAGTAATGGAAAGCAAGGAGAAAATATGAAAAAAAATCTGAACAAGTAACACATTCGAGGATTGTTACTTTTCCCGTATTGTAATGTGTAACCTCCATACATTACTTCTCAAATACGAATGAGAAACAGGAAAGAATTACTTTTAACAATAACATGCCAAGGGGTGTGGATGCCCTTTTGCCAATCAGTCTTTGAACTTGGCAGGGGGAAGTTAACGTGGCCGGATGGCCGGAATTATGTCGGAGACTTCAAGGACGGCTTTGAACATGGGTAAGGGATGCATTTGTCGTTTTGTTTCTTGTTGAGTTTTTTGGGGGGATATGGGGTTCTGGGTGTACAGAAATGGGACATTCTGATAGCATGCTACCTCAAACAGCTACATCATAGGAATTCGAGATCCTGCGTGTGAGGGTGCATGGTGAATAGGAATGCAGACACATTGGTATGTGTACGCACTTGTATGTTTGTGTGTGTGACTGGGCAAATAGGGTGGCTGGATAGCTGTTGTTAGTGACTTAGATGGTTACTTCATGTCCATCTCGTCCCGAGAGGAAGTTCGTTGTGTGTTGATGTCGGTTGCGGTCATGTGGTCTTCATCCGGTTCTGTCCCTGTTCCCATGTACGCACGGGTGTGATGGATGATACCTGCATGACTGTTACTGCACGTCCTCGTTCCGTGATGAGATGTGAAATTCCATGCCTTTGTTCTCCATTATTTTTTTTTGGCCCAACCTTCCATTTTTCGATGTTTCGATTCACCGAAGCCTTGCCTTCAATGTGTTACGGAGCTATTTGTCTTTTAATCTCTCTGTACTGCATTGCTGACTCCATAGGGAATGTACTGGCGAATGGTACTTCACACCCCGCCACTAGATGGAGAATGGCACGTTGCGTGACGAGCCTTACCTCATGGCAACTCGTCTCAGAACGAGAAGCGTGACGAGCAGATTTCTGAGGCCAGGGAGGGGTATGGCTCATCCCGCTTAAATCGCAGTTCAGGGGGCATGGTCGGGACGAACTCCCCTCGTCCTGCAATGGACGTGTGACTAGATTACTTTGTACCGGTCCCAAGTGGGACTGCGAACAGTGATGAGATGGACGTGCTTGTTCCAGGATCACACACATACACCCCGAACTCCTCTCCAGAGTGAGAAAGCTGGCAGGCTTTGCTGGTGAACGGTGGATCAGGGCAGAATGGGAGCGTGTTTCCTTCCGCTGGCTGGTGGGTTGTTTTCCTTTCAGATCTCTCTCTCTTCTTTCTGGCTTCAGGTTTGGCATATGCCTCGTCCCCCGTGTCTCTGAGGACCGCTACGACTGTTACAAGTGCCATTGGCGGGCAGGCAGGATGAACGGTTACGGGATCTGCGAGTAAGCCCGGCTTTTCCAGGAGCTGCACGAGAACAACCGCCCCTCCCTGCCTCCTTCCTTTCCCTAGTATGGGATGTGGACGAATAATTAGTAGAAAAGCCAGGGAAGTTGGCCCAAATCAACCTCTACTGAGATAGGAGAACACTTTTCAAATACTCTACTAGAAAGGATGCCATATAGAGGAGGACCAGGATCTATTCTCGATCATCTCTGTGTGCAGGACACATCATAAAGGGATCAGGAAGCCAGGATTTGGCTGAATACAGTATCAGGAGAAAAAAAACTCTTGACTGTTAGAACAGTATGACAACGAAACTCATGACCTCCCGGGGGGGGGTGTTCTCGTTTTCATCGTATGCACATCTATAACCTTACTTGTGCCTCTGTTGCAATTCTTTTCCATAATTCATAAGAACATAAGAACATAAGAAGAGCCGTGCTGGATCAGGCTAAAGGCCCATCTAGTCCAGCTTCCTGTATCTCACGGTGGTCCCGCCAAATGCCCATGGGAGTACATGAGACTTGATCTCTGTCTCCTAGATGTCTGTCTCCTGATCTGTCCTGGCCCTCTAGGTATCCTGGTTTTAAGCCTGGAGATGACACATCTCCCTCATGGGTTGTAACTTGTGGTGGACTTTTCCTCCAGGAATCTGTCCAATCCCCTTTTGAAGGCATCGAGGCCGGATGCCATCACCACCTCCCGGGGCAGGGAGTTCCACAGACGAACAACACGCTGGGTTAAAAAAAAATATTTTCTTTTGTCTGTTCTTACTCTCCCAACCCTCCATTTGAGTGGATGTCCCGTAGTTCTGCTATTTTGTGAGAGGGAGAAGGGCGTCCCTCTATCCACTTTACTCATGCCCTGCATTAGTGTGTATGTCTCAATCATGCTTCTTTTTTCTCTCCAGGTATGGCAATGAGACGGTGTACAAGGGCTATTTCAAGGACAACATGCGCCATGGGTTTGGTGTTTTAGAGAACTTTTCACCCACGGAGCCCCTGTTTAAATACACCGGGCACTGGGAGAATGATAAAAAGAGCGGCTACGGCATCTGGGATGACAAGGAGAGGTAAGCCAGCCGGCGGGTGGGAAAAGATGGTTGCCTTGGAGATCGTTCGGGTTGCAGAGAAGGGTGACCATAATAGGAGGGCAGGCGGGTCCTCTATTGGATCCCAGTGAGGGATGATACGCATTCTAAGCAGGAGGCTTGCCCTAGGTGTGGAGCTTCCTATTTGTTCGTTTTATATTGTATTGTTCTCTGACTTGTTCAGTTTTCTGGAAGCCGCCCCGAGTTCCGTATCGGAAGATGGGCGGGGTAAAAATCCAATAAATAAATAAATAAATAAATAAATAAATAAATAAATAACTGGGCCGCCATCTTTCTTCCTTTTCTTCCTCATTGTCCGTTCTTTTCATCAGGAAAACAAGCAAGAGAATAGAAGGAAGGCAGATGGGAGAGAGGGGGGGTGTTTTTCAGGATGTCCCGACAAGCAGGGCTGAAGTTGGATCTTGGCAAAGTTTTCCAAATCTAACGGCCCCAAAGCCAGTACTGCTGGCAGCCAGGCTAGCCAAGAGAATTCGAGGAATCGTCATTCTACACTAGTGGTTCCCAACCTGCATGTGCTTGGACTGCAACTCCCAGAAGCCTTTGCCACCGGCTGTGCTGGCCACGATTCCTGGGAATGTCAGTCCATTTAGGGTCTCAACCGGTGGGTCCCCAGATGCTCCTGGACTTCATCTCCCAGGAGCCTCCACCACTCACTGTGCTGGAAGGGGTTTCTGGGAGATGCAGTCCAGAAACATCTGAGGACCCACAGGTTGAGAACCACTGTTAGGGACTCATGGTTGGGTACCACTGCTCTCCATACACAGATGTGTGTGTGTGCACGTATTTAAGGATTTTTCCAAGAGCTTTGAAAATAGCTGCTCGTGATTACATCAGCTGAGGTTCTGTCTACTGCCCAGTGTAAACTTCCCTCAGGTGTCCCATGGATGCTGTGGCCTCTTGGTGGAGGACCTGGTTATGATGACGTGTGAACCAGACCTTACCCCCTCCCTCGGTCTCTTCTTTTCCCACTCTCCCAGAGGAGAGAGGTACATCGGGATGTGGTACGAAGACCAGCGGCATGGAGCAGGGGTCGTGGTGATGCAGTCTGGCGTCTGTTACCAACGGAACTTCCACCTGGATAAAATGGTGGTGAGTCACCATCATCAGGATAACTTTCTGAGATACCTTCACGTTTGTGAATCTGCTGGGCATTTGGTTAGTCCAGGCATGTCCAAACTTCGGCCCTCCTGATGTTTTGGACCACAACTCCCAGAATTCTAAGCTTAGATTGCCAATCCTTTGACTGTAGGAGTGGTGGTCCAAAACATCTGGAGGGCCTAAGTTTGGACATACCTGGGTTAGTGCTTCCAAGGCTCCAAGCATATCGCATAAACAGTCCCCGCCATGTCCCTGTAATGGCCTCCCACCATAATAATGCTATGATTTGATGATAATGCTAATTGGGTGACAGCAATAGTCATGTACCTTGGACGATGCTATCTGTGTACATGAGCCTATACACGAAGAGCCTCGTGGCACAGTGGTTAACTGCAGTACTACGGTGAAGACTCTGCTCATGACCTGGGCTCGATCCTGGCGGGCTCAGGAAGCTGGCTTGAGGTCAACTCAGCCTTCCATCCTTCCGAGGTTGGTAAATGGAGTGCCCAGCTTTTTGGCAGAGATGGGGCAATGTGTATCCTGAATACTTAGAAATTCTAAACTGCTTTCAGTGCTATGGGGTGGTGCTAAACACATCTGGCCTCGCCTGATTTCAGAAGCTAAGCAGGGTCAGCCCTGGTTAGTAGAATCATAGAATCATAGAATCACAGAGTTGGAAGAGACCTCAAGGGCCATCAGTCCAACCCCCTGCCATGCAGGAACCCCCATCAAAGTACCCCCGACAGACGGCCATTCAGCCTCTGCTTAAAAACCTCCAAAGAAGGAGACTCCACCACCCTCCTTTGGGGCAGCATCTTCCACTGCCGGACAGCTCTAACCATCATGAAGGTCTTCCTAATGTTCAAATGGAATCTCTTCCTGCAGTTTGAAACCATTGCCCCGAGTCCTAGTCTCTGAAGCCATGGAAAACAAACCTGTTCCCTCTTCACTATGACATCCTTTCAAATATTTAAACATAGCTATCATATCCCCCCCATCTCAGCCTTCTTTTTGAAAGGCTAAACATTCCCAGTTCCCTAAGCCGTTCCTCATAAGACATTTCCTCCAGACCCTCAACCACCTTGTTCGCCCTCCTCTGCACCCGCTTGAGGTTGTCAACATCCTTTTAAAATTGATACGCACAGAACTGGACACAGGACTCCAGGTGGGGTCTGACCAGAGTAGTTGGAGGGGTGACCACCAGGGAATACCAGGTGCTGTAGGTGCCTGGAGTAGGAGCTGGCAAGCCGCCCCAGTATTCCTGCCAAGAATACTCCATGGACATGGGGTCACAAAGGGTCGGTCACTATTGTAATGACACAACACACACACACACACACACACACACACACACACATACTGTATAAAGGAAAATAATGCAAATTACTCAAGTTTGTTTGTGTTGCATTGTTCATGCAGGTGGCCGTGAATTAGCTTTCCTGAGCATTCGTCGGACTTCTGACATATAGAAAGGCAGGAGAGTCTGAAAGGTTTATAGGGATTTTTCACTTGGCCTTCCCTTTTGATCCTTTCCCTGCCTTCTCTAGGGATCTGGGATTCTGCTTCTAGAAGATGATTCGGTCTATGAGGGAAGTTTCACAAGAGATTTAACTTTTATCGGAAAAGTGAGTGTGACCTTCTACGTGTGTGTGTGTGTGTGTGTGTGTGTGTGTGTGTGTGTGTGTGTGTGTGTGTGTGTGTGTGTGTGTGTGTGTGTGTGTGTGTGTGTGTGTGTGTGTGTGTGAGGGGTCCCAGAATCTATTTGTGGAGTCATGGGAGATTTTATGCTCACTGGAATGTTTATACAGCTCCTGTTTAAGGCGTCTGGAAGTTGAGTCATGGCAACTGGACTTCTTTTTCTTGAGAGATTGAAACGTTTTGCTGCTCATCCAAACAGCTTCGTCAGTCTACGACGAACTGACAAAGCTGTTTGGGTGAGCAGCGAAGAGTTTCAGTCTCTCGAGAAAAAGAAGTCCGATTGCCATGACTCAAATTCCAGATAAACTCACCTGGATGACTGAGAATCTTCACAGACCTATTGTTGAAGGAGTCCTAATTTATTAACCAGAACTTGAAAGGAGCATTTTTAGAGCCACACATTTCTGAGTCAGCCAGATGGCCACGGAAAGACCGTCTTTAAGTTCTGATCATTAAGTTCTGTTGGTAACCTTCTACCGGGGCTTTATAGAAAGCACTATCACTTACTGCCTCTGTGTCTGGTTTTCCAGTTGCACAGTGGCAGATAGAAGGGCACTCCAGAGGGTCATAAACACTGCTGAGAGGATAGTGGGCTGTCCTCTTCCTCCTTTGGAAGAATTATACAACTCCAGATGCTCAAGGAAGACATCTAGAATTTTGAGAGACACTTCGCATCCTGGCTACCAATTTTTTGAACTGTTGCCATCTGGCAGGAGATACAGGACTCTTAGGTCAAGGACAAATAGACTAAAGAACAGTTTTTATCACAGAGCAGTATCCAAGCTAAATGCGACAGTTTTAGCACTATCTTAATCAGTTTTAAGTAGTGTTTTAAATTTTGTAAGCAATTTTAAGAGTTTTTAATATTTTGTATGGTGTTTTATATGTTTTATGTGTTTTGTATGCTTAGAGTGTGTAGTGGAACAGCACTCTAATTTCGTTGTGCATATTTTGCATATGCATAATGACAATAAAACTCTATTCTATTCTATTCTATCATCATTAGGAATGATTTCCCATTTCATCTGGTTTGTTTACTGTTAACATCCCTCAACCGAGATTAACACATTTAATCATAAATTTTGTAACAATTTGAGCTTTTTTTTTTAATAATGTGAAAGTAATGGAAACTAGCATAGGCTTCCATAGAGGGTTTAGAGAGGGCTGAGCAATTAGAAATGTGGATTGAAGTGCTCCAATGTCTGGACTGCTGTGTTAAATTATCTGCTCCTTTTTTTCTTTAAATAAGAGAAGCTTCATATTTTGAACACTGACATGTTACGGGTATTCAACAGGGTCTCCTCTGTTGTAGAAGTAAAGGATCCCACTGAATCTAGCAGGGGCAGATGGGTGCCACTGCCAGGTGTATTCAGTTTGTTTGTAACTGTCAAATGTCCAGATTTGCAACTGTCTTAATGGGTTTGACTGAATTTGAAATACTGTAATTCGAAGGCGGGAGAGAGAGCAGAAATGGTCGATATCATAATAATTGACATTTTTTGTGTGGGTGGTTTCAGGGAAAGCTGATCTTCCCGAATGGCTTTACATTGGAAGGGACATTCACAAACAAGTCTAGACAAGGTCTACAGACTCAAGGAGTCCTGGACACCTCTGGAGAACAGCTGGATGACACCCTCACCAAACTGTAAGGGGAAGGAAGGTCCGGGTTCGCCTCCGTTATCAGTTACTCTCCCAGGAAAAATGTCTTTTCAGTGTTGGCTATCATCTCCTAAAATACTGTGTGTCCTGCCGGGCATTTGAAAAGAAACTCTTTGGGTTAGCTCGCAGCTTGGGAAACTCTTTAGAATTTTTTAGACTGCAAAACCCAGGATCTCCCCGCATGGAAGGAAATGCACGAGTTTGCATTTCCCTTTGAAGTTCATGCCTTCAGACGGAAAGAGTGGGCAACAAGGAGGGTCGGTGTGTGTGTGTGTCTGGAAACCAATCTCTCTAAGGAAAATTTAAAAGATAGTTGTTGTGAGTTTTTCGGGCTGTTTGGCTGTGTTCTGGAAGTTTTTCTTCTTGACATTTTTCCAGACTCTGGGGCTGGGGCCAAGGAGCTCAGGGAACTAGGAGTTCTCTCTGTGCTCTGGAACATCAGCTCCCAAGTGCTACCAAACAGTTGAATAATTAATTTTCTTTTCTTTTCTTTTCTTCTTTTTAAATAATAGGTTACATTGCGTTGTTGTACTGTGTTTTTATTGTTGAATATATGATTGTTATATTTCCTTCTTGCATATGGAGAACATTTTTTTACCGAAACAAATACCGGATGTGTCCAACCACACTTGACCAATAAAAAGATTCTGATTCTGAGTCTGAGTCTACCCCCTGCTCTAAGTAGGGCTCCATATCAAAGCAGACTTCCCAGGTGGTTGTCTAGATTGTCTAAACCAGGCATCCCACCCACCCCTTGCTTCTGTAGCCCCTCGAAACAATGGCAGGTGCTTGCATGGGCCAAGCCAAACTATGATGGAGATGTGTCATCTCCAGACTTAAAACCAGGGTACTTCAAGGGCCAGATGCAGGGGAGTGGTATCAGGAGACGGATATCTAGTCTCATGCGCTCCCAGAGGCATTTGGCGGGGCCAACGTGAGATACAAGAAGCTGGACTAGATGGGCCTTTGGCCTGATCCAGCATGGCTCTTCTTATGTCCTTATGGCTTATTTCCACACAGCTGTTTCCAATCAAATAACCCTATGGGCTCACAGCCCCTGACACTGTGAGGCTGGCTTTGCACTTTGTGGCACTTGACAAGATTGAACCCAGAACAAATTAGGACCAAGGAATGAACTGGGTGATGATGGTGGGCTTGATCTAAGCAAAAAGGAGAAAGAAGCTTTTAATCGGCAAGAAAAACAGAAATGGTCTCATGCTTGCTTTGGGGCGCTTGTATGCCCTAGAGCTGCAAGGGCGCCTCAGGATAATCCAGCCCAACCCACTTCTAAATGAAAGATTTACAGTGTGGGGTACAATGCACAGGTGCTGCTCGGCTCCTGTTTTAATACCTTCAGGGGATCCGCTTAGGCAGAAATGAAATTGTACCTTTCGCCCACTCTAGTTCTCCAAACCAGCACAGACACTTCTTAACTTATTTCCGTAAGGAGACTCAAAATGTTCACCAGAAAACGGTGATGTTTCTGTACTTTAGGAAATAGGAATAACAATAAGAGTGTCGGCTTCCATCCAACCTAGCTCAGATGCAGGGGAGTGGGATCAGGAGACAGAGATCTAGTCTCGTGGGCTCCCAGACGCATCTGGTGGGGCCACTGTGAGATCCAGGAAGCTGGACTAGATGGGCCTTTGGCCTGGTCCAGCAGGGCTCTTCTCGTATGTTCTTCTGATCTTGAAAGAGCACATCTTTCTTTGTCCAGCCAGCTGGGTCAGGAGGAGTTCCCGGTGGCGCAAAGGTGGGAAGGTCTCTACAGCCAGTTCCGGGACTTCCTCTCCTCTGGAGGGCAAGAAGAAAGCGAGGAGGCTTTCATGGGCTTCCACGTCCAGACGAGCCGAGAGCTGCGGAAATCTCAGGAGCACCTTTGCTGCCACGGGTGAGGAGGGCCCGGGTTCCGAAGGGCACGTGCAGGCCGACGTTTGGGAGAGTTACTTTATGTTTTGGACAGTGGCTCTGATTATGCTGGCTGGGCAGCTCTGGGAAGGGTCGAAAGACAAGGGATTTGCCCCATTTCAGTGGGTCTCGAGGGTCTCTGCTGGAACAATGTACATTGGTACCTTGTATAAAGGAATTAATTCGTTCCAAATGAGATTATGTTAAGAAAATTTTCCTTTATACAAATTCCCCATAGGGATGCATTGAAGAGGGAGTGATCCCATTTTTATGTTGTACGGATTCTCCCCATAGGCGATTATGTGAAGCAAATTTCCCCTATCTCCGGAATTTTTTATGTTGTACAGATTTTATGTTATACAAACTGTTTGTTATACAAGGGTCCACTGTACCTGAAACAGTGGTGCCTGTGTGCAAACATCTGTGCTTCAAAGAGGAAACTGAGCCGTGCCCAAAGCCCTATGATCAGTCTCAAGACTTTCATACAAATTTCTGATTCTCTTAGTTAAGCAGGACCGGAAACCATTTTGGGATTTTCTCTGTCAGGGGGTCCAGTTTTTTGAGTGCAGGCAAAGTCACTCCATTGTCATTTATTTCAGGCATGTGGAAGGCTTAAAGTGTTCTTCTGCTTAAGCCATTTCAGGTTCTAATTTGGGTTCCAATAGGTTATTAGAAAACTGAAAGCTTCCTCCCTCTCCCCCACATAGTGGGAGGAAGCTTTCCATTTCTTCCATTTCTACCTGTATGGGAAGAAATATTTAGTCCAGATAAGGAAATTTAAAGGGAAGAACAGGCTAAATATGGTCAAGAGTTATGTTGAGGTATTCTGCCCTGAAACCACCCAATCTTTGCAGATGGACACAAGTGTCACCTAAAATGACACTTCCTCCCTCTCCCCCACATAGTGGGAGGAAGCTTTCAATTTCTTCCCTTTCTACCCATATGGGAAGAAATATTTAGTCCAGATAAGGAAATTTAAAGGGAAGAATTGGCTAAATATGGTCTCTTATATTGAGGTATTCTGCCCTAAAACCAATCAGTCTTTGCAGATGGACACAAGTGTCACCTAAAATGACACTTCCTCCCTCTCCCCCACATAGTGGGAGGAAGCTTTCAATTTCTTCCCTTTCTACCCATATGGGAAGAAATAGTTAGTCCAGATAAGGAAATTTAAAGGGAAGAATTGGCTAAATATGGTCTCTTATATTGAGGTATTCTGCCCTAAAACCACTCAATCTTTGCACATGGACACAAGTGTCACCTAAAATGACCAGCCAGCTGGGGATAATTGGCCGTCTACTGTGTAGTACACACAGCGGTGTCTCTAAGCCGAAAGAAATGGCCTGGAGGCTCAGGAGAAGTGGGGCAGGGATTGCTACTGCTGCTGCTGACCCCTTTCATTTACCGCCTGAGGCAAGGCCGGCCTGGAGTTCATACCACTGCCACATTGGGTCTAGTCATCAGGAGGACAGTCTGGCTTGGCCTTTTGAACACCGGAGGTTATCTGGATGGTGCTGTATATATTAAAAAATGGACAAACGTCACAGGCAAATGCAGGAAGATGCCTTGACCTGCACATGCCATTCCTCTCTGCCTTTTAGAGGAACCGAAGAGGCTTCTGGGAAGGGTGACTTTCTTGAAGAGCTGGTGGAAAACCAGGAGAAGGAAGCGATGCAGATCTACTTGGAACAGGTATGGTTGCCCCCAGGGTGCATCTCCAGGGAGAAGAGCCAGCCCAGGTGACCTTGGGCAAGCTGCACAGTCCCAGGGCGCCCCCTGAAGGAGAGAAGGGGAAACTCCTTCTGAATGTTCTCTGCCTGGAAACCCCTCAAGGGCACAGGATGGAGGGCACAATATTATTAGACAGCAGTGGTTTGCTTTTGGGAATTACAGCTTGGAACGGGAGGGTTCTGGAGGCCCCACCAGCAAAAAAAAAATTAAAAATAAAAATTAAAAAAAAGCTCCCTCTTTCACCACGACCAGCCAGAAATCCTGATGCTTCTGGGTTCTGCCAGTCTCCTAGTCCAGTGATGGCGAACCTTATACAGACTGAGTGCCCAAACTGCAATTCAAAACCCACTAATTTTTCGCAAAGTGCCAATGCAGCAATTTAACCTGAATATGGGTGGCTGTGAAGGGGCAATGTTGGGTGACCACAGAAAGGTGTCCAAGGGCTACCTTTGGCACCCGTGCCATACGTTGGCCAACAGTGTCCTAGGGCGCTTTTACACGACCTCTAAAATCCACTGGCAACTTAAATTCGGACCAGAGACCGTGGGGTTTTGTTCTGCTTCTTGTGTTCTCACCCTTCCGCACTCCATTGCTCCTGTCTGCGGTAAGGGGAGGGAGAAAAAAAGGGAGAAAAGAATGGGGGCTCCCCTCCGCTCCCCTCCATCAGCCGTTGGAGCAGCCCCGTAAGGATTCCAGACTGTTAAAGGGGCAGGAGGACAACAAAAACAAACAGAAGGTGAGGAGAGCCGGCATCCACAGCTTTACAATCCACATCAGATTTTTTTTTTTTAACCTCCGGAGACCAGGTACTTGTAAAATGCGCTTGGGCACGCTTAGGTGGCCGTGGTCGTACTTAATTTTTTAAAAATTTCACCGCTGGTGGGAAAACAATTTTAAGCTCTGCATCTGGGAGCCCTTTGCCTCGGATTTTAGGGGTCGTGTAAAAGCAGCCTAGAGTCGATAAAAGACAGGCCTTTCTTGGTTCTCCCTGTTTGTGACTTTGCTTCGCCCCCGCTTTGGGGCGACTCGGGAGGTCACGCTGCCGGGTCTTCTTCTCTCGCAGGTTTTGATGTCCTCCCTCCACCCCTTAGGGAAGCTGCTCAAGGCTCTGACCTCGGTCTTCCAGGCCACCTACTCAGGGCTCGGGGCCAACAAGCACCTCCTGGCGATGGCCCAAGAGGAAGTAAAATATTATGCCAAGTTGATCTGGGAATTTTATCAGTAAGTATTGTAGGGCAAGGTCTTCTTTCTAGGAGGGGAGGGAAGCTCTCGCCTCTCCCTTTCGATGTCTGGGACCGCTTGCCTTCTGCCAATTTTCAAGCACAGTGTTTTTTTCCATGTATAAGACTACAGTATATCGTCTTTCCTAAAATTGTGAGACTAAAAATTGAGGGTCGTCTGATACACGGAAGTAAGCCGAAGAGAGGTTGTGAAACTAATTTATGGGTTGGAAAAGTGTATGTGTGTGTGGGGGGGTGTCATCTTATACATGGGAGTGTCTTATAGAGAGAAAAATATGGTAATACTGCTCAAAGTGCTTTTAACAAGGCAGGGATCTGGGGAGAGAAATAAAGTCTGTGTATCTGCAAATCAGCCAGCTGGATAGCTCCGTGGTTGAGGTCTCTGGCTATGAGGTCACTGGTTGGGAGTTCAATTCTCCACTATGCATTCTGGAAGAGCCAGTCTGGGTGGCCTTGGGCATCCCTAGAAGGAAAAAAATGGGAAACCACTTCTAAATACTTAGTTCCTCGAAAATATTTGAAAGGGTCCCCATAAGTCAGAATTGACTTCTTCTTCTTCTTCTTCTTCTTCTTCTTCTTCTTCTTCTTCTTCTTCTTCTTCTTCTTCTTCTTCTTCTCCTCCTCCTCCTCCTCCTGCTGTTATGCATATTCAGGTAGCGCTGATGTGCTATATCTGTTTGAAAAAATGAAAGCTTCCTCCCAGAAGGAGGAGACGAAACAGCGTAATTATTAATTATTGCCATCATCTGAATATGTGTTTAAAGTTGGTTACAGGCCATTTGTAGAGGAGTGCTGTAATGCTTCATCCTGGTACCACGTGGGTTGAAATTGTCACTTGGTGTTCAAGGTGCCATCTTCTTTCACATCCAAAGGGGAGACCCTGGAAACATTTGCATGGGGCCAGCTGCAGAGGACAAAAATGTTTGGCCCTTTAACTCTCACCCACACGGAGGTGGTAGGAGGGGGCACAACACCTCAGAGGACAGCCTGCAGACTGAAGGGAATCTGACTTAAACCTTCCTTCCTGCCCCTTCTTTCTCTACGCTTTGCAGGGGCCTGCTGCATCTAGCTCTGGACGCCAAAGGTCAAAAGCCAGTGGAAGACATGAAGGAGAGGTAATGGTGCATGATAGTGATTGCAGGGCTACCGCCTCCATCAAGGCGAACTAGGCAGTTGCCTAGGGCGCCAAAATGGAGAGGGGGGCGCTGGCCAGCCTGCTGCCCCCCCCCGCTGCTGGCCACTGCCGTCCGTCCCCCCGCCCCCCGCCGCCGTCCGCCCCCCGCCCCCCCGTGCCTGTCGCTGTCCACCCCCCGCCCGTCGCCGTGCCCCGTCATCTGCCGCCCCGCCCCCCACCGCCGCCCCCCTGCCGCCCCGCCCCCCACCGCCGCCCCCCTGCCGCCGCCGCCGCCCCCCCCGCCTCACCCTCCGCTCCTCGCCTAGGGCGCAAAAAAAACTAGCGCCAGCCCTGAGTGCATGAAATAAGCATGATGGGACATAGTGTGAGTTGTTAAGCTGAATATTAAGTGCACATTTCCACCTTGTATTAGACAATGAGGAGACTCGTGGCGCAGTGGTTAAATGCCTGTAAAACTGTGCTCACGACCTGGGGTTCGAGCCCTGGTAGCCGCTCAAGGTTGACTCAGCCTTCCATCCTTCCGAGGTGGGTGAAATGAGAACCCAGTTTGCTGGGGGGGGGGGGCAATGTGTAGCCTGTATATTATAATTAAGCTGTAAAACCGCCCAGAGACTACTAGAAGTGGTATGGGGCGGTATATAAGCAGAACACTTTTTTTGCTTTTTTTAATCTGAGGTATGTAAAGGAATAGTCATAACAAGCTAGCAGCGCGGGATATGGTTAGCTACCATTGGTCAGTTATGTCATGTGATATCGGGAAGCTTCGAGCAAGAAGAGGAGAGGACAGAGAAAAGGTTATGCTTAGGATCAGTTTCAGCAATGGAGCTCATTTCAGTTTGGTAGAGTAGGAAAAGTTAGCTTAGTTAGGAGAAATCTTGAATGTAATCAGTTAGTCAGAATGACTTAGATTTTATTATTTTTAGGGGAATAAAATTATGATGGAGATCTGTTAAGGTTTGGATACTTTTTGTATCGCTGAGTGACCACGCTGCCAGATGAGCGGTATAAAAATCCAAACAAACAAACAAACAAACAAACAAACAAACAAACAAACACTTTTAAAATACTTTTTGGATTCTTATTTTTGCATCTTAAATAAAAAATAAAATAAAACTTTTGAAAATTTATTTATTTATTTATTTATTTATTTATTTATTTATTTATTTATTTATTTATTTATTGTTGGACTTATAAACCGCCCAATTTTCCCAGGGGGAACTCTGGGCGGTATACAGACATGTCGCCCCACATTCCCCCCCCCCGCCGCCATCTGCCTCCTTGCCTTTTTATATAATGTGTTAATCTTGTTTAAATTGTTTTAAATTATTTGTTGTTTATTTACATGATTGTAGTTGACTATTTGCTGCTTTTTGCGCTATTGTGAACCGCCCGGAGTTCCTTCGGGAAGACGGGCGGTATATAAGCCATAAAATAAATATATATATAAATAAATCGACTAGACAACACAATCACCAACAATCCCCAGCAAAGTTAATATCAAAACTTAGCTAATACAAATCCAACATCAGCTGCCATTTAAAAAACTACTAAAAGTTGTATTTGTTTTGAAAATAACTCAAGAGTCAATGAGAAATGTAAACGGGCAGCCAAATAGACCCGCTGGCGTTCACATCACCTTTTGGAAGAGCTGACTGGGTTTTTCTCTTGGATGCAGTGGCCTCAACGGACCAAGTCTCATCCTGCCCCTCATCCTGCCCTCTGTCTACCCGGATTTCTTGATGTTGTACATGCTCTACCACAAAAAGGAAGATGACCTTTACTGCCAGGGGATTGTGGACCTGAGTTTGTTTCCTGACATCAAATTGTTGGAATTCTTGGAGGTCCAGAAGTGAGTGGCCTTGACGGAGGATGGCGGGTTGGATAGGGTCAAGACAGGGGCCTCCTCTCTAGGGCTCGGGGCTACCTTGCTACACAAGCCCCAAGACAACATGTAGACGACCATATTAGAATCAAGTTAAAATGAGCTGACGATGGAAAAGGAGCTGACGAAGGAGCCTAACCCAGGGATGGGCTCCTTCAGTGAAGCTTCTGGTTATTTGGGGGTCCCACTGGGATGCAGCCCTCCCCTCCAAAAATGACATTTTTACCTTCTTTTCCTTCAAAACTAGAAGGCACCCAGATGTTCACTTCTGCTTTCGAAAACAAACACACAAGCAACCGAAAGGCCACCTGGCCCATCTCACCATCACGGCTGGTCACTTGCAATGGACCCCCCCCTTTTTTTTTGACACGTCCTCTCCTTTCATTGTAGACACTTGTGGCCCTTCAAAGATCTCATACTGACCAGTAACCAGGTGAGTGGTTTCCCAGTTACATCATGCCTCTGGCCTGCAAAAGCTGTTCTGGAAGAGTGTGGGAGGATCGGGGGGGGGGGGAGGGACCCCCTCAGGCCTCTGGCTTGCCCTGGAGCTCGAAATGGTGAGTGGCTGACAGCACTCATTAATACCTGTTGCTTTTTATTTTATTTTTAAGAGACGATCCCTGGTCAAAGACCAATGCTTCCTTTCTGCAACTGAATGTCTACAGAAGCTGATGTAAGCTGCCATTCCTAGGTTTGCCACCCCTTCGTCTCCTCTCCCATGCAGTAGAAAAGGCAGCAGCAGGAACAGTCTACCTTATTTGTTCCTTTTTAATTCTCTTCTTCTTCTGTTGCCCAGAAGGGCATGGTACCTTACTGGGTTTTGGTTGTTTTTTTTACAGCAGTAACTGAAAGCCACCAAAATCTTAATCATTGGGCACTTTTAAACGACCTCTAAAATCCGCTGGCAACTTAAATTCGGACCAGAGATTGTGGGGATTTGTTCTGCTTCCTGTGTTCCAACCCTTACGCACTCCCTTGCTCCTGTCGACAGTGAGGGCAGGGAGAAAAAAAGGGAGAAAAGAATGCAGGCTCACCTCCGCTCACCTCTGCCTGATGTCAGAGCAGCCCCATAGGGATTCCAGGCTGTTAAAGGGGTTGCGGGGACAAAAAAACCAAACAGAAGGCGAGGAGAGCCCAGCATCCACAGCTTTATAATCGGCATCGGAATTTTTTTTACCTCCGGAGACCAGGTACTTGTAAAATGTGCTGGGGCACACTTAGGTGGGCGTGGTCGTACTTAATTTTTTCTAAAGTCCGCAGCTGGTGGGAAAACAATTTTAAGCTCCGCATCTGGGAGCCCTTTGCCTCAGATTTTAGGGGTCGTGTAAAAGCAGCCATTGTCAGCTCATTGTACATTCCAAATTCTCAAATGTGGCAATCCCCACATTTCTTCAGGGTGAGGGCAGGCAAGGCATAAAAGAGGGAAATGGCTCAGAAAGCCCCCTCTGTTAACTCGGGGTAGGGGGTAGGAATTTGGTGGGTTGTGCTGGTTCGTTTCTCAGCTGAACAGATGTTTGATGCTTCTCCGGTGGGCAACCCACTCAGAGTTACCGCCCTGCCTTTCCTGCCCTACGTCCTCTGGGTGCTGCATCTAAGTGGGGCCCCACCAGAGGAGGCGGGGCTGGGAAGCCCCGGACCCAAGTTCGGCTGAGAAACGAACTGCCACGAACTGCCGAACTAGCATTTTGTTCCCATCTCAGGAAAAAAAAAACCTTCCTAACTGTTAGAGCAGAACAGCAGTGGAACCAATGACTTCGAGAGGTGGCAGGGGGTTGGACTTGATGGCCTCATGGGTCCCTCCCCACTCCGCGATTCTGTAATTCTCGGACTCGTTCCGGTGCTAAGCTTTGCATTCACTGCCTCCTTGTCGCCACAGCACCACGGTTGACCCCCGGGAGAAACTGGACATCCTCCAAAAGACGTACGAGGAGATTGAGAAGACCATCAATCGGATCCTGGAGAAAGAGTACAACCTGCCGATGGATGATCTCTTGCCGTTGCTGATGTACGTAGTGACACGCGCAAGGTAAGGAAGGATCCTCCCTCCCTGCTTGCTTGCTTTGGAAACAGGATTATGTAGGCCCCAGATTATTAATTACGACCTAACCTGAAGATAACATGGGAACATGTTGCCTGTGTTATCCCTTGGGCTCATTTTGGGAGTGTAATCTGATCCCATGCCCGCACCTCCAGCTTTTTTCAGAAGCAATTAGAGACCCCCTTATTTGGCTAGTGATTGCAGTGGATTAAAAACAAAAACAAACCACTTGCAGAAAACAAACACACTGTGACAGAACCCATTGGCAAAGTTGTTGGATGTAAACTTATGGGCTTATCACATGACACTTTTAGAGCAAGAGCAGAACTCAAACTGGTCCAGAAGTTTATTTCTGCGAACTGCGGGCTCAACCTAGTAATGGGTTTTTTAAACCCCGCTATAATTCTTAGTTAAGCTGCCTAGATGCCCTAAGCACATCCAATCTTGCCTGATTTCAGAAGCTAAGCAGGGTCGGCTCTGGTTCGTACTTGGATGGGAGACCACCAGGGAATACCAGGTGTTGTAGGTGCCTGGAGTAGGAAATGGCAAACCAGTCCAGTATTCCTGCCAAGAAAACTCCAGGGACATGGAGTCACGAAGAGCTGGTCACGACTCTAACGATGCAACACACGCACACATAATTCTTAGTTAGGCGTAGGAAAGCCAGGTTGTTCTGGGGCAATTAACTTCTGGCACTTGAGATGTTATTGATCTTGTGGCGCAGTGGTGAAGCTGCTGAAATGCAGCCAAAAACTTTGCTCATGACCTGGGGTTCATTCCGAACCTAACTAGCGGCCTCATCGTTGACTTAGCCTTCTATCCTTCTGCAGTTGATAAAATGAGAACCCAGCTCACTGGGGGGGAGGTATGTGCATCCCACAATATTACATTGTAAACGGCCCCAAGAATAGTAGCTGTGAGTTAAGATGGGCACGAAACGAGCGATTTTTCGTTTTCATTTTTTTTTTCATTTCGTTACGCAACAAAAATGAAACAAATTTTTTTAAAAAAAACGAAAACAAAAACAAAACGACCAAATTTGCCGTGTTTTTCGTTTTAGTTGCAGCAGATGCATTGAACTAAAAAGAATGCTAACGAAACAGCAATTTTTCGTTTTCGTTTTTTCGTTTCGTTACCTAACGAAATGAAAATGAATTTTTTTGCAAAAAACGTCACGAAAATGAAAACGAACCGAAACGGACCCCTAAACGACCAAACGACAAATGAAACACCATTTTTTTGAGTCGTGCCCATCTCTAGCTGTGAGTATTTCAGGCTGTTTGGCCATGTTCTGGATGTTTTTCTTCCTGACGTTTCGCCAGACTCTGTGGCCGGCATCTTCAGAGCACAAGGAGTTCAAGGAACTAAGAGTTTCTCTGTGTGTTCCTAGTTCCATGAGCTCCTTGCCCTCTGAAGATGTGGGCACAGAGTCTGGCGAAACGTCAGGAAGAAAAACTTCCAGAACACGGCCAAACAGCCTGAAAAAACTCACAACTATCAGATCCCGGCCGTGAAAGCCTTCGAGAATATATTGCCCAATGAGTGCTTTAGGTGCTATGGGGTGGTATATCAGCAGTGCACTTTGCTTTTTATTTTTTGTTTATTTTTTCTTTCTTTCTACTATTGCTCCTGCTGTGGTATAAGCAGAATTCTTTGCCTTTGGAGCTACCACACCTGTGACCCCTTTTAGTTAGCCATGTGGACATAGGTCCACAGACCTTTATGTCACAATGAATTAAGTCTTTAAGATGCCGTACGCAAAACACTTTGGTTGTTAAATGTGGGTGTTTCTCTCTCCCCTCCCCCCAACAATCCAGCATACAGCATCTAGGAGCAGAGATTCACCTGATCAGAGATTTGATGGACCCGGCCAGCAAAGGAGGGATGCATGATTTCCTCCTTACAGCTCTGGAGGTAACATTGTGGACCACGCATCCATTAGGACAGGTTGGGTCTGCCTCATCTCGGCACCGCTCTATTCTGCTCTGGTCAGACCCCACCTGGAGTCCTGTGTCCAGTTCTGTGCGCCTCAATTTAAAAAGGTTGACAACCTCGAGCAGGTTCAGAGGAGGGCGACCAGGATGGTTGAAGGTCTGGAAGAAATGTCTTACGAGGAACGGCTTAGGAAACTGGGAATATATAGCCTTTCAAAAAGAAGACTGAGAGGGGATATGATAGCTATGTTTAAATATTTGAAAGGATGTCACATTGAAGAAAAGACTGGTTTGTTTTCCATGGCTTCAGAGACTAGGACGCGGGGCAATGGTTTCAAACTACAGGAAAAGAGATTTCATTTGAACATTCATGATGGTTAGAGATGTTCAGCATAAGTGGAATCTGCTGCCACAAAGGAGGGTGGTGGAGTCTCCTTCTTTGGAGGTTTTTAAGCAGAGGCTGGATGGCCATCTGTCGGAAATATTGTGATGGGGGGTTCCTGCATGGCAGGGGGGTTGGACTGGATGGCCCTTGAGGTCTCTTCCAACTCTAGGATTCTCTATCTATCTATCTATCTATCTATCTATCTATCTATCTATCTATCTATCTATCTATCTAATGTAGTCAGATGCTTCCTTGAAGCTGCTCTCCGTGGTTTTGGTCTTTTCCAATCCCACCTGAGTTGGAGACCTTCAAAAGAAAATGGGACCACCCTCTGTCAGGTCTGTTTTAATTTGGATTCCTGTGTCGAGCAGGGGGTTGGACTGGATGGCCTTAGAGGCCCCTTCCAACCCTTATGATGCTACGGTCTTCCGTCTCTGACCCTATCCCCTCTCCTTTTGTCAGTCATGCTACCACTTCATCCAGAAAGAGATGAGGCTTCACCAGAACTGGGAGGCGTTTCGGGATTCCTGAGAACTGCGCAAGAGAAGCATCGCGGTTGCACACTTCAGGGAAGCGCTGGGCTGGTGTTCGTGTCGTGACGATGGGAAGAAAAGGAACGTGTTGCTGCTGTCCCTGGTATTTGTCTTTCCTATGGGAAGCACATCTGTTTTTCAAGTCTGCAATTTCTTTTGAAATTGACATATCCTGAGGTTGTTTGAAATGGGAGGTTGAAAGAACATGGAATCAAGAAGGTGGACTCGGTTGGGGGCCTTGTAGTCCGTTACCTGGGCCTCTCTTGGAAAGAAAATTTAGCCATTATTTGTGGGGAGGATAATCCTGATTTTCTTGCAACCAGAGGTTTCTATGAAGGCCGTCGATGCCAGGAATTTGCCTGTTTTCAACCTCATTTGGGTTGGTGCAATATTCAACCAGACCCTTGGAGCTGCTACCTGCCTTGCTACTCCTGACCCTTCCTGGTTTCTACTTTCCACTGCCTTTATTTCTTTGGTAGCTTATGGATCATTCATCGCCTTTGGGAAAAGATGATTTTGGTTAACATTTTTCTTGCGGTGTAACCAACGACCAGGATATTTTAATTTATATCTGTACTTCTGTAAAAAATCTCTGTTGAACCAAGATCAACATCCGATTGCTTCTATTACAGTGGATAAGTGGATAATTTAAGCATTTGATAGACCCTCTTCTCCCACGACTCACCATGTGTGCAGGGGCTTTTGCCAAGTGTGCATGAATGAAGTTCAACAAGATTAGAGTGTTACTTTTAATCTTTTTTTTCCTGGTATACATTTCGGTCCCTTCAAGCTGCTATGAGATCAACAGTGACTGATTTTGTGGCTTGGGGTTGCTGGCATATCATCCTTTATTTCAAACACAGCACAAACCTGTGCACACTGGCTGAAATATATGCAAAGGTTTCCTCCACAATGCCTCACCCTCATTGTGGACTTTTTCTGTATTTTACTATGAATTTTATGCCGTGGCACAGCTGAGATAGGGCGGGGTTGGTGGCTACAGAAATTTGCATATAATCAGCTGAAACTCCTCACCTAATTCTGGGATGGGACTGAAAGAGGAACCTGTGATGCCATCATGGCTTTTGAAGGGGTTGTATTGGATTTTTAAACAGTCCCGTGACGCCGAAGTGATTAACTCTTAATGGAGCTCAAACCTTTTCCTTCACATGGTCTTGAAAAACTGATCAAGCAACTGACAGGTTGTCCTTGAAACCAACCACATTTTGTTAAAGCCTAATTTGGAATACTGAGGACAAGAGCGCAAATGTCTACTTTCGTGTTCAACCCATCCCCTCTGTCAAGTGGTCTCCCTTGAACAGGCAGTCTGATGACACAAAACAACTGTTCCTTAAAGTAACTGCTAATAAAAACACTGATTTTATTTGATCAGTAGAGGTGTTCAAGTTTTATACAGATTTTTAGAATTAACTGAACAAAGCCTTAAGCTTTTTAAAAAAATACTTTACAAATGTCTACGTCACTGCCTCATTTCTAATGCAAATGCACTGGGTAAAATAAGATGCCTTCTTGAAATGACTACAAGAACATCTGTGTTGAAATAAATTTGTTGCAATGTTTCAAAGATAATTTTGTATGACAAAAATAAATGTGCCTTAACTGACTCAGAGCATTGTTCGGTCGTGATTTTCTTTACTATGACTAAAACGTCTTTATCGGAAGATCGTGCGCTCACATGTGGCTGAGAGGTCCACAACTGATTTTGTATTTTTTAGCAACATGTGGATTTTATTCACAAGCTGAAAGAAGGTATGTTGAAATTATTCTAAACACAAAAGGAGTGGATCCATGCTGTACGATGTATCCAATTCAGTGGCTTGAATCCAAGTGTCACCAACACTGACTTGGCCAAAACAGAACTAGAGGAGTGCAGACATGTGAAATTGAGCAGAGGGGAAATATGATATATTCATCCAGTTTGATGGAGCCTGGTGAGAGTTTTCTTGGTTTTGCTACTTGATCTTCTTGACCATTGGCCAGATGGTGCGGTATAAAAATCAAATCACATAAATGAATTTATCCTGCAGATTCTGGGACTTTATCCCAAATGGAAAGCATATGAGCCTTAGCTATTCATATTTTCTGGAAACATTTAGTTGTTTCATTCAACTTAGTTGCTTTTGACGGAATGCCAAGCCCAACAGGCTTTTCCAGATATGGGGTGGTGGTAAATCCTGCCTTGAACATGGAAAACATCCAAGGTATGGTCTACCATTTTGTATTTATTTATGTATTTTTATACTGCCCGTCTTCCCGGAGGAACTCCGGGTGGTGTACAACAATCACGGAAAACAATTAAAAGATAATTAAATTAAATTAAATTAAATTAAAAAACAACACTTACACCAATTTTTTTTAAAAAAATGCTTGGCAGGATAGCGGAACAGAGCAAAACAAAAAAAAAAACAAAACAAAAAAAACCCCTAATGGTTGCCCAATGCCTCTCTGAAAAGCTGGGTCTTAAGTGCTTTTCTAAAGGCGGGCAGGGCCTGTGCAATGCGAATCTCACTCAGCAGTTTGTTCCAAAGTGAAGGGGCGGCTACAGAGAAGGCCTGTTTTCGAGTGATCGATTTCCAGGCGTCCCTGGGTGCGGCCACGTGAAGTGAGAACGCCTGCAATATTCTTTTGGGTTGGGACTCAACTGACCTCTGGAAGATCCGCTCCGCCAGGTACTCAGGTCCCAAGCCGTGGAGAGTTTTGTAAGTCAAAACCGGTACCTTGAACCTTATTTGGGACACAATGGGCAACCAATGCAAATGCGCCAGAACTGGGGTGATGCGGTCATATCTGGCCGCTGCATTTTGTACCTGCTGTATTCTCCGAACAAGGGTCAAGGCCAGACAACCCCCTATGAGTAGTTTCCTTGGCCATGAAGTATTTGACACCAGGCCTCTGAAGTCCCAAAGCTCTATCCAATACATCACCCTGTCGTCTGAAGTACCGTGTACTTGCCGTATTTTCACTGGAGAACTCTCAAATACATAAGAGCTGTGTGTTTATTAGAACACATTTCCAAACCCGTCTGATCATATCTTGATGGCACATTTAAGAGCTTACACACACACACACACATACACACAGAGCTAACTAACCATCTTGTGGCTACAATGAAGGATGAAAACCTGCTATCCAACTGTAGAGAAAAGCAGCAAGACTCCGGGTGCTATTCCAGGAGCTCCTGTCTATCGTACCATCTGCACATTAATAGCAATAGCTGCTGCCTCGCCTAAGAGCCATAAGGGAATTGCTTCTGGAAGAGAACAGATGAAAGATACCTTGACCAAATTCTCCCAGAATCCCTCGACTGTATATTATTTGATATATGTTGTCTCGCGAAATAAGGCCACAGCCTCGTTGACTGTCCTCAAGGACATCCTTAAGATTTGAAGAACACAGTTGCTGCTTTTCCAAGACCCCCTTGTGATATTTCTTGTCGTAAGCTCCACGTTCTCTGTTTTTTACAGGGAGGGAAGCATGCAGTGGCTTTTCGGACTCAAGCAAATCAGGTATGCTTATGGAAAAGGATGCCAACAGCAAGCATCCACGTCAGATTGAGGGTAATAACTGCTTGCCTTTACACTCACGGTGCTTTCTAAGTTTCAGGGTGGTTAAATTAAAAATACCCAATGGCAGAATCTGTTGGCATAAGGCTTCCCCAGCTCACACGAGTTATATCCATTTGCCTTTCCTCACTGGAAGGGAAGATTGTTTTTCAGGGGTTCGGTAATGCAGGAGGTGCCCCAAAACAGGACCAACACAAATCCAGTCCTGATCTGTGTGTCTTTATTCAGGTAACAGGGCAAAGCGGAAGGGCAGGGCACACATCCAAGCCGCCGTATTTTTGCCCTGGAGCATTATCAACATAGCTTGAAATGAGCCACTTCCAAGAAAGACAGAAGCCACTGCTGGCAGGTAAATATTCTTTAATGTGCAGTTTCAGAAAGGTTTGAGGGCAGCTGGGCGGAACAGTCAAGGATCGAGTAAACTTCGGATCAGTGCTTAAAATATTCCCCGAAGGAGGGTTCAAGTGGAAGTCGAGCAGACTATATAGCAAAGAGGAACGATGCCTACCAAGTCCGTCCCCCATTTAGAAGGAAGCCCCTGACAATTATGGGGGATTTGCTTTTCGTAACAAAGGGGTTCCAAGCCCTTGACCCATGTAACAGGCCTATGACAACTTGTGCTCAGTTACCGATCCATCAATGCTGGTATGGCAGAGCTCCTGCACCTGAAGGGGGCTGTGCCTCATTTTAAAAGACTGTAGGCCTCTAAGGCAGTGGTTCCCAACCTGTGGGTTCCCAGATGATCCTGGACTGCAACTCCCAGAAATCCTGGCCAGCTCAGCTAGTCATGAAGACTTCTGGGAGTTGCAGTCCAGAAACATCTGGGGACCCACAGGTTGGGAACCACTGCTCTAAGGGATGCACCAAGTTGCCGCTTTATCTCTCCTTACACAACCACTTTTCTTGGTGCCTGGCCTTTTTAAAGAGAGGAATGCGCTTCCTTAAAGGTAAATGAGATGCCTTGAAGAGCATGCGGAAGGCTATTTGGGCTCCTTGCCCTCTGAAGATGCCGGCCACAGAGTCTGGCGAAACGTCAGGAAGAAAAACTTCCAGAACAAGGCCAAACAGCCTGAAAAACTCAAAACAACTACAGTATTTTACCTTGGTCAGTGTTTATCTACAGCTTTAACAGCTTTAGGCGCTCCATCACCAGACCATGCGGATGAGTGTCTATCACCTCCTGGACTTGCCCCCCAAATGTTCATTTCTTTCCCCGCGATGCTCCCAGACGTCTAGGACTCATTACACTTCACAGGCCTGAATCCTGTTGCATAGCTACACCTGCATATCTTAAAGCTCGCAGAAGCAGTTGTGAAATTTGTGCCAACGCGCAAGTCATAATCAACCTGCTCTTCTGTAGGGGAAGTTGCACAACTAGTTGCACAACCAGGCATGCAATATTGTCTGCCACGGCACAACTCCCTGCAAACTTCACCAGGCGTGCCTTTGTACAACGCCAAGTGCAACAGGATCCTGGCCGTTTTCAGGATCTGTGTAGGCACAGAAACAATTCAGAAAAATTGGAGAAAGGGTCTGCAAGGTGTAAACCAGGATCTTGGCATTAAAAGAGGCCTAGACAGTCAACGCTGGATTGTTCAGAGATGGCCAGGCAGCAACCTCCCACCCTTTCAGCTCTGCAGGGATAATTGTGCTACACATCTCGAGGCACTGAAAGTGTATCCCCTTTTAGGAAATAAAAAACAAACAAACACTATTGCACACTTAGTATCAGGCCTTCTTATTCAGATAACCACAAAATTTGTGAAGGCAGTTAAGCAAAGGGAGTATTAGCAGTAGGACCGGCTGCCTCACAACGGGCACAGCTTATCAGGAAAGAGGGCACTCGTAATTCAGCTGCCATGCTTGGGCTCCGTAGGCCCACTGAGCTGCCTTTGCTCAGAGTCCCTGAAAGTGTGGTGCCAAGCCTGAGGTGAACACGCCTGACTTCTTAGACAGCCACAAGAAGGCAGGAATTTTTTGGGGGTGGGGGGACTGTGAACAAGTGAGTTTTACATACCTAACAAGTACAATGCACACACCTCTTTCTTCACCAGTATACTCAAAACCTGAAATTGATGTCATACTTCTCTTGGTGCCCCCCATAAAAACCTACCCTACAACATACTAAGGGCACAATCCTATGGGTGTTTCCTCAGAAGTGTGTTCCACTGCATTCAGTGGGCCTCCCCCCTAAGGGAAAAGCCTCAAGGACTGCAGGAGACAAGGACCCAGCTCAGAACAGATGGCGCAAAAAGTCACCTTCATGTAGCTAGTTCTCAGCAAGCTACTGGACTGTGACCACCAAAACATACTAAGGGGATAACGATCATTTCTCCTCTTTTGCTAGTTCCATACACACTTAACCCCCCCCACCCCACCCCCAAGCATTCTGACTTGTATCCCCCATTCACCAAGAAATTCGCTGTGCTTAAGACTTCTAAATGGGGCGATGGAAAGGATGGATCAGCATGCACCCCGCTTGCAAAAGCAGCTGTTTTGCAAGTGGTCAGAGCCAGGGAACTAGAGGAGGGCTGTGTCTATGGCTGCTTTCAGGCGGTGCAAGAGCGCCGAGGGTGGAGGGGAGAAGGTTTCAGGGTTCATTTTCTTGAATTCTTCGTTGGCATTCAAAGAGGTCAAGACCTTGGCAGTTCTTTTCAAATCGAAGACCGCATGCAGCATCCCCAAGCCCGAGATAGCCGCTCTGTAGGAGTGCTTTGAGGCATCCTCCTCAGAATGGTGGTGTTCGAGGACAAAAATCCGGTTTTCCGCAATGATCTTGAGGAAGTTGTAGAACTCCTTGTAGTCAATGCCTGTGTAAGACTTCATCAGCACCTGTGAAGGTGAAAGAACAGTTCAGCCACCATCGCAGCTGCTCCAAATAACTGTTTTTAAACCAGTGGTTCTCAACCGGTGGGGTCCCCAGATGTTCTTGGACGGCCACTCCCAGAAGCCTTCATCACGAGCTCTGCTGGCCAGGATTTCTGGGAGCTGCAGTCCAAGAACATCTGGGGACCCCACAGGTTGAGAACCAACTGTGCTGCTGGATGCTATTGGATGCCTGCATCAATGCTGAACATTCCCAGACACCCAGCTGCTCTACCTGGCATTGTAGGTGCCAATCCTCCATGCTGTCTTTCCATTCTCTGATCTCCCGCTGGACAGCAGCAAGTTCGTCCTGGAGAAAACTCCACATAATGGCCACATTGCACCCGTTCACCCAATTGTGGTTGATGGAAATGGTGTCTTCCTGAAAAATAAAACCAAACCAAGAAAAGCCTAGCTAGTTCTCTCTTTTGCTTCTGCAAGGAGTTGGACTGGTCTCTTATGGCTCTACACATCTGGATCCCTGCAGTGAACAGGGCTGCAGCCCGGAATGCAAACACTAATTATCCCAATGCAAGACTAAGCTAGGGTAGGTGAGATCTTTATAGGCCACCTATAGCCTGGTCTTGCATCTGTATTTTTTTAATGGCCACACTGCTTCCGCTTTTTGTTCCAATGGAACTAATTATCCTGTCATTCAAAGTCCAAGTAATTAATGAGAATATACTATCTCCCCAAGACAAACTCTGAATATAGCCTTTCAACTACATGCATGTCCCTCTCCTTCACCTTGAGCTGAGCATCTTCGGTGTCATGGAATGTTGACAAACATTCCAGCCAAAGAAGGGAAATACCCAAAAGATAAACTGGCGAGTAGATCAATGAACATGGCAATCCAACTGATGGCTGAATTTGTTTGTGGGGGGGAAAAACCCAGCCTGAAGTTGCTTGTCACTCACTTGTCACTATTTCTTCATCTGAACATGTGAAGCTGTCTAATGACATGTCAAAACAGTGGTCTATTTAACCAAGTAAACTCTTCCCATGATTAGTAGCCACTTCTCAGCATTGTAGGTAAATGCTCAGTTTACATTCTCAAGGCCTAAATCTTTTGCCCCTAGCACAGTTGTTTGGTATTGCTGTAATCTGTCCAGAGTTGGTGACGTAGCCCAGGGCTGTTCAAATCTGAACAGGCCAAGGTCAACTTTTTCTGGCCCAAAGTGCCTGAGGGCTACTACACTAAAAAACTCTACTTACGAATTTTATCTGTTCCGAGCACGTGCTCCTAAGTAAGACTTTTGTAAGTAGAGCAGCAGTTTCCCATAGGAATGCATTGAAAACCAATTAATCTGTTCTGGAGAGAACATATTTCAGTGCGCCATGGCCCTTGAACTTCCCCGCTTGGCTGAGACCGTGGGGGCTGGCAGACCCAGAACTTTGCTGGGGCAGTGGTGGTCCTTGGGATGGGGGAGGGAGAGGCGGAGAACTTATCCACTGACTTTTTAAAATTAATGGCCGGCGGGCTACTTTTGAACCCTTCGCGGGCTACCAGTAGCCCGCGGTCTACCTGTTGGGCAGGCCTGTTCAAATAAATGCATAGAACAATAAATCAAGTGTCCCAAAGAGGCTTCTTACCAGATTGTAAACCTGATGGTGCCAACCACTCGGGATGAAGACAATTTCCCCAGCCTCCTGGATGATTTCAATGGGAGGGCTACTCTGGGCATAGCGGGGGTAAAGGCTGCCCTTCTTCAGCTCAGGGGAAGTGATGTCAAAGGGAAGGTGGCCATGGCGGTCACGCAGGTCCTCTTCCCTTCCTGGAGGGAAGACCAGCCATTTCTTCTTCCCACAGATATTGGCGGACCAACTGTAGGAGCGGAAGACGTCGGAGTGAAATGGCGTCCTGAAGGGGTGGGGGAGAAGGGAAATCAGGAAGTTACCAAACAGCAACCACAGGACTACAGAGACATGACAGGTCCAAGCAAAGAAAGGTTTCTGAGAGGAAGCATTTGTTTATTTATTGCTTATTTTGAATATTTTTTTACCCCACCTTTCCCCATAGAAAAGGACCCCAGGTGGCTTACAATAGTGAGGGACAATATACAGCCACCATGTTGGGGTCCCAAACAGTAGACTAAGTTGATCACTATTTTATCCCAAGACAACAAACACACCTCAATCTAGAATCCATTTGGAACAAATCAATTTCAGCACTGCGATGTGGCAGCTAGTTGCACACATTAATGTATGGTCATTCACCTTTCACACTTTAAAGCAGTGGTTCTCAACCTGTGGGTTCCCAGATGTTCCTGGACTGCAACTCCCAGAAGTCTTCATCGCTAGCTTAGCTAGTCAGGATTTCTGGGAGTTGTGGTCCAGGAACATTTGGGGACCCACAGGTTGAGAACCACTGCTTTAAATCAATGAACAAAGGTTTCTCATCTTGTAAATGAGAGAGAGAGGGAGAGAGAGAGGGAGAGAGAGATGGAATAGTGGAAGAATCTCAGTGCTTTGTTGTAAGATGAAAAAAAGACCAAAGAAAATATAACTGAAAGTGTGCTGTCTTCATTTTCTTTCAATACACCAAGTTCTCATCTTATTTCTATGCAATGCACTGACTCAGATATAAGTTCTACTGAACCGAGCTACCTACCCTACCTCTTTATTTCAGCACAAGCAATCTTTCCAAAGAGGAAACTGACTGTACCATGAACCTTTAGGTCCCATGTAAACAAAACGATAGTCGTCCACTGCTATGGCATCCCAGTATTCGTTCAGCCAATCAGATGAGAAATAGACAGGGATGGTATAGACATCTTGCTCATGGAAAGCCCTTAAAGAGAAAGGATCGAAAAAAAATACAGCTCAGAGAGAAACAGATACCCTCAAGGGGCTTTCAAAATGTATACCAGAGCATGCAAGGACAACCAGGGTCTAGGCCTGAACACACGGTTACTTACTGAAACAACTGCCTTAAATGCATTTGTCCCCATTTCGGACACACCTTTGATATTATCCCTTTGAGAGTTCACCTGATGCTTTTAGCAGCTCAAGAATCCCAGCCAGGAAAGACATTTTGATCTTGAAAAAAATACATTTCAACGCTCCAGATGACATAGAAAATATCTCTGATATGATTTATGAACTATTCAGAGTACACTATTAACAAATGGAGATGCTAGGTGGCCAGCTGGGGGTGTTAGCAGCTGCCTGCTGAAACAGATGAATCAGCCCACGGGCATAAAGGGTGATGACACACTTAGCTTGCATTTGTAACTGGCTGTCCATGAGCTAGCCAACGACACCTATGTGTGTCTGCACATAAGAAGATAAGAAAAGCCATGCTGGATGAGGCCAAAGGTCCAGCTAGTCCTGCTTCCTCTATCTCACAGTGGCCCCACTAGATGTGTCTGGGAGCACACAAGACTAGATCTCTGTCACCTGATACCCCTCCCCTGCATCTGGCCCTTGCATCTGGCCCTTGAAGTACCCTGGTTTGAAGCCTGGAGACGACACATCTCCATCATGGTTTGTAGCCTATGATGGACGTTTCTTCCAGGAATCTGTCCAATCCCCTTTTGAAGACGTCCAGGCCAGATGCCATCACCACCTCCTGTGGCAGGGAGTTCCACAGACTAACAACACGTTGGGTAAAGAAGTATTTTCTTGCAGTTTGCTTTACCTCAGCATCCTGCATTCTATTCTGTTTTGTTTTGTGACTAGAAGGTACATACGGGATTGATTGCCCAGGCTTTTATTTCTGAGAATATTGAGTTCTGGAAGGAAATGTGAGATAACACAGGAAATACACCTGCCCTTTTTTGTTTGTTTTGATCCTGTGCCTATGCTTGGAACAGTGAACGAATGGGGCTACCACGTGGTTTAGCTGCCTTCCCAAAGAGGGATCAAGGCTTCATGTTCCCAGCCGGGAATGTCAAAAAGGAGCTTCTCCACACTTGGCCTACAGACTTATATGAAATGTATGCTCCCCCAGCACATAAATGTTAGTCCTTGGCATCTTGAAGACTAGAGCAACCTCTGTTCAGGAATAAGGACAGGTAACACTGGCCCAGATGAACCCACACTGCAACAATGATGACCTATAGGAAGCTAAGCAATCACCCTACGAATCCCTGATATCGGGGTGAAATAATGTCGTAATTATCTGATCCTATTTTGAACAATCACATTTGTGGAAGGGGACAAGATGAGGCAGTCTAGTTTTAATGCACTGAATACAGGGAGAAGAAAAAGATATGGAAAGGGAGAGTTTTTGGCCTGGTAAGGTTTTTAAAGTCCCATAAGTTATCAAGTTCTTTCATGGATGAGGGCAGGTTCCCCAGCAAGAAAGCAAGACGAAAAGAAAGCAAAAAAGCCATTTAAGATTATGATTGTGAAATCCTTGTGATGGGATTTGGAGTACATTTGGAAGTCCTGTACTGCCCAGTCAAGCTGGACGATGTTTAAAGCCTGTCCAGTTTTCCTCTATCCATATTCGGCACAACCAGAAACAGGGAGGACAAAAGCCCAAGTGTATTTTTGCAAATGCTAAGCCCGGATGCAGTTATCTTGCATTCTTGTTCCTCAATAGGTTCCCGTGCCGATTCTTTACTTGTTCCAGAACAATTACAACATACGAAAATTAGGAAAAGCACACGATGCAGAGATGAAAATCACTCCCAGTCAGCAGGATTCCACCATTAGCTCAAATGCATGCAGGGAAGGAAGGGAAAATGCACCTTCAATACATCCAACACAGACAATGCCAGGCAGATACATGCACAGAAATGCAAATTAAACTAGTACCACATATCAATTATAACTCCCGTCTTGACAGGCACCAGTGTTACTCTGGAAGCAGAATTTTGGATCAAGCAATTACTGTACTACGAAAGGGTGCCGTGCCGGCGCGAATTGTCTGGTAGCGAGATTCGAGATGCAATTTGGCACTATGCTAGGACTCTCAAAGAGCATGCTGAGGAATTCCCCTTCGGTTACCTGTGCAGATGCCAATCCTTGAGGTAAAGGCAGCCCCGGGGTGATCGATAGCCTTTTTTAATGTGTTCTTTCCAGTAATGTATGTACTCCTTGAGTTTAAGATGTTCCTTTGGGTTAGAATTGTATTCCTTGACATCACAGTTGGCAACGGGTACTACAGCCTCCCCTGCAATATAAACTCTTTGAGCCCACTTGGGGAAACAAGTGATGCCCTGTTGGGGTTACCGATAAAAGAGGGTAAGGGCTGTGGGCCTGCCAGTTGGGATCATTCACCGACGAGACACTTTTTAAGTGCTATGCACTGTTGCTATGCAGGGGAAAGGAAAACAACAGCCTTCAATGGTTGTGCGGCTTCTTAGTCACAGAGAAAGAGATGTTAACTGGCACAGCGCCCGCGAGCAAAATGAAAAGATAACAGAGATCCACCTTAGAGGATTTACAAAATGGATTATAATGTTATACTGTTGACAAAATGCTGAGAAACACTGACAAGTACGGCACAGATGTTGCTGAGTAGATTTATTATACCTGCACTCATGATATTTCCACTGAAATCAGAAGTGCTGATTAAAATGTTTTTAAGATTTTTTTTGTACTAAAGCCAAGCAGGGATAGATCCATTCAAATTCACCTCCAGAGGGAACAGGTGTGGCATACTTTGAGGCTTCTGGAGAAGAAGCATTTCCATAAAACAAGTCTTCCTGCCTCTAAGAGATGTTCAACAAATGCTTGTTTGACTTTTTTTTAAAAAAACCTACACAGTGCGTAACACTCTGAAACAGTGATCATTCTGGTCCCTGACCATATTGAGAGTAAGGCACCTGGGGGCACTGGTAGGAAAGGAACATACAGTGGTACCTCGGATAACGAATTTAATTTGTTCTCCAAGGCAATTCGTTATCCAAAAAAAATTGTTATCCGAAAGTTTCCCATAGGAATGAATGGGAAACCAATTAATCTGTTCCAGAGCCTAGGAAAGTGATACAGACACCTGTTTGCCAACCCCTCAAAACTCTTTATAAAGTGCACTTTAAAGGTACAGATGAAATGCCACCCAGGATAACTCTTTTTTACCAATGCATGCTGGAAATTCGTTATCTGAGGCAGTCCATCGGGAAAATTCGTTATCTGAGGCAGTCCATAGGGAAAATTCGTTATCTGAGGCAGTCCATAGAGAAAATTCGTTATCCGAGGCAGACCTATACCTAGAAATTGCAATTCGTTATCTGAGGCAGCCCATAGGGAAAATTCGTTATCCGAGGCAGCCCTATACCTGGAAATTGTGATTCGTTATCCGAAAAATTCATTATCAGGGGCATTTGCTATCCGAGGTATTACTGTATATTGCTGTGAGACAGAATTTTAAAAGCTGATCACCACTTTTAAGTGTACCGCATTTTAAGTAAGAATCAGGAATTCATATACCTGCTTGCCGCCTCGTGGCGCAGTGGTTAAATGCGTGCACTGCAGGTGAAACTGTGCTCACGACCTGGGGTTCAATCCCAGGTAGCAGGCTCAAGGTTCACTCAGCCTTCCATCCTTCCGAGGTCGGTAAAATGAGTATCCAGCTTGCTGGGGGGGGGCAATGTGTAGCCTGCACACTGTAATTAAAAAATTGTAAACCGCCCAGAGACTACTTAAAGTGGTATAGGGCGGTATATAAGCAGAACACTTTGCTTTGCTATTGGCATGGTGAGAGTTGCCGTGCTCTGTGCTAAAGCAGAGGAGAGAAGCCTCTGCCACCTCTTTTGGCTTGGAGCAGGTGCGGGGAATTCAAAGGGAAGAAGAATACATATTAAAAGGTATTCTGGTTTCCTTCCCAAGCTTGAGTGGAAGGTTATTACCGGACAGGGAATGCGGCACCAACGCAAGCTTTTGTCTCGTGCCTCTGCTCCAAAGGTTTGAATCTAGAAAGGGATGCACGAGGTATTGTCCCCCAAATGCAGCAGACAAAGCTCATCCATGCATAGTCAGGAGTAAGTTTAAAGTGTGTTCTGCTTATATACCACCCCATACCACTTCAAGTAGTCTCTGAGCGGTTTACAGTATGCAGGATACACATTGCACCCCCCCAGCACTGCAACATATATAGCAGAGGGGACACTCAAAGTCAGGGGTCCTCAAAGTTTTCAAACAGTGGGCCGGTTCACGACGCCCTAGACACCACTGGGGCCCGGACCACAGTGGGTGGGGGGAGCGGGGGACCTTGCCGTAGCCCTCCCACTTTGAATGCCCCACTAGCCAGCATGCTGATCATTTAGGCGGCAGTTGGGGGGAGTGGGAGGAGCGACATAGCCCACTGCTTTGAACTGCCTCAGCAATAGAAGCAGCTGCGGAGGCTTGCTTGCTCGCAAAGTAGGGGGTAGGTGGGGGGTTGCAATTGGTCCCGGGGGCCGGATTCAGGACCTTGGGGGGCGACATCCGGCTCTCGGGCCTTAGGTTGAGGACCCCTGCTCAAAGTGTTCAGCTTATATACTGCCCCATACCACTTCAAGTAATCTCTGGGCAGTTTACAGTTTTAATTACAGTATGCAGGCTATACATTGCACCCCTCCTCAGCAAGCTGGGTACTCATTTTACCAACCTCGGAAGGATGGAAGGCTGAGTCAACCGTGAGCCTGCTACCTGAGATTGAACCCCAGGTTGTGAGTACAGTTTTAGCTGCAGTACAGCAATTTAACCACTGTGCCATAAGACTCCTATAAGATAGGCAGCCTTTTAATATGTATTGTTCTTCCCTTTGAATTCCACGCACCTGCTCCAAGCCAAAAGAGGTGGCAGAGGCTTCTCTCCTCTGCTTTAGCACAGAGCACGGCAACTCTCACCATGCCAATAGCAAAGCAAAGTGTTCTGCTTATATACCGCCCTATACCACTTTAAGTAGTCTCTGGGCGGTTTATAATTTTTTAATTACAGTGTGCAGGCTACACATTCCCCCCCCCCAGCAAGCTGGATACTCATTTTACCGACCTCAGAAGGATGGAAGGCTGAGTGAACCTTGAGCCTGCTACCAGGGATTGAAGTCCCCCAGGTCGTAAGCACAGTTTTAGCTGCAGGACAGGGCATTTAACCACTGCGCCTCTGAGCAAACATATAGAGGACTGCATTGAAGGGTCAAGGCCCTGCCACATGAATATTTTTCATCATTAGCGGATCTCTGAAATAAGCTAAAGACACACTTAAAAATCAAGGCAGCAACGATTACAGACGATAACATCTAGCATGTCGTTTAAAGCTGGCTTACCAAACGTCCGCAGGAGATATTCAAAGTTAGGCTTCCCGTCTGGAGTCACCCATTTCCTCCGGCTGCCCCAGCCCTCCGTGAATTTGGCCGAGAAAACACAGGGGTCGTTGGGGATCAGGTAATCCTTAAAAAAGTCTGCGTAAGTGAACACTTCGGGTTTTTCAATGTAGTCAACATGCTCGTGGGATTGGCCATTTGCACCTCGAGGTGGGCCGCTATAGTCGCGAAAAAACTTAGTGGAGTAAGCAAAAGTGTCCCTGTCCATTCAGGCGACAGCAAGAGTCTGGCACCTAACCTAGCAGGTGACAGACAAAATTAAATAATTCTAAAAATAAATAGCCGGATGGTTAAAACTAGTAGTATAAACAACAACAACAAAACTATGGGGGAGGAGGAATCAGGAAAGACAACAGGCATAGAATAAAAAAGTCCAGTTCCAAATCTTACTGGAAAATCTTGCCATTTGATGTGTACTGTGTATGGCTGCTGTGTTCTTCAGTGCTTTTAGTTTTTGAAGACCAAATACCTGGGAGACTCTATTAAGGTGCAGTAACTAAAACTTATTTAGCCCACAGAGCTGTTTCATTCCTGTATTAGAACATCCATGCACAGCTGTGCTACTAGTCTTCTTTGGCATGAGATGGAGGGAAGCACTCAAGAATGACCTCTTCGTGGTTTCTAGAAACAAAGAGCAACAATTGGCGTTTTTTAAAAAAAGGACTCCCAAAGTTCTGAAAAGTAGTATCGGTTATTTCAATTAATACCCTATTTGCCCCAAATTTCCCCTCAACGTAATCAATAGCTTTCTTCTATAAATACAAACAACACGAAGCCCAATAGTACAAGCTAGACATCCCTGACAGCTCCTTGCAAGATTTTAACAATCATTAACAGTGTACAGAACAGCTAGAGGGCAAAGCAATATTTAAGGGACATTTAAGGGAATGCCCAGAGTTCCCTTTGGAGAAAATTGGTTGCAGTATACAAATGCAAAAATAAATAAATAAATAAATGAAATGAAAATAGGGCCACTAGTTCACGTTCTTGTTCAGAGAGAAAAGATGTAGATCACCTCTGACTCAACTAATTCACTCAGCATTACAGTGTTGCCTGAAATTACCTTACTAGATTTTATGTCCTTTTATTTGGTTAGAAACAGTAATAAGAGCGCCAGCAATCATAACTGGAAGGAGAGTGACTGAAGCTTATTGGAAGAATGCATGCTGTGCATGTGGAAGATCAGGATGCACCTCTCAGGATTGTCAGGGAAGGAACAAAAAAGAAAGGAAAACAGCAATGGTATGTAAAAGATCTTTTCTTCCTGAAAGCCAATGTCAATTAAAATAAACAAAACCAGACTGATCAGTTGACCTGCTACAAGGCTGCTTTCTGTATTTTAGGTTGACATCATCATTACCATTTCAGGAGACGGGATTTTATCCTGCAATTCCTCAAAACAATTATGAACCCAAAGGGGCAAAACATACATATATGTGCAATACGTGTACTGTACTTTTCTCTCATTTGGCAAACATCTTTTTTTCTGGGGGATGAGGATTAAACTGTGAGCCCCTAAATTTCATGCTTCAGTCATTCAAAAGCAAGCAAGAGAGAAAGAGATCGCGGCAACTACAGAGACAGGTCACACATGCTTTGGGCTCATCACTTCTTGGGCAGCTGCTGCCCATGACCTACCCTCTTTGCAAATGGTGGCCTCAAACTATCAGTCACAGGTGACCAGGCCTTATAGGCTGGCAGGCAGAGCAAAGGTGTTTTGAAACGAAGACCCAGCCTAGCAACACAAAAAGCAGCAGGGTGAGCGAATGTAACCGAGGCAGCAGCTGCTGTCCAAATCTTGATCTTCTACTACGGCCTTGCCTGGGCTCGTCCTTGTCTAGCGCCAACGCCAACAACTGCAGCCTAGTTGTTAAGCTCATGCAAGTTCAGACAGAGAAGGCTAGATCTCTGAGAAGCCACAAATTAACGAAGTGGCCTTAGGCAAGCTCTCTCCAGTGCCACTCTTTTCTTGCTGCACCTCTCCCACTCCCACTTATTATACGGGGACAACATCAGTGACCTACATTTACTGTAAAGGCAGCTCACATTATACAAGGAAAATTCACCAGAAGTCGAAGCCTGATCCTATCTGTGTTTCTTTAAAAGTTTCACTGTCAGCAAACAACGTAAGACTTGTTTTTTTTAAAGGGCCATTTTGCATTATATCTATCTATCTATCTATCTATCTATCTATCTATCTATCTATCTATCTATCTATCTATCTATTTACTTACTTACTTACTTACTTACTTACTTACTTACTTACTTACATTTTTATACCACACTGATTTCCCAGAAGGGACTCTGGGTGGTTTACATAAATGCAAATAAGAAACAAACAAGAATGCAAATTAAGTAAACAGTAGAATATGTGCTTTGACCAGGCAAGGAAATTGTCTTTGTTAGATTGTAGCTTCCATAAAGCTTAGCTAGTGCAAACAGAGCCAAGGGGAGTTGTTGTCCAATCACATTTGGAGGACCACATCTGGAGGACCAAACCTTTTTCATCTCTCCACAATGCCAGGGCATGCAGAAAAAAGACACATTTGCTTCAAATGAAGCCCGAGTAAGCTCAAGAAACCTCAAACTGAGAAAACATGTTCTGAATCTAGGGTCCCCTGATGTTCTCAGAGTAATACTCCCAGGAGCCTTCGCCACTAGTTGTGCTTGCCAGGAATTCTGGAACTTGTAGTCCAAGATCATCTGGGGACCTAAAGTTGGGGAACCATTGATCTAGAAGCACATTATAAAGCAGTTCCCTTCTAGCTTTAAAATTTGATTTTAATATCTTGTCAGAGTCCAGCCCTTGGGGGAATAAACAGTTAAGATTACACCAATAACTGGTGTATTTATAGAAAAGCACTTACATAGAATGTCAGACAAAAATGACTAACACTGCTAAACAACATATGACCTTTATTTTCAGCAGAGAGCTATACTGCGTCTTCAGAAGCAAGTATTTCAAACACAGGAGAGAAGTAAGCCTAGCAGTGGCTTCCTCACATTGCACCCTGGCATTCCTGGAGTACAACTCCCAGGAGCCACGACCAAAGGCAGTGCAGGCTAAGGCTTCTGGGAGTTGTAGTCCAATAATAACTTGGGGATCACAGGGGTAAAAAAAAATCCCCCGTAAAGAATGGGGTGGGGGCTGAGAATAAGGAAAAAATGACAGGTCTCTTTGCAATGTCGAAATATTAGAAGATTCTCAGTGTGATGGAGTGGACAGAGTGATGGACTCAGGAGGCAAAAATGACTCCTTAAAATGCTTCACTTGACTTGAAGCCCCTTCAGGATCTTTATCATTCATTGCTGACTTGACAGCACAGAACACACACACACACACACACACATAGCAATCTCAGAAATTGACCCAGATACGCATGGCTTTGCTCACCCTACCCCCCAAAGAGGCACCATCTTGTATTTGATACTTTCCACCCCCACCTCTTAACTCTTATTTCCCCACAAAAGGGAAGGCCAGGTCTCAGCAATCTTTTCCCCGTTTCCCCTTCATCAGCCCTAGAATGATTTAAGCCCCATACTTTGATTAAGATAAATCCTTAACTCAATTCAATTCTCCAACCTTCCTCATAGGAATAACAGAGAGAGGAAGATGCCACTTGAAAAACACATTGTAAAACAAACAAGCAAACATATAGCAAAAAACAACAACCCTGGAATTGCAAATCCCTGAAACACCCCGTGATCCCCTTCTCTTTTCCTCAAATCATCATCATCATCATCATCATCATCATCATCATCATCATCATCATCATCATCATCATGAAATCGAAATCCCTGAAATATCCAACCTTGCATGTCCTTCCCCTCTTTGGGAGTTGGGAAGAGCCCCTCCCAAATATATACACACACACACACACACACACATATAGATAGATAGATAGATAGATAGATAGATAGATATAGATAGATAGATAGATAGATAGATAGATAGATAGATAGATAGATAGATAGATACACACACACACAATGTGTAAACTGCCCAGAGGCCCTTCTGGGAAATCGGTATACACATACAGTGGACCCTCGTATAACACAGAGTTTGTATAACAAAATCTGTACAACATGAAAAATTCCGGAGATAGGGGAAATTTCCTTAACAGAATTGCCTGTGGGGCGAATCCGTACAACATAAAAATGGTCAGAATTAGGAATCACTCCATTTTCAATGCATTCCGATGGGAAAATTGGTATAAAGGAAAATTTGCTTAGAATTTCATTTGGAACGAATTAATTCGTTTATACAAGGTAACACTGTGTGTGTGTGTGTGTGTGTGTGTGTGTGTGTATATATATATATATATATATATATATATATATATATATATATATATATATATATATATATATATATATATATATATATATATATATATATATATATATATATATAGAGAGAGAGAGAGAGAGAGAGAGAGAGAGAGAGAGAGATATATCGATCTATCTATAGATAGACACACACACACACACACAGACACACATATGGGGGGTGCACCAGGGGTTCCCCTCCCCCACCTGACAGCCCAGGAATCCCCAGCCTCTCCTTTCTTGGGGGTGGGTGGGCACCCACAGACACCACCCCCCTTCTTAATTCATCCCCATCCTCATTCATAGCAATGGAAGGTGTATCAAATTGGGGGGGGCGTTTATCTACATGCCATGGGGGGGATCCCTTCCCTCCTCCCCACACATGACACCCCCTTCCCCTCAGAGAGAGAGAGACCCCCCCACCCCTACCCCTACCCCTACCCCCTAAGGGATGGACGGCCTGAGGAGAAACAGGCGTCCTTCCCTGTTACCCCCCCACCCCCCACCCCCCACCCCCACCCGCCTCGAGGCCCTTACCAGTCGTTGTCGTCCGTCGCTCTTGGGCGCCTGCGCTGCCCCCCCCCCGTCCTCCTCCTCCTCCTCACAGAGGGCGCACCCATAAGTCCCCTCCCCTCCCGCGCATGCGCCTCGCTCCCTCACGGAGGTCTCCCTTCTTCCTCGCCGCCCGCCTGCCCGCCCCCTCCCCTCCCCTCTCCTCCCCCCGCCCGAGGAGAGGAGGAATGCGCAGGCGCGAGTCGGCGACCAACGGCCGGCCGGGCGCGCGCAAGCGCCAGCGCGTGCCGCAAGGAGGAGGGAGGGGGAGGGGGAGGAGGGGGGAAAAAAAAAGGAGCGAGGCAAAGGAGCCAATGGGAAAAGCGCGCACGCGCCGGAGGAAGAAGAGGGAGGAGGGAGGAGGGGGGGAGAGGAGGAATGCGCAGGCGCGAGTCGGCGACCAACGGCCGGCCGGGCGCGCGCCCCTGCCGCAAGGAGGAGTTCGAGGAGGGTGAGGGGGAAAGAAAAAAAAAGGCGCGAGGCGAAGGAGCCAATGGGAAAAGCGCGCCGGCCCTGCGCAGGCGCGTTGCGGCGAGGCGGAATAGGCGGGCGGTTGGGCGGTGGCGCGCGCGCCGGCGAGGGTCGCCTGAGGGGGAGTTGGAGGAAGGAAGCGCCGCCGCTGCCGCCGCCGCCGTCCTTTTTCGTCGCCGGCTGCCGGTGAGGCGCCTTGCCGGGCCCGCCGCTCCTTGCCACGGGGGCGAAGAGGTGGGTGGGTGGGTGGGAAATGGAGGTCGGGGTCCGTCCAGGCCCCTCCCGGTTTTCCCTTTCGTTATTTGAGGGCTGAGGGAGGAGGGGGCAATAGGAGGGGGGGCAGGAGAGGGGCCACAGGGGGACAGGAAAGGTCAAGAGGGGCAGGAGGGTGGTGGTGGGGGTGGTGGGGGTCAGGAGTGGGCGGTGGGGGCCAAGCAGGAGGGCCAGTAGGGGCCAGAGAGGGCAGGAAAGGCGATCAGTAGAAGGCAAGTGGGGAGGGGGGGGCAGAAGGGAAGGGGGGCAGAATTTATTTATTTATTTATTTATTTAATTTATATACCGCAACCATGTAGCAAAAAAGCTACTCTGGGCGGTTTACAAACATATAAAATATAAAAACAGATTAAACAACTTAAAAATAAAAAACTAATCAATCAAACCTAATAATCAAATCATAACAATAAAAGGAACAAATAAACCAATAAGCACCATTGCAAAAAATCAAAATGCTATAAGAATTCAAAATAAGAAGAAATGGAAAAAAATGACTAATAGAAAATTTTCATAAGGCGGGGGAAAAAGACAGCGTTGTATTTATATACGTTGGTCGAATCAGAATAGGGGAACAATCAATGTTATTTAGGAGTGGAGAACAGCAGCAATAAGAACTGTTCACAACTAAATAAATAAATAAATAAATAAAATAGAAGGGGAGGGGGCAGAAGGGGAGGGGGGCAGTGGGTCCTTCATATTGGGAGCTGTCTAACCAGTAAATTTCTCCGATGTAGAATTAATAAAGATTTATCTTATCAAGAATTTCAGGCCAAAAAAACCCAAATAAAAGCAAAACAAAAAGACAGAACATTTGTGGCGCCTTAAAGACTAACTTTCATATTTTAATGTGACGTTGGGTGGGCTACACGTCCCCTTCTTCAAGACATATAGGGGCAGAATGAGGTGTGCAATGTAATCTGGGATGGGATATACATTTCGTACCAATACAAAAGTGGGACAGGTGATAGCTTTAGGCGACTACATTTCATACCAGATATTCATTGGCTGGAGTGGATGGGGGGGGAGGTTGGGCCAGGGTCTATAGAGCTGTAAAGGATAATTTTATGCCTCTGAGGCCAGGATCTGTTTATAGGTTTTAAGTGTGACATGATGGCTCAGAGGTAGATTCCTCTTATCAAGGGGGCAGAAGAGTGGGGCAGGGGCAGTCAGAAGGGCTGAACTACCCCCTGCTACTCCTTTGTGTGGGTTAGGGACCAAGTATAGCCAGCTCTTCCCCCCCTTAAAAGTTTTGGGAGAGGGTGTCAGTAGCTGACAGGCCCAGGGCCCTGCCCTTTGCAGGGTGTGCCTTTCCCTTGCTTCGTGCTGGTTTTTTTTGGGGGGTGGGTGGGTGGGCTTCATCCTGGGGGGGGGGTGGCTCCTCCTGACCAGGACCAGAAGGTGTTGCAGTGGAGCTGGCAGGCCCTTTGGGAGAAGAGGCAGCCCCCTCCCTTGGCATCTGTTTACTGACTTATTTACAGTCTTTTAATCTTGCCTTTCTTCTTAAAAGGACCCAAGGTTGACAATATTAAAGACAATATTTAAAAACTAAACACAAAGTATAGAACTATTTGAAAAAGAATTTAAAAAGTACTGTATTAAAATGGTAATAAAATCAATATTAAAATGCAATTAAAACAACAGAGCACTGCAATCCATTTAAAAAGCCCTCTCAGACCCTCATCCAGTAAAAAGAGATGCTCCCTGAAGATGCCTTGGGTGATATACTTCTTGTTCCCTTTGAATTGTATTGCTTACAGTGGCGAACCTTCAGCCCTCCTGATGTTTTGGACCACAACTCCCAGATTTCCAAGCCTGTATTGCCAATAACAAAGGACTGTGGAAGTTCTGGTCTAAAAGCACCTGGAGTGCGGAAGGTTCACCACCACTTTGATTGATTATATCCCTTTATAGGGACATCGTTGGCACTGTGGGTTAAACTGCTGAGCTGCTGGACTTGTTGGTCATAAGGTAAGCAGTTTGAATCTGTACAATGGGGGTGACCTCCCTTAGCTTCTCCCAGCTCCTTCCAACCCAGCAGTTCGAAAACACTTAAAAATGCAAGTAGATAAATAGGTAACACTGTTCTGTGTGCATATGTGTGTTTATTCGTGCTGGCCATATGGCCATGGAAATATGTCTGTGGACAAATGCTGGCTGTTTGGCTTACAAAGAAAGATTATTTTGGAAACAACTGGACTTAAAGGTCAGCGGGAGCCTTTACATCCCTTTGTACAGCCAATGCAGTGGGTTCTCATCCACCAAAAGTTTCAGCTGCAGTCAATATTTCTTTTATTATGTTGGCCATACCATAGTTGGTGGCTGAGGGCAAGGTTCTGAAGATCTCACCCCTCCCTCTTACCACCTCCTTTTATTTTGTCATTATGGGTGTGTGTGTGTGTCAAGGAGGACTTTGATGAACAGGACTCTGTCAAAACTTTAAAATCATTGAATCATGAAGTTGGAAGGTGCTTGTAAGGCCACAGAGTCCAACCCCCTGCTCAATAAAGGAATACAAATCAAAGGATATTTGCCTGATGGTTGTCCAAATTTCTCTTGAATGCCTCCAGTGCTGGAGCACATAGCACCTCTCAAGGCAACTGGTTCTGTTGTCCCACTTCTCTAACAGTTAAGAGGTTTTTCCAGATATTCAACCATTGTTGAATATTTTGCACTCAACCCATTGTTTCATTTCCTGAACTCTGGGATGATTGAGAACAGATCCTGCCCATCCTCTGGATGACAGCCATTCAAGTATTTGAAAAGGATTATCATATCTCCTCTGGATTTTCTTTTCCCAAGACTAGACATGCCTAGTCCTTTCAGTCTTTCCTCCTCGGGTTTTGTGGGCATTATCAGATGTTGTGGCTTTGTTCTTGGTGAGTTTGTTTAGTTAGCATTTTGGAATATTTCCTCTAATGCATCTGGTGTTAACTTTCGGTTTCCTGCATGTTTCCTTGGGGATGTTTTCAGAGAAAGAATCTGGTTAATTTGTTTCACAGTAAACAAGGAAATGTGAAATTATCCCCTTCCAAAGATTCCCAATGCTATGGCAGGTGTGTCCCTCCAAAAACTATTGGTGATACACATTTGGTCATGATGATGATAATCTTAGAACTGCAGAGCTGGAAGGGATAATCAACAGCATTCTTTTGATAACTCTATGCTTTGTGTTTTTTTGGTGATTCTACAATATGTGTACTTCATTGTTTCATAATTGAAAGAACTGCAAAATGGAAAGAAAAAGATAGTACTGTACTAGTTAGTGAAGCATATAATGCACTATACTTGGTAATATTTATATGAGTTCTCTAATGCCGATCAGTACTGGTAATAGAAGAAGATGAAAGCAGAATTTTTTTACATACACTTTATTCATGGCTAACTCACAGCTCAAAAGTCTCCTTTGTCCATTGTATTAGTTATGGTTACTGTGTCTTACCTTCAGTACAGGGTTGGCATATCTGTCAGCACCATGTGTTAGGATTACAAGTGGAAAGCTCCTGTTGTCTTCATTTCCTTTTAGTCAGGGCCTTCTCAGGAAGGCCCAATTGACAAGTGTATGGACAGAGCATAAGCCTAGATATACCTTTAGTCTCATTTGGTGGGATCCCTGCTGCTCTCTTCTTAAACCCAAAGCACATTCATGCCAAAGCACTAGCGATGGAATCTCTGTATGTTTTTTTTTTCTGGGTACCACTTCGAGTTCTTTTGAAAAGAGAAACAATTTTTAGGTGAACATTTCTTATAAAGAATTCCAGGTATAAAATCATCCTTCCCCCATTATCATATCTTGCAAACATGCAAACACTTTGGGTGACCGGAGGACAATTCTACAGCCTTTTCCTCCTGGAGCAGCCTTCTGATTAAGCAATCTGTTTAGTATAGTCCCAGTGTCCTCTTCTGAAATGCTGGTGTACAGGGTGTTTTGGGCTCCTCGTCTCTAGTGAAATCAACACCTTATAATGCAATACTTAATATAGTAGAGTGGTCAGCATGTGATGCTTACTTGGTCACAGTTCCATAATACGATGATGAAAATATGAGTAGCCAAATAGTAAATATGTGGCTCACAGGTAGAAAGTGAATCATGGGATCTGAGGCTACATAACAGCTGATATCCACCCTTAATTCCCTTCTGTTATGGGCAGGCTTGGAAGTATCTGCCCATTTTAAGAATCCTTTTTCCTGTCATTTTTAATCTCAGGTTGGTGGGACAGTTTGTTCTATAAGGTAGGCCTTCTCTCTTTTTGAGCATCTGTTGTTTTCAAAGAGATTGTTTGGGCAATTTTTGTTCTCTAAAATCAAGAAAGGACTCAGTTGAGTTATAAAGCAACAACAACACAGGAGATGGCAACTAGAAAGAAATTGTCTGCTGGGTCTGAACCCACAATCACACAAAGTAAAATTAGGAAGCCTTGCCTCTAGTGGAAAAAAAGCCCACTGTTTGGAAACACTTTTCGTGTTAGGCCTTAGAAAAATTGTACCACACAGTGGTGCTGTTAACTTGTAACAAGGTGGATTTTCTTTTTTCCTTTTTTTATTTCAACTTGTTAAGTGTATATCCAGTTACTCAAACATATCTTTTTTTGGTGTGGATGAGTATACATTGATTATGTTAAACTGGCTTCACTGGTCAAATTTGTACTCCTGGTTTAATCTGGACTAGTGTCACATTTGGTCTGGCACTCTTGTGATGGCCCTTTCACACACATGAGTGGCCCCTTCATCTTGCGCTCTTTCAGTGATCAACATCTGTATCTGAGCCAGATGGCAGTGCTTGTTTTACTGTATCAGCAAATGCTGCCTTTTCAGCCGTTTTGCTGTGCACCTTAATAGGCATGGAGTGCTGTGCTTTTTGAAACCAAACTCCATTTTCTCCTCCAAGAAACACAGCAATTGCTGTAAACCTTTATATTTATGTAATTGCAGATCATATATTAATTTTCTATACTGAGTGTTGTTGCTCCTATATTGTTTACTGAGACTGCAAGTTAAAGAGATCTATATGATTGATTCAGGGGTTAATGCCTGTTAAACCCAGAGGAGATCTTTAACTGTTCATTGTTTTAAGTGCATGTGTATCAAAAGCTCCCAAAGTCCGGTTTGTTGGAAGTCCAGATTCCCAGATTGCAGATCTAAGAGTTGCTTCATTTGTGCTTTAAGTATAGGGATGTCCTGCTTCCCAGGAATTTTTTTTTTTTTTTATATTTGTACTTGTTAACCGCCTGATTGGCCTACAGAAGTGGATTGGCTTACAGCAGCCCTTTGAATTGACAGATGGTGGAATGTCATGGCAGCCTTTATTGATGACTTGTATCCAAAGATGAGATTGAAGCACAGAATCTCTAGGTCCATGTTGTGACAAGAGCAAATTAGTAATGTTTTATTTGAAATCCAGTGTTGTGTCTTGGCAATTCAATTTTGGTTTAATAAGGTGATAAACCAAGCAAGCCCAGTTGTAACATTGCAATCCCTAAAAGGATCAGTGGCATCTAATAGTATTAAAAATGTAATTGAGAAGATAAATGTGTTTTCTTACATTAGCAATTCAGATTGCCTGTGTGACACAGTTTATATTGCAATTTGCTATACTGATTAATTTAATTTAAAATCTTAGTTTCATTTTTGGTCTTCTTTGGGCATAAAATGTAAATCATACCAACATTTAGCTATTCATTTGGTTCATCAAAGGAATTGTAATAGACTAATGTTTTGTGCATGATAATTTGGTGTCTGGAAACAGGGAAGCTATACAAGCAAAGATCGTAACCATGAGGTTCTTGATAAGCTTAACCAATTGTTATCAAATTGCAGATTTAATGCTGTAATTGCATCAACAGTCCCAGTCAAAAGTTGGTAGGCTGTAAATCTTCTATTCGTAAGGGAGAGCGGTGTGTCATAATACTTGAACCCCAGGCCATGTGCCGAAATTGATTGGCAGGACACTTGGGTCCCACAAAAGAAAGTATTATTTCCAATAGGGTACACATGATAAAACTGAACTGGCTGCTGTAAATTATGACCAGGACTGTACTAGATGGCATATGGAGGAGATTAGCTTGAATGTTGGTTGGTTGGGGGGGTGCCTCTCAGATGGTAGCTTAAAGGCATCCTGTGTTAAAAAAATGTTGCTGTTGAGGTTGAGGTGCTGGAAGATGGACCATCGAGGGTGGGGATTGGAAAGGATTCCTTGATGCTGTGTTTTTCTGGATCCCAGTTGCATTTCGCTGAGCGCTCAACAAAACAGACCTTGGAATCATCCTTTTCCTTTAGGCAGAATGCTTTTAAGCCATCCCTTGTACTTTGCCTATGTTACAGGTGGCAAGTAGGTAGCTTCCCCTTGTCTTTTTGAACTACAGCTCCTATCGTCCCTAATTACTGGTTTTACTGAGTGATGTTGGTGGAAATTGCAGTCTTGACATCATCTGGAGGGTTGCATGCTTATGCTTTAGAGCAGTGGTTCTCAACCGGTGGGTCCCCAGATGATCCCTGGACTGCAACTCCCAGAAACCCTTTCCAGCACAGCGAGTGGTGGCGGCTTCTGGGAGTGGCAGTCCAGGAACGTCTTGGGACCCACATATTGAGAACCACTGCTTTAGAGCAAGGAATCGTGACTTGCAAGGAACTGTATCTTGCTCCCCCATCTACCTCAGAGGGCCACAAAACCCCTGTGATTATGCTGCCCCCACCCCCTCAAAAACAAACAAACAAGCAGACAAAAAAACAATTTTTCTCAGAATTGCAAGTTAGCTCCTCCAGATGCTTCATGGGGGCATGATTTGCACTTTGCATATTCCAGAGACTATAAAGCACATTTTCAAAAATGTCTTGACTTTGAATCATTAATTCCATCACTTGTTTACTTCTTTAGCTGCTGATTGCTTCATTTGCTTTGAGGAAGAGGAAGCAAGGAGGAAGGTGATGAATGAAGACATTCGAATCCATACGTGGCCCTGTTCCTACTACGTCAACTCCGAGAAACGATGGATTTCTGGCAAACTCTCACTGACTCCAGTTTCAGTCAGATTTACAGCTGACAAGACTGGCGAGCTGGTGGCCAGCTTTCATCTTTCCAGCATCAGTGAGATCAAGAAGGAATCTTCCCACTTCATCTTCAGTTCCCTCACTATTTTGGAGAATAGCACAAAGCACTGGTTCAGCTCCCTTCATCCCAACCGAAATGTGGTCTTTAATGTCCTGGAACACTTTTGGAGGGAACAGCTGTTGTCTTCCCAGGGAGCTGGAGCCCAAGCCTCCTGTTCCCAGACGGCCAAGGGGAAAGAGCTAACCGGCTTGCTGCTGGGCTCTCAGAAACGCCTAGAAGACACTGCAAAAGTGCTCGACCACCAGGGCGAACAGTTCGACAACATCATGAAGGGCCTGAACAAGATTGACTCGGAGATGGACGTAGCAGACAGGTAGGGGACTATGCGACTGCCTTGATGCTGGTTGGAAGGGGTGTGGGATGTAGAAATTTCTGGGAAAGTGACTAGTAAAGCATAGCAGGTGAGCTTGTGGTTAATATTGCAGAATACAGAATTTACTTCTGCAGGATGTAGGATGGATGCAGGTTGGAGATGGCTGAGCATAGAATGAAGGAATTTCAGGCAAATTTATTTAGCATTTATATACCTCTAGCTTGTGCAAAGACAACTCAAGGCGGTGTACAAAAAACATAAGCAAACATAAAAGTAGCAAATAAGCAAAAGCAATAAAATACAATATAGCAAGTATGAGAAAAGCGTAAACACAAAAAAAGGTATCTGAGCAACACCAAATAAAGATGACCACCCCAAAGACAATTAGCCCAAGGCCTCTTGGTAAAGCCGGGTCATTAAGGCTTTCAGGAAAGCAGGCAGGGATTGCGCCAGGCAGATCTCATTAGGAATAGAATTCCAAAGCTGCAGGGCAGCCACCAAGAAGGCCTGGTTCCGAGCAGAAACCTTACAGGCCCCTCTAAGCAAGGCCACCTGAATTATGAGCATCTGGGTTGCTCTTGTGGGACAGGCATTTACTGATCTGAAGGAAATACGCTCCGCCAGATAATCAGGGCCCAAGCCATGGAGAGTTTTGAAATATAAGATTAGATAAGATAAATCTTTATTAATCCCACATCGGGGAAATTTACTTGTTACACAGCTCCCAATATAAAGAACAAGCAAAAAGGGTAGGTGCACAAAAAGTGTAAAGTGAGAAAGAAAAAAATAGGTAATAGAGACTAGATAAAATGAATAAAACATCCAATATAGAAATATACAGGAAAAAAATTGGATCAAAAAATTAAATGCCAAAAGAAGAAAAAAACTACAGTATACCAAAACCAATACCATGAACTTGATTTGGGAGACAACAGGCAATCAATGGAAGCGAGCCAGAATGGGGGTGACGTGGGCAAATCTGCTACCAACCTGGCCACTGCCTTCTGCACCCGCTGCAGTCTCCGAACCAAGCCCAGGGTAAGCCTCACGTAGAGTGCGTTGCAGTAGTCGATCTTGAAGATCGCCAGTGCGTGCATGACTGCCCTCGGGGAGTCCTTGTCCAGAAACGGGCAAATCTGAGCATGAAGCTGAAGCTGGTAAAAGGCAGACTTGGAAACGGCGGCCTCCTGTGACTCCAGGGAGAGCGCTGGATCCAGAACCATGCCCAGACTTCTCACTCTCTCAGCCAGCTAGAGATAAGACAACCCCCCCCCCCCAAGGCTTGGGAGAGGGCTGCTGAGACCATTGGCAGATACAGCAACTAAACAAAGCTGTCATCTTCACAAAGCATGCTTCAGAAATCTTCCTTGGGCCCTGTGGTATATGTTAGTAAAGGAGGACGTTTTTCTTCATGCGGTGTTTGTGACTCTGCAAGATAGCTGCCTGGGCCTGTTGTCAGATGCAACAGGCTCTTTCTATGCTCTTCCCTTTTAAAAGACAGTAATGCCTTGGTTTACAAGCATAATTTGTTCTGGAAACGTGCTTGTAAACCAAAGCACTCTTCTGATAATGCCAATTTCCCCATAAGAAATAATGGAAACTCAGATGATTTGTTTTTGGGGCCCCATAGACCACATACAGTACACACAAAACGCAAAACTTCACAAAAAAGTTGGCTAGACGTCCGTGTGTATGGCATGGTTTAGGTCCCTGGCTACAGAATCTGCTCTGTTTAGGACTAACAACTGGATTTTACTCTGTGTTTTTAATGTGACCATAACAAAATGCAATTTGTAGTCCTGTACACACTTGACAAGCAACCCCATGAGTACAAATGGCTTGAAAAATAAGAAGGGATGTTGAAAACAAACAAAATAAAAATATAAATATGAAGAAAAATAAAACCCTAACCTGCACTCTCCTTTGAAAATGTTTCTGGCTGGTGCAAGGGAAACCTCCATTCCTTTCTCCTCCCTCTGCTTTGGAGGCTTGCCTGAGATGGAACATTCCAGACAACCCCGCACAATCCAGCAGGGATAGAGAGCCACTATTGGCTCATTTTGTGCTCATGTGACCAAGGTACTTAGGTATTACTGTACAGATGCCTGGTTGTGGGGGGGAAAGTATATTTTGCCAGTTCAACATGTCCACAACTGGTGAAATTTGGCAGAATATAAGAAGCCAACAGAGAGATCTGAGGAAGGGCAGGTAGGAGCCAAAGAGTTACAGTTGGCCTACTGTTTTTGAAAACTGCACAGTGAAGTGTGAGGAGGGTTTTCCTCTTTCTGAATGGCTGCTGGCCACCCCCTATTGCAGTCAGAGTCTTGTTGGGGAAAACGGCAAGGAGAAGGACAGTTACACCATGGGTTCTCTCCCATGTGGCCTGGTGGCCAACACAACAACTAGTTCCTTTGCTTGAGAAAGCAGAGGAGTGTTTGCTAAGCGCCGTGGCTGAAACAAGCATCCTAAGCTCACGTGGGCCCATGAAAGTGGATGCACAGTACTTTGGGTCCTCCCTTCCATTGGATAAAAGAGCAGCGTGATGATAAGCAATGGAAAAGAAAGGTTGCATGCCTGAGCCTATCCCAGGAGTCCGTCTCTGTCTTGGGGGCTGAATCCAGGGCTGCTATGAAACCTGAAACGGTTTGCACTGGATTAGACTGGCTTCTGAAGGAGTTCAGTGGCAAGCCAAGAGCCCATCAGAGCAGTACAGATGACACCATCCGGATGGGCCAAATATTGAAAAGTTTGCATGCTTTAATTATTTATTTTATTTTAAATATTTTTATCTTGTCTTTTTTTCCTTAAGAGGGGGCCCAAGGTGGCATATATCATTAAAATACAGCATTTAAAAGCTTAAAACAGTAAGTACACAGATATTTAAAAGATTCAAACAAATAACCACATTAAAAATGGTAAACAAAGCCAACACATAAAAACGGTTTCAAAGCCCTCCCATTTAAAACCCCTCTCAGACCCTGAGGCAGTTTTCTCAGCAAATTGATGGTTGGCTTTCATTTCTTTCATTGCTTTCCCCAGCAACAGGTCCCAGTGGGCCTTTGGGAAGTGTGTTACCAAGATTCATAGAGTGGACAAAATTATTGGAAGTGGTTCCTGCATTAGGAAAAGTGATACTCACAGGCATTTCTTACATCCATTGTTCACTCCTTGGCAGAAGTTTAACAATGGCCTTTTTGTACCACAGAACATCCTGGAAAGCAGCAGCTACTGAATGACTTGGCTTTCTGTCCTTCTAGATTATTTTTTAGCTTTCTTGCCTCAGTGAGCTTTTTATAATTGGCTTTTGAAGTAGGAGCAACTGGAACTTTCTGTCAAACGGAAGTCAGATGTGTTTTAGAGTGAACACACCTTGGTTTCCTTGCGTACTTGAACCACCACCAAGCTTCAGATCAGTTAATTTTATTATGATTTGAAGTGAATTGTGGGCTACAAATTGAGATACTTCAGGATCAAAATGTGCTCTGTTATTTCCTCCTTGTTTGGCTAGCTTGCTTCTTAAGAATACTTGCCTGAATCACTGAATTCTGGAAAAAAACATTTGCTGGGATGTGAAGTAACTTGGGGCATAGACAGATATTTCTTAGCCTGGTTCCACATTTCTCAAGTGAGAATACCAAGGATCAATAACAGTGTTGGCGAACCGATGGCACAGGTGCCAAAGGTGGCCCTTGGAGCCCTTTCTGTGGGCACCCAACATCGCCCCTTCACAGCCACCTGTATTCAGCTTAAATTGCCGTATTGGCACTTTGTGAAAAAATAGTGTGTTTAGAGTTGTAATTTGGGCATTCGGTCTTTAAAAGGTTTGATCTATAACATCTCTGTTAATAGACTTTCCCATGCCTAGTTGCTGGAGTACCTGTTTTGTCACGTTACATTCATTTGCCAGAGTGAAGGTATTCCCAGTAGATTGTTCATGTGTAGTCCTGAAAAACTTTTGTCCCGGGTTAAACAGTTTGTTTTGGGTGAAGGGTGGCATATTCTCTCTTGTATAGTACCTGCTTGCGTTTCATATACTTTCATTTCTTCTTACTTTTTATGGAAAAGGTTTATTTTTTAGAGCAGTGATGGCGAACCTTTTAGAGACCGAGTGCCCAAACTGTGATTCAAAACCCACTAATTTCTTTGCAAAGTGCCAATACAGTAATTTAACCTGTATACAGGTGGCTATGAAGGGGCAATGTCGGGTGCCCACAGAAAGAGCTCCGCATGCCACCTTTGGCACCCGTGCCATAGGTTCGCCATCACTGTTTTAGAGAGATGATACAAAGCAGATTGATGTAGAATTGACCCCTTAGTCAGCAGTGAAGCTCGCAGGTAGGGGTGGGTGGATGTTAGAAATTACAACAGCCTAACTTACTTCAAAGAACCTGTTCTGTCAAGCATTTGGTAATTAGAATTGGCTTGAATAACTAAGTGAACATGTGGCACATTTTATGTCTCAGACCCCCACGCTTCTTTGAGGCAAGCCATTGCCTTCATGATCTCCATCTGATATTTCAGGAGAGTTTGGCAGACTGCTGTCAAACCCCAAGCCACCTGGTCTCCAGCCAAATCCAGCGGGGAAATATTATGTGCTCCTATAGTGCTGTGCTGCATGCAGATACCGACAGAGAGAGACAGGTTTCCCTATTTTCAACCTCCTGTGTGTCTCTTCCTGACAGGTTATTGTCAGAATTGGAATCTCCTTCCTGGTGGCCATTTGGTGGCAAACTCTTGAAAGGACCATTAGAAGGGGCAAAGCCAAAGGAAGTTCCCACAGCCTCTAATCCCAGAAGCAAAGACGGTTTGATAGTGCAAATTCCAGTTATTATCACCGAAAGGTCAGACTGTAACGTCAAGCCGGGCAAGCTTGCTCTCCTGGCTTCTGGCCTGGAGATCACGGGCTCCGATTCTCAGCTCCTTCACCGGTTTGACAAGAAGGACGTTGATGATGTCAAAGTTCATACACCATATGAAATCAGTGTCCGGCAGAGATTCATTGGGAAACCAGACATCACCTATCGATTGCTCTCTGCAAAGATGCCAGAAGTGATCCCTATCTTAGAGATGCAGTTCAGCAAGAAAATACAGTTCCTGGAGGATGCTTTGGGGTTTGTAAGGTCAGAGAAGACTCCTCAGGAAGAAGTTGGCACGTCCATTTGGCAAACAGGTAACAGTCAGAAAAGGGAATGATCACGAACTTGGCACAAGGTCAGCATCTTCTAATCAAGCATCTTCAAAATATTTGAGTGCATGTATGGTGAACAGTTACTCAGGAACAATGATATTTGCCCAGAGTGACTGTTGCCAAATGGTGTGGTATAAAAATCAATCAGTCAAACAAATAAATAAATAAATAAATACAGTAATACCTTGGATAATCCGAATTTTTCAAATAACAAATTGCTATTTTCAATTCCACCCCCTCCCAGCCCACAGCCACAGCCAGGGCCAATTTCCCTGAAAGCCGGGGCCACACCCTCAACCCAGTCTTTCAGTAGGGCCCTCCCCACCCCGTTCTCCCTCCCCATTGACTCTTACTGGTTCCAGGCAGCAGCGGTGGCAGAGGTGTGGGCTGGGCAAGATGGTGGAGGAGGCAGTGGCAGTGGAGGTGGCAAAGGTGGGGGTCGAGGTTCATGGGGGAGGGGGGAGAAGGCGCCAGTGGCACGCGGCTTTACCTGGCTCGCCCGCCGCCTGGGGGCCCAATGGCGGTGGCGCCAGTGAAGGAAGAGAGGTGGGGCCAGGGATGGGGGGGAGGAAGCATCAGAGGCGCATAGCTTTGCTCGGCTCACCTGCTGCCCAGGTACTCGGTGGCGGCGAAGGAAGAGAGGTGGGGGCCAGGGTGAGAGGGGACGAAGCGCCAGTGGTGCAGGGCTTCACCCGGCTTGCCCACCACCCGGGTGCCCGGTGGCGACGGCAGTGAAGGAAGAAAGGTTGGGGGGGAGGAAGCGCCAGAGGCGCACGGCTTTGCCAGGGTTTGCCCGTCGTCCGGGTGCCCAGCAGTGGTGGCAGCAAAGGAAGAGAGTTGGGGGCCCTGGGGAGGATGGTGGGAGGCAGCGCCGGTGGCAGGGGTTGGCGAGGAGGGGGAGGAGTGCACTTTGAAAGTGCACCTTGTAAAGAGGTCTCGGGGGGGGGGGGGGGGAAGGCTTTTTTGCCTCCCTCCCCCGGGCCTCCGGAACTGATTAATAGGTTCCCCATTCATTTCAATGGGACACCCCGTTTCGGATAAGTATTTTTTTCGGATAGCGAATTGCCTCGGAGAACGAATTAAATTTGTTATTCGAGGTACCACTGTAAATCAATGTTTGGCTTTTATGTATGCAACAAAGAAGAGAGAACCTTAAATGCACTTGGTCAGTAATCTGCCCGGAGTTCCTTCGGAAGACAGGCGGTATATATAAATAAATAAATAAATCCTCTTGGTAATTTTGCAGGGTAGCTCTAATGCGAATGAGTTTGTGGAATGTCTTGCTTTAGGAAGGTCGAGTCCTACCTCTTATGAGTAACTTTCATGTGGCAGTTCCTCTATTTGTTGAGAAAAGGCCTGTAGGCATTAGTGAAAGGGTGGCTGTGAAATTACTAACACAGTTTTGGGGAAGTCTTGTTGGATGAGTGTCCTATTTTCATATTTTGCCTGGTTTGGAGGCTACTAATCTCCCTCCCCATTAGATTTCTGATTCTTTGTAATGCCCACCTCTCAGTGAGAAAAGTGAATGTCCAATATAGGGTGTTTTTGGAGCCAGACGATATGACCCCAGCTTTCTTTTTGTAACTCTTCCCTTCTTCAGATCCTCTGTCCCTCAGTGGCCAATAGGGTTTATGTTCTAAGCTCCCAATGTTGATATGGCTGGCACATATATCTATTACGTGGCCCAGTTTTAGCCCACCATGTTGGGGCTATATTACATGCAACCCTAGACATGTTTGTGTCTGAAACTCATCTAACCTTTGGTTCCCTTTGGCCATTCTCTAAGGCAGGCTGAAGGCTGCAGCTTTTGGACATACTGTACTGTGTGAAATGGTGGTTTTCTAGCGCTTTAAACTCTACAATGGAGGCACAAACCTGTCTATTAAGAAGCTGTGTTCTGTTGTGCCTGTTGCTAAAATTAGATTTCAGCGGGGATTAAAATGTCCTCTTGTTGATCAACCACTGAGCTCCAGTGCTTGGAAAAGCTTGTTAATTTTTAAGGAAATAACTGCTAGACACCTGGCGCTAAAATGTCAGCATTAGGAACTCAGAGGAAAAACAACCTGCTGGTTCGAAGCGCTGAGTTGCATCCTGGCAAACTGGTGTTCATTTCCTGATTTGACAACAGCTACTTATGTAAAAAGCTGCTTTTGAACCTCTGTTTTTAATTCCCTCCTTGGTGCGACCCTGTACTTCAACATTTGAGTCAGGGAGTTGAAGAGGTGGCCGTATGGCCTTTCCTCACCACTCCCTCTGGTGTTGTTATGGTTAAATAGGAAACATCAATAGCAGAAAGCAAGAGGTGATGGAAATTTTGACATGTGCAAGTTCCGCTTAAAAGCTTCTCTGGGCCTTGTCTGATTCTCTGGACATCCACTTGCCACTGAATTTCCTTTGCCACTAGGTGGCAGTCATCCACCACCTTTTATCAGCTGGTCCTCTTTCTCTCCATAGTTTTTCCATAAAGGGATTTTTTTTTTTAAAAAAGATCTTTTTCTTAAACAGGATATGGCAGGGATGCAGCAAGTGACCTCTCTTTTCCTCATGGCCCAAAACAAGTGAGAGAGTTATGATAGATGTTTTTATACCAAGTAATGCATTTACCAAACGTAGCTGTTCTCTTGTCCCTTAGTCTTCTCTGATATTTTAGATCCAGTGTCTTAAATCTTAACAGACACGGACATGCCTCTTTACCCACAATCTGCTTTTTTTTAAAAAATTCCAAACCCCATTTTCACTGTGTCGTGCTAACTGTCTTCCCAGCAGTTGATGCAAAACCAAAATTGCTGGTTGTGATTTGCCGTGCTTTCCACAGGCCAACTTATGGTCTCTTTTTCTTGCAGGGTGCAAGCCAAGTGGTAAGCAAGATGTATGCTTTCTCTCTCTCCCCCCCTCCCCCCCCAAAAAAACCCCTAGATTCTGATATCGGCCTCTCCCTTCCTAGTGACTTAAAAATTTAATTTAGCAAGTCAGTGTATCATTCCACCTGTTCAGTTCATATTGGCTACACAGAATAGCAGCAGTTACCAGAAGCTTTTGCCATTCATACCTAAAGCCATCTCTTGCTTGTGGTCTTTCCTACAGAAATGCAGGGACTTCTTATATCAGTTAGACCGAGCTCTTTATTGTCAACATCAGCTGGCCATGATCTTCCAAGGTTCCAGGGAGGAATTTTCCTAATGTACATGTCTGATCACTATGCCCCCTCTGCAGGGCATGTGCACGGCCAGTGAGTTATAGTCTTTCTCTAGCAAAGAGTCCTATGGCACGGGGTTCAAGCTGCAATACTACATCCAAGACTCTACTCATGACCCAGGTTCAAGCCCAGGTAGCAGGCTTGAGGTTGACTCAGCCTTCTGGCCTTCTGAAATTGGTAAAATGCATAGTTATCTTGCCTGAGTGCAGGGAGGCATTGTGTAGCCTGCATAATTAAATTGTAAACCACCCAGAGTGCTTTATAAGTGCTATGGGATGGTGTATCATAAAAGCATAGAATTGTAGATTTAGATGAGGCCTCAAGGGACATCCAGTCCAACCTCCTGCCGTGCAGGAACACCCCCCATTACAGTGCCCCTAAGTCCAGATGGCCATCCAGCCTCTGCTTAAAAACCTCCAAGGAAGGAAACTCCACCACCCTTTGTGGCAGCTTATTCTACTGCTGAACACCTCTAACCATCTGGGAGTTCTTCCTAATGTTTAAATGGAATCTCTTTTCCTGTAGTTTGAAACCATTGCTCTGAGTCCTAGTCTCTGTGGCCATGGAAAACAAACCCTCTTCAATATGACATCCTTTCAAATATTTAAACATGGCTATGATATGCCCTCACAGCCTTCTTTTGGTAAGGAGCACACTTTTTTTCTACCGCTCCTTCTGTGATATAATTCCTAAAAGGATTTACTGCAGAGACTGGTGGGAGAACATGAGTACATAAAGAATCCTAGAGTTGGAAGAGACCTCAAGGGCCATCCAGTTCTACCCCCTGCCATGCAGGAACCTCCTTCAAAGTACCCCTGACAGATGGTCATCCAGCCTCTGCTTAAAAACCTCCAAAGAAGGAGATTCCACCACCCTCCTTTGTGGCAGCATCTTCCACTGCCGGACAGCTCTAACGGTCATGAAGTTCTAGAGGGAGGAAGGAACAAATATTTGACAGTGTGTGATATGTGAAAGGCCTTATCCTGAGCGTGGCCCTTTTCTGTTCAAAGGTCTCCTTCTCCCTTTACCACTGTGTATGCATCTGGGTTCTCTGGTTCATTTTTTTTCAATTCTGGTCAGTTATTTTACTTCCCAGCTCACCATATTGCATCCCAATTCTCCCGGTGAGCATGGTAAACATGTGATACCTCTTTCATCCTTTTCAATTCAGGGTTTTTGGGACAAACACATTTTGCTGCTATTTGTGCTTGTGAATGGTTTCTGCCAACCAGAATCATGCTTGAAATATGTGCATGTTCCAGTTTTAGGGATACACATCAGATGTTAGTGTACCATTTTTTTGATGTGTGAAATGCCTGCTAAGGCAACAGGCCAGGTTGTGCGGCACACCACTCCAGAACGTAATGCCCTTTACAACTTAGCAGAGATTGCTAAAACGCCTAGGGGCACTTCTGAAAAGATATCTGCAGGTTCCCCACCCCATCCCAATCACGTGCACATTTATAGATTCCCTCCATACCTGCACAGATAGGTTGTGGCCCATGTTTTACTGTGAAAGTGCCACATTGTTAGGCTTGTCCTTCTGGTTCAGTTCTCAGGCAGAAGCCGATGCTTTCAGACCAAGTTAAATTTATGCTGGCATGAATGGCAGTCTTGTAGCCAAGCTGCCTGGGTCCCAGCTCAGGAGCTAACTCTGTGATAACCAAGTAATTCCAGGGGATTAAGAGTTTGCAGTAATTACTCCTGTGGGGATTTAGAGGCTTGTATTTTTAGCTTGAGCTTTTGTGTCTGCCTTTTACATTAAGTAACACAATCCAGAGCAGGGGAGCAGGCCCTGTCACAGGGCCAGACATTTTGGCATGGGTCCTTCGAAACCCGGAGCGAGCTTCAGCTTCCGACCTCCTTTCTGGCCCGTTGCCCCACAGCTGTCGTAGTGGTTGGGAAGCCCTATGGGGCAGTGACAGTTTCCGCTGCAATGTGCTGTTTCCCGCTAGCCCTGCCGCCCTTCCAGTGGGGACCGCTGGTCGTGAAGGGAAGGTGCTCGAAGCATTTAAAGAACGAGCCAGGCCTGGTGCTAAGGATCCACAGCGATCTGCGTTGCAAATAATGGCCCGTAATTGCCGCGCTTAGTTGGTGTCGGATGCTGCCATCGGAGCTGGGGCTTTAAATAAACCACAGGTGTCTTGCGGCTTCAGGAGTCACCCACCTGCTAGCTCCCATGTTGATTTGCTCCGGGTGCCCCAGGATCATCCGGTTTGTGTTTCTGTTTGGAGGTTGGCTGACTAACAGCTTTTGCAGGTGGTTTCCGGGAGTGGGTGGGTTTGCAGCCTGTTCGATCTAATTAATCAGCGCGGAGGGTGAGGGGAAAAGGGGGCGCCCACAGTGATGTTTATAAACATGCAGGGCCACCTTCCGAACCAGCCTGCTGGGGAAAACCTGGAGCTACAGAGGCTGTGACAGAATGTAGGACATCCTTTTTCAACCCAAAACAGGAAGAAGCATGGGCAGGCGAGAAAGAAACAGGGATCTTCTTGTGATTTTTCCCCCTCTTTGGTAAAAGTTGACCTCTCCTCTCTGTTTCCCTGTCAGCGAAATGACAGCAGCATCACTCTTTCCCACCAGGGACGATGCCTTCTCCACAGGTGGCATGAGGTTGAAGATATGAACAATAATAGCTGCAAAGTCACAGGCAAGAGCCATGGTTCCACTCGCTTGCCTTTCTTGTGTCTGTTGCTCTTTTATTCTTTGTACCACAGAGCAACATCTGGTATTCCACTTTAAGATTACTTCTAGGTTGCCTGTTCATTATATCCTGACCTCTCTCAACACCAGCCCCATCTCAGTTCTCCTGAACTGGTGCAGGGAGCACACCATTTCTATGTTCTTTAAAGGTCTAGCAAATCCGACGAGTATTATGTCCCCCCCCCCGGGCAATCTTTTTGAAATCAAATGCACGGATGTTAATTCGGTTAACTGACTTTCCCAGACCTACCACTATGGATACATGTCTAAATATCCCTTGTGTGTTTTTCTTCAGTAAAATTTCCAAAGTGGGAGCACCACGGATGGCTAAGGCCAGGCTTGCTGTATTGGAGCAAAGTTTCAGTGTCTTTTCCTCGCAAATAGGATGTTGAAGGAACATCCCTCCTGCTCACCCCCATTGGTTCCCAAACTGTGTGACATGGTGTCCAGCCAGGGGCACCACAGACTCCTTGAAAGTACTTCCATGGAAGTACTCAGGCTGGGCCTTCCCTTTCCCTTCACCAACCCCTCACCCGAACTATCAGATTGGAGGAGCCACAGTCAGCGGCCAGTAAGTCATGGGAGCCATCAGCCGAAGACGTTTGAGAACCACTGGCTTAGCAAGTGACAATGAGGTCGGGGGGGGGGAGAGGAAACACCTCTTTCCTAACGTGTAGTAGGCCTTCTGCCCTGACTTGACGTTCCAGGAGCCAAGGTTCCTGCAGGTGTTGCCGGAGGGCCATCTCTTCCATCCTCTTAGTTGGCACAGTTGCAAGGTAAGCTACAGAAAGGTGTGCTGGCCTTGAGGAGTACCCAGCGTCCTCTTGCAAGTGATACCACCCTGAAAACAGCAGCCCCGTGTCAAGACCAATTTCCACCTCCATGATGCACGGCGTAGCCTGTATGCTAGCAGAAGTGCAGTTCTCGTATGAGCCTTTACTTGCTCACTCTCCAACTGTATTGCTTGGAGCAGGGCAGTAAAAGGATAACCAGGATACCAAGTTATGTGCCGGGCACATTGTGGGTTTTTTTTTTGGGGGGGGGGGTTGCAGCCAGCCCACTTCCTGCAAGCTGTCATTTTTATTGACACACTGTCACACACGGAAGCGTTATCTCTGAAGAATGTGTTGGTTCGCAATGCGTTGGGCTTTGTTTCTACAGTAGCTTCTGTGCAGCACGGTTTGGATTGCAACCCCTTTTTTTCTTCTCCTTGCAGCAACAGGACTGATAGGAAGCATTGTGCACCCTGGATCAACGCCACCTGCCGCTCAAGAAGCAGGAGGTAGCCAGCAGTCCCAGCTCCAGATGCAAGAGCAGCTTGTTTCGGAGACCGAGGCTCAGGAACTCAGACAAGTAGGTCCAGGACAGCTGGGGGCCAAGTCCTGGTAGGGCAGCCAGGGAGGGCCCTGATCTTGAGGTGCCTCCATCCCACTGAGATCTGGTCTTCCTGCTTTCTACATGAGAACTTAGTTCCTCTTGCCTTCTATTTAACGCATTGAGTTGACACCTCTGGGCGTGCTTTAAGTCTCCTTCCCTGCCTTATTTCTCAGATGGGAAGCAGGCCGTTCTGACGTGAGCAGATGGCGGGGAAAGGTCAAACGGTTGCTAGTTGCACGTCCATCCAAAGGCCTTTATTTCGAAATGAAAGGATTAGGCCACCTTTATCCAGGCATGCGGCTTGTTACAGCCAATATGAAGTCGAGCTCACAACTGCCAGGGTGGTGGCGGGACGGACACATGCTGCTGAGCTTGGGGTAGTCTCACCTGCTGGGCTTTTCATCCACCCTCATCCCAACTCATAACTGCCCGGACCTGGGCCCTTGTTATGCATTGAGTCCCTTCCTCCCAACCCATGATGGCAGCATCTCCTGTCTCAAGAACACATGTCAATTGTTTTTTTTTTTAAATAAACACTCCCTTTTTGCAGTTACTGGCTGGTGAGGGGGGATGTTACTTAGAGGGAAGCACTGTATCTCCATGCAAGGAAGTTGGGCGTTTAATTGCCCTTTGACCTGTCGGAGCTAAGCATGTAGGGTGCATTGCTTGCTGGCTTCCTTCACTGGAGCAGAAAGGGAGGCCCTTGTGCAGGGAATCCCGACTGCCTTTAGTTGCCCGAGCTGTCCAAATTGTTAAGTAATTAAGTGCATTTGGGGTCATGAGATATTGAAGGAAGATTTTGGGCTTATGGGAATAGATGAATGATGCACTGGAAGTTGTTCTCTGGGGGCCCGGCTGCATTTTTTCCCCTCGGGATTGCAGTGCCGATGTCAAAGGAGCGTTTGGGTCAGACTGAAATCCAAGCCAGAGGAAAATCCTCATTTTAGCCTCTCCTGCCAATCCCTCCCTCCCTCCAGAGTGTTGGCTTATTCTCTCCGGCTACCTTCCCTTCAGCCCCCTTACCAGCTGGACAAGCCACGTAGAGGAAAAGGGGCTTTGCCCTCTGTGGGAGGGGCTGCGCTGTGCAGCAACATGCCAGGTGAAAAGAAGGATTGTGGTTTTCCAAAACCTATAGTTGATAGCAAGTGGAAGCGATAAATCTAGCTCGGAAGGAAGTCAAGCTCTCTGAGGCCAGAAAGGCCAGCTTATGTTTGAGCCACAACCAGCACGAGACCTCGGCAGCTTGCTCCACTCTGAAAATGATAAGCCTTCCACTAGCTTCCATTGTCCCTGCTGGACTTGAAGCTGTTAAGCAAACTGGGCCTTTTACAACTCCATAATTGTAGAACATATATTTATAAAGGGAAGCTATCTCCTCTCCCCCCCCCTTGTAGAGGACCAAGATTCATGAGCACCTGGTGGTCACACGCCAGCCCTTGAGTCTTGATTTTGCCTTGAAGTCGCTCTTAGCTGCTTGTCAAGTTGGCAGACAGATCTTATGATTGGATTCTCGAAGGCTTTCACAGCTAGCATCTGATAGCTGTTGTGAGTTTTTTCAGGATGTTTGGCCATGTTGTGGATGTTTTTCTTCCCGATGTTTCACCAGCCTCTGTGGCTGGTGACTTCAGAGGGCAAGGAGCTCAGAAACAGAGGGAAATCCCAGCTCTCCCCTGAGCTCCTTGCCCTCTGAAGATGCCGGCCACAGAAACTGGTGAAACACCAGGAAGAAAAACTTCCAGAACATGGCCAAACAGCTCGAAAAACTCACAACAGCTATCAGATCTTATGATTATTGGTGGGAGAATTTTAAGTTGGCTTTCTAATGGAAGAAGATACGTGAGTGGGTGAGAGAACAGCCACTTGGCGGGGGGTGTTGACTTAAAGGAGCTGCCCAGCACCTGTTTGAGCATCCTCCTACTCAGATCATGACTTTCCCAGAGTCCTGGCCAGGAAGTGAGGAGAGCCAGTGCCTGGTATGCTTGTGTTGCGTGTCTTTGTTGGAAAGGGACAGCCCACTCCTAAGTGCCCATAGGCGAAACTACCAACGGCACAGTTAAGACAACTTCACTTAATGAGAACTCTAGCATTAATTTGGCTCTGTTCCCACAGACCTAGGAATACAAAGAGATGCTACAGAAGAGTGAGGCCCTCTTTTAAAAAGAAATGTGGGAAGCTGGCTTGAGAAAGGGGCTTAGACTGTTTGGAAAGGGAAGGGTTTTCTAAAAGCCCCCCTTTCAAAAGCAGCAGGCAGTTCCCAATGCCTCCAGTCAGTCTGGTTCTAAGTGGGGCCGACCTGCAAATGGCACTTCAGGCATCTTCCTTCAGGTAAGGCTTACCATGTCCATACACCTACCTTCTGCTCACCTGTTGCGTATTCTAGGACACGTTCTCAGTACACCTGGAGATCTGGATCTAGCTATGCCAAGTCTGGCACCATCATCTCACATGGGCCGTTTTGGAATACGGTGGGATAGTAGTATCTGGGGGTGGGTGGCTTGTTGTGTTTGTTCCAACCCCCTCTTAGGGATGACAAAAAGGGCAGAAGTATCAAATGCTCTACAACTCATGGTCTCTAGTGACCAATTCTGCTAACCACACACTGGAAATACATATGCTTAGGTATTTCTGGGATTTATATTTTGTATTTTCAGCCAGTGGCGCGGGGGGGGGGGGGGCTGAACTGTCCTGAGCTGCACCTTCTAGGCAGTGGTGCATGTTCTTTGCCAGGGAGGCTGGGTTTGTTGTTGTTGTTGTTGTTGTTGTTGTTGTTGTTGTTGTTGTTTGTCATCACTCATCTCTCCATTGAGGAGACCTGATTGACTGTAGACCAGTGGTTCTCAACTGGTGGATCCCCAGATGTTCCTGGACTGCAACTCCCAGAAACCCCTTCCAGCACAGCAAGTGCTGGAAGCTTCTAGGAGTTGCGGTCCAGGGACATGTGGGGACCCACAGGTTCAGAACCACTGCTGTAGAGGAACCTCATAATACAAAAAAAACATTAAAAACAGTGTGTTAATAAGCAAACCTCCTGCTCATTTGAGGGAGAGCATTGTTCCGGGGCTCGAGCTTGACTCTTGTCAGCTTAGACTGTGCCCTTCCCCCGGAAGCTCAGTGATTTTGGGATTGTCTTGGTAGCCTTCTATTAGCTCATCCAACAGAATGACAACCCAATTGGTGGTGGTCTACCAGTTACCCCAGGCTGTCGTGATGTCAGTGAAAGAAAGAGGAGATGGGATAATATTAGCTTAAAGGCTGCGGTTGAAGAAAGGAGAGAGAGCCTGTTCCCTCGATTTGGTTTGGCAAAACAGATTGAGTGCGCTCTGATTTCCGCTCACTTTTCTCCCAACCCACTGCTGCTGCTACATCTGCAGACCATGGAGGTTTGGAGGTAGCAAACCTCGGTCCTTCCCTCCCCTGCAACATGAGCCTTTCCAACGAGGAATACTAATGCGGATTCCTTCTGTTCTGTTTCCTTCAGCCACCAGTTGAAACACAGCTTCTTAGTAATCATCATCTTAGAACGCCAGAGCTGGAAGGAAACCCATGGGTCATTGAATCTAATCACTGTCAAGGGTGTGTGTGTGTGGGGGGGGGTGGAATTGAACTCCCAACCTCTGGCTTTTCAGCCAGAAACCTAAAACAGTTCTTCGTGTAGCACAGAGGTGGGTGGGTCTGTTTGGTTGTTCTTAGAGGCATTCTGAGTAACGAAAATGGCAATGGTGGCTGATAGTAAACCACACTTTGCAGTGAGTGAAAGAAAAAAAGGTCTTAAAATCAGAATAAAAATGTAGAGGTTAGGACAGGGGTGTCCAAACTTTGGCCCTCCAGATGTTTTGGGCCACAACTCCCACAGCCCTTTGTTATTGGCAGTACAGGCTTGGAATTCTGGGAATTGTGGTCCAAAACATCTAGAGGGCTGAAGTTTGGACACCCCTGGGCTAGGAGATGATTTTGTTTGCTAAAATATATGATTGTTCCGTTTTGTCTTCTGCAGTTTTCAGCAAGATTTCCATCAGTGTTTTATTGTTTGTGAAAATGGCCTCCTCCGACCGGACGCCTGCCAAATACATTGGACAGAATGTCCCATCATCCACACTGCCATGGGCTATGCCTTTGGGGATGGTGGCTGTTAACAGCCCTACGTGGATGGAAGCTGCCAGGTTGAGGAATGTCCATATTAAACTCTGATGTACTAGAGCCTGGCTCAGAACTTGGAAAGGTTGTCGGTTTCATTTTGAGCGCATCATGCTGAATTCTGCAGCCACCATGGCCAGTGTAGTCCAAAAAGTAACTTTTCCAAGCTCCATTCTAGATACAGAATTAAATGCAATGGTACAAATCTCCCCCCCCCCAAGTGCGCGCGCGCACACACACACACACACACACACACACACACACACACACACACACACACACACACACACACACACACACACACACACACACACACACACACACACACACACACACACACACAGAGAGAGAGAGAGAGCTTTTCCCATGCACGTGGAAAGGGACGTGGATTCTGGATAGATGAGGCTACAGCCCTAAAGAGGCACGCGTACAAAGAAAGGAGCCCATGGAACACGGTGGAGCGTGCACCTGAACAAACATGCATGTAAGACCACACTGGGGAGAACGCCTTTGAACTTGGGTTGTGCTGTTTGAAGGCTAAACGGGGACACCTGGCAGGTCGGCTTAATTAGTCGCTTTGGATAACAGAGATTCTTTGGTCCCAGGTAAAAGATCAGATCGTGAGCCGCCACCTGCCTGGTGCATGTTATCATGTCATTCAGGAAAAGGAGGATTTCGGTTTTGACTTGCTGTCCCTCAACTCTGCGTCCAAATTAGAGCTTGGCAGACAAGACACTGGGCCTTTTAGCAAGCTGGCAGAGCCCGGGCATCTGCGACTAGACATCTTGTCATCGTTTTGCTCCACCAAAATAGCCATTTCTCTCTCGCTCTCGCTCTCTCCTCCTTCCTGCCAATGGTTTGGCCCGACTTCACAGTCCTGGTTGTGTTTCTAAGTGACAGTTCAGCCCTTCTTTTATTTCCGCTGCTGCCAATGCCTCAGTGGCCCTGGTGCTGCAGGCAGAAAGACCAGAAGGGACAAATGTTTTGATGAATGAAACTCCACTTCTCTGCTTGCATCCCTTGTAGGAGACCTTCTCTAAACAGAACAAGCCATGCCTCTGAATAAACATGCCTAGGATGGCACTGTCCCTTCAGGTGTCTTCTGTCTAGATTGGCATCTGTGTTAGTCAGGCTTGCGGTACAAGCAGCAGTGTGATTTCCTGTGTGCATGCACGTGTGTGTGTGTACCTACATGCACAGAAATTAGCTTAGAACCAGTTTGTGGTTTCTTTCACCCCCAAGATCTATGTTCCCTTGATACCTTACGTCAGGCATGTCCAAACTCAGGTCCTCCTGATGTTTTGGACCACAACTCCCAGAATTCTAAGCTTAGATTGCCAATGGCAAAGGACTGTGGGAGTTGTGGTCCAAAACATCTGGAGGGCCGAAGTTTGAACATGCCTGCCTTACATAGAATGGCTCTGCATAATGCCAAACACAACTTCTTAGTCTAAAGGTGCCAGGAGGGTTTTTATTGAATTTTGCTGCATCGTGCTAACCTACGAGTCCCCTGGAAACATCCCTCGTGGGGCCAAAGCCAGTGACTTGCCCACATACACCCTCGTCACATTCATCACGTGCCCCTTTGTTTATGCCCCTCTCCATCCGTACTCTCCAGAGAAGAGGCTTCTTGGGTATCCAGAACAAAGGTTGGCAAGCAAATGTCCCAGTTTGTTGACTGCTGCAGTTCGGATCCCTGTCCCCTCCAGCAGGCAGCCCCTTGAAAGCAGCGTCCCGGCTTCCCTGTCCCACCTCCTGCTTCTGAGTGGAGTGGGAGAGTACGTGGTAAACGAGTACGTGGTAAACGAACTAGGCTGAACTGCGGGAACAGTGGTTTGTGTCCGTTTCTAATCCATTGCATTTCCAGAAGGTTATTTCTTTCAAAGAATGGAGAGTAATTTTGAGGGCTTAATGGCAAGCCTGATGCGGATAAGTGTTGGTATCTCCTAACAGTCTCTCCTCTCCTTTTCTGTCTCCATCAAGAGTCTGGAGGGTGGGGCGTTACAGAGTGCGGGGTTGGAACAGCTGTTAAGAATTTACCTGGTATGCTTCGGATAAGTTATTCTCCATGCCTTTTCCTCACAGATCCTGCGGAGGCTCAAGGGCCTGGCCTTGGAAACCGAGACTGAACTGGAGAGGCAGGATGAAGTCCTGGACGTCATCACCTCGTCTGCCGACCGGGCCACCATGAGCATTGACAAGCAGAACCGGAGGATGAAGAAGCTGACTTAGTTACCTGCAGATCACAGCCACCTGTGCAGGTGGTGCAGATGGCCGATGCTCATTACAAGCCGCCAGGTTTCTGATGACATGTGTGGCGCCCGTGTTTTTTACAGAAGCTTTCGTTTGTGAGAAGACGAGGCTGAACATTGGAATGTCTTGGAAAAGGCGTTCTTCAGCCACGGCAGCACATCCGTACAGGCTGGAACTGGGAGCGTCCTCTCTCTGGTTGAGCTGGGCTGTCCTCTGTCCTCCTTGCAGACCTGGGAAGACTGTATTGCATTTCCATGGCTCTTTTGAGGGAAAGGAGGAAGGGAGGGAAATGTTGGAAACACACTGGTGCACGAGAGAGAAAGAATTCTGAAGTGCCCCCCGGGAAATGAAGGCCAAGCGTGACTTGGGTTTTCCTCTTTTAACTGACCTGCCGTGTGATAGACCTGTTCATAGTTTTATTAGCACTTTCACAATCTTCATTTCTTCAGCCATAAAGGGAATGATTGCCATGTTTTTTTGCCTTAAGTGCATGGGATGAGGGAATGATTAAAAAGCAGCACAGTCCTAACACCAGAGGGAAGGAAGGGCCTTCCAGCTCAGCACTTGCTTCCAGCGGGGATTCTTTGGATCCCTCTGGAAATCCTAAAGCTCAGAAGAAGAAATATTTCCCTAAACTGCAGCTCCAGCATGGCCAAGGGAGCAGCATGTGGGCTGAGGCCTTCTGGGAAATACAGGGTTTTTTAAAAAAAAACTCTTGGGAAATAGTTACTGCGGTTTTATTAGCAGCCTCCAGTTATACAGTTCTGCTGTCTGAATTGACTCCATATTTAGCTGCCCTGAGTGAGGGCCAGTGGCAAACCATCCTCACTCGCCTGTTTTCCTGGTCCTTTTCTAATGGCTTCCTACAGTAGGGCCAGTCACCCTAACCCAGACATGTCCAAACTTCGGCCCTCCTGATGTTTTTGGACCACAACTCCCAGAATTCTAGGCTTAGACTGCCAATGACAAAGGACTGTGGGAGTTGCGGTCCAAAACATCTGGAGGGCCAAAGTTTGGACATGCCTGCCCTGACCGGATCGACCTTTCCTGATGGTGACTTGGAAGTAAAATGCCTCTTGTGTTTCTCCCTTCTAAGCTAAGGAGACTGTTGAGGGCAAGATTCCTCAAGAAGCTGATTTTATCAGGGAATTACTGCAAATGAAGTTTGAAACTATTGGGTTTTATTCTGTTAAATTAATCTTGACGAGGTAAGCTTTAACTGACAGGTTTTTTTGTGCACTCCTCCCCCCACAACCCTTTTTAGGAGTAATTTATAGATGTGAGGTAGCATAGCATGTAGGAAGAATCCTATTTGTTGTCACGTTAAATCCAGCATTGAAGTGCCATCATTCTGTATTTATCCAAGGGGCCATATACCCCTTGGAGAGTGAAATCTGCTTTGAGTTCTTAAAGTTGAATTTGCAAATGAGGAAGAGCTGTCTCTGAAAACATTCGATGTGATGAAGCCAGTTGGAACCTGGGAAAAGAATATCTACTGACTTTCCTTTCCTCTGTTTAATTGAGTTCTTTGGTAGCAGACACCACATTTAGGTGCAGCTTTGTTAAATCAGTGTACTCGCAGTTGCATTTCTTCTGGAAGTTCTGTTCCAGTCACATAATTTCTTTTCAGGCATAAGTCTGATTTATTTTTCTGTTCATGAAATTTATATTCTTTGTTCATTGCAGTCTTAGTAGTTAATAAGGGAAAAATAACAATGCTGTACTTGAGGTTTAATTTACAAGGCAGATCTTGCCGTTTCTAGGTAGGAGGAGTAAACATTGAAAACTCCAGGTTGGCCCTCTTCCTGCGTTTGTTCTCTGGTTGGTAATTATCCAGATCATGTGGTCAAAAGGGATTTTCTTCACTGTGCAGTCACAGAGGGCCAGTCCTACCACGGGACAGCTGGTCGTGGTAAGAGATGTGAGTGAGCCAGTACTGATGGAGGATAGGGCTGCATGAACTATAGAATCAGCCCTGCATGCTCTGTGCTAGGTTCTTGTCTTGAGATGCCATGGAGGCAAGGCATCAGACACTCCGATTGTCAGTCTAGTTGGCTTTTGCGCCTGGAATGAGGAAGGCCTCTGGCAGCAAAATGGTTTCAGTTCCTGAGGATGTAGCCAGCTGATTTAATCTTGGCAATAGGTTACCATCGCCCAGCTCAGGTCCTTCTTTGGATGCATAGATAAGAAGTACAGTAGGACCCCCATGTCTGCAGGATCAGCATCCATGTTTTTACTTATCTGCAGTCTGAACATATTAAAAATGTTTTTGAACCCCTAGAAATACATATTTTTGCAATGAATTTATCACAGTTGGTCGCTAGAGGGAGCCAGAGATCATACTATGCATTCGTGCTGTTTAAGTATACCTGGTCTTTGGCTCTCTCTAGTGGCCGGTTTTGGTAATATATCATGAAAATTCAGTACTCCCTCCCCCAGATATTTAAACTATGCTATAGCATTCACTGTTATCTGCAGTTTTCAGCATGTGGGGGAGGGGGAGGGGGACTTGAAACCAATCCCCCCACTGATAGAGAGGTCATACTGTAAAAGATATCTCAGTGTCTTTGCGCTACATGAACCATGTGTAGCTACAATTAAGCATATTGGTAAACATGTCCAAATTTATATTTCATACGGAGTAATGAACGATGAATGTATGACACCTATTTGGAGGGACATTTCACAACACATGCCACCCCATTCGCTGTATACTACCTACAGCAGATAGAGCATACAGGTTCTTTAGATAGACATCCATCCATCACACGTTTCCTCCAACACAATCAGGTGATATGTATGATTGGTTTGGATGAAGGAAGAGTTGAGTCAGTTATTTAGGAACAGAAGCTTTTTTCTGCCTTGTCTGCAGCTGTCTTGCAAAAGATGGAGAAAGGGGCAGAGAGGAGAGGTTTTTGAGAGGCGAAATGGTAGTGGCTTGGACTTCTGATCTTTCTGAGCTAGCTTTGTTTACCAAAGGAAAGAGCCTTGCTTCATCTCTTCGTGCCATCATAGTTTTTGGGCCTGGATGTAATTTTTGTTTTCTCTCTCTTCCTGGGAGCCGTCTCAGTTGCTGACATTGGCTGCCATCAAGGCAAAGCTCCCGCTATCTCTCACTCTGAATGTGTTGTAATTCATTAAGATCTAGCCAGTTTCTGCCATTACCTATCCAAGAAATCTGACTTCTACTTCTTCTGTGTATACTCTCCATCTTCCTTCCAAGAAGGGATTCTTATCCTGCAGACTGATGGAATTTTAAAAAATGGAGAGAGACTTTATCAGATAGGGGAATATTAAGAAAGACAAGCTCTCGTGTCTTGGATGATGGTATCATTGGAAATTTTGTTCTAGTTAGACCAGGCATGTCCAAACTTCGGCCCTCCTGATGTTTTGGACCACAACTCCCAGAATTCTAAGCTTAGATTGCCAATAGCAAAGGGCTGTGTGAGTTGTGGTCCAAAACATCTGGAGGGCCAAAGTTTGGACATGCCTGCGTTAGACTAATTAGTTGCACCGATTAAGGACTGCAATTGCTACGGCTCTTGCACCAGTGGAAGAAGCCCAGCCCGCCAATCCAAAAGAACAGATTTCTTTCTGTATGCTGCACCTGTAGCAAGGCGTTCTCTTCTCTCTTTTCCCCCATCATTCTCCCTCTATCTGAAACTCTGCTCCAGAGGGCTTTCCCAGCACTCCAGAAAAGATCCTGAGGGTGTTCGGGGCCCACAAGAGAACAGGAAGACAAACTCTTTCTGGGGCTACTTTCCAGAGCTTTAATAAGTAGGCAACTGCCATTATGGCCTGAATAGCTGATCCATTCAACAGAATTGGAATCCTTAGCTGGCAATACAGTGATGCAAGTGGGTCCAGGCAATAGTGATGCATGGCCTTTAGTGCAGACCCCAGAGTGGCCTCCTTTCACAGGGCTGAGTTGTAAATCTATCCATCCCCCAATGATATCAACATCTTCCTCATTTGAGTAGGCTGGCATGCATTTCCACTGGTTTGGCAGGGTTCGTTTCCTGAAACAAACCGTAATGAACTGGCGGTTCGTGCCCATCTCTACCAAGGAAACTTTAATGTGTGGTTATGTACAGATAGCTTTAGGTGCCATTCATTGGTGCTTTGATTTTTGTTTTAATCGGAGAAAAGTCTGCAGGACTCTTGAGCATGGAGTTTCTAAGCTACAGTTCACAAGGGACATTTGTGTTAGAATTACGAGCCAGGCTTCCTCAGGGCTGAGTCTTCTGACAGAGCACCTTTCTCCTCCGACCTCAGGATTCATCCATGTTCTTGTTAGAAGTTAGGCCAGTGGTGGTGAACCTTTGGCACTCCAGATGTTTTTGGACCACAACTTTTGGCAGTCTAGGCTCAGAATTCTGGGAGTTGTAGTTCAAAACATCTGGAGTGCCAAAGGTTCGCCACCACTGGGTTAGGCTGCTCTGAAGACCCAGATTCCAGGCAGGATTGATCTACAGATCACCGATAGTGACACTGAGGTGCTGTGTTCACTTGATGGTATGTTTTCTGGTGAGTCTGTACTGACGCCATGATCTGCAAGACAGTGTCGGGTGTCTCAGGCAGAACACAGGCAAGGAATCTAGCAGAGCGGTTAAGGCATAGACCGGTTCCAGAAAGGAGGCGGCTGTGATTTTGCGCGTCTCACCTTCTTGGGATGTTGACCTTTGTTCATAAGCTGAAATAATGATGCACAAAAAACGGCTGATACCTGGCGTGCCTCTTTCATGGTTTAGTACAGACAGAAACCTTTGCCGCAGTGCAGAAATGGGTGGCATCTGCCGAACACTATCTGCTAGACAGTTAAGAATAGCTTTTTAAGATTCTTACATATTTATGGGTATGTATGGTTGGGGGGTGTGGAATAGGACAGGACCATGGTTTACAATTACTTGTTCATAAACAATCATGATGCAAACAGATAAAAATCCTAGCTTCATCTTTCTGGTGTTTTTTTAAATGTCATCTCAGCATTCCGTTTCCAGAATACTCTTGGTCCCTGAGGGAGAAAAGAAGGTTAACTGGGAGACAGAGCTGCCTTCTGCATCCCAATCATGAGACCTGTAGTCACCACTCCTCCCCTGCTAAAAGGGCTTAGAGATAGTAGAGGGGGGGGAGATATGCAGTAGCAACGCTCTGTCCACTGGGCCAGTATCTGCTGATTCATTTCTATTTTGCCTGAAAACACTAAACATAAAAACTCAGAAATGCACTCATATATATTTCCAGGGTATATTTACCAGAACTGACCACTAGAGAGAGCCAGAGACGATGCAATGGTTCAATGCATCTCCCTCCCCCACCCTGGCATCCGTGGGGAGGTTGGAGCTGATCACCCAACCTCCCTGTGGAGGATATCATGGGAGGATGTCTTGGTCCTCCTGTACCAATTGCAGGAAATTAAGCAGAAACATCAACAAATTGATGCCTCTTTGAGAATATTTTAAGGTAGGGCAAATTTCTTCCTATTTTTTTTTAAAAAAATCAGCATTTTGCAGTGGTGGAAGTGAAGTGGGGAACATATTGTGTTTAGGCAATTGGAAGGTGGTCAGTAATCCAACGCAGCCCCCAGCCCTACTGACAAAGTTGTCTGCCAATGAAGCCAACTGCCAAACCATTGTATCAGCTCATTTATCTCCCTGGTTCTATCGAAATTGGAGTTATGTTAATACACCAAGTGTAGGAACTGTGACTATGCATGACACTTGCACTTTTAAAAAACTTTCTGACTTGTTAATTTGTTTTAAAGGTCTTAATTTAATTTAATTTATCTTTAGCAACCATGTATTTTTTTTATTAATGCGAGTGATCTGATTTCAACTAGCCTTTTAAATGGTTTTTGTAGAGCACCTCTCCCCTAGAATGTGTGAGAAATTCTCATGTCTGAAGAACGGGATCCAGTTACTCCATTGTAGCACATTATTTCCTGTTATTAAAATGGTGGAATATTTCAGAACAATGCCCTGTGTTTTCTTATAGTAATGTCTGCTGGTGTTGGAGAGCTGAGTTAGCAACTGTATTAAAGAAAGTATGCTGCAAGGACACAGATTTGATGCTCCCTTAACAGCTCATGCAGGAACCTGCCGCAGGAAGCCAGATTTAGGCTAAAAATCAGGGGAAATTCTTGACCTTAGAGCAGTGCGACAAGGGAACCAGTGAGCTCAGGTGAGCTCGCTCGAGGTGGGGAGTGCTCCAACCCTGGAGGCATTCAGAGGGTTGGACTTGATGGCCTTAGAAGCCCCTTCCAACTCCATGATTCTAGGATTCTGTGACTTTTTCCGGCAGTCACTTCCGTAAAGGTAGGTCCTAATTCTGCCAGAAAGACAAAGGTACATTTTAGATGGATTTATTCTCTTAAGTCAAATTTATCCGAAGATATACAGTAGGACCCCGATATCCGCTGGGGATTGGTTCCAGGCCTTACCGTGGATAATGAAAACCGTGGATAAGAGGACACCTCCCCACCCACCTCCAAACTGCTGTTTCCTGACAGTAGCTTGCTTTATGGCTGCTGTTTGTGACGGTAGCTTGCTTTACACTACTGTTTGTGACTAGAGATGGGCACGAAACGAGCGATTTTTCGTTTTTGTTTTTTGCAACGAAATGAATTTTTTTAAAAACAAAACGAAAACGAAACGACCAAATTTGCCGTGTTTTTTGTTTTCATTGCAGCAGATGCACTGAACTAAAAAGAATGCTAACGAAACAGCAATTTTTCTTTTTTGTTTTTGTTTTTTCGTTTCGTTACCTAACGAAACGAAAACGAATTTTTTTGCAAAAAAAGTCACGAAAACGAACCGAAACGGACCCCTGAACGACCAAACGACAAACGAAACACCGTTTTTTTGAGTTGTGCCCATCTCTATTTGTGACAATAGCTTGCTTTATGGCTGCTGAATTATTTAATTTTCTTTCCCTCTGCCAACCGTGGATAACTGAATCAGTAGATACAGGGGTGCTACTGTAACTCTTTATTTTTGGAATCTTGGAAATAATGAAACAAGAAAGGGGAAAGGCAGGAAAGTCGGATTTAAAGCACAAACCGAACAAGCAGTATTTGAGGAGCAGATTATTGAAACTGGGAGGACCACTTTTCAAGACCCTACTTGGCTCTGTGTTCCCCATTGCTAGCAAAATCAAACTGCACAAACTTTCACAACATTTTTCCACATTGCAGGGTCCCATTTTTCTCGACACAATCCCCAAACACATCCAACACCTCTTTCAAGCGCCTAGACGTTTGCCACATCAGAGATGTTGCGCAACCAAACCTGAGATATGGAGCAGGCCATCTCTGGACAGGAAACATGCTGATTTTGGCACGCGCATCCACGGTACCACTCTTGGGAAGCTGTTGCCAATGCTCCCTGGAACTCAGGCAGAGCATGGGAACATGTGGTGCCTCCGAAAATGGAACACTTCACTTCAGAGTGGCTCAGGATGTGTGGGGTGAGACTGTTTCCTCGATAAAAGCATCTCCCTTGTGGCCAAATTAAGTATGGACCTGCCCTCGATCCCTTCTCTTCCCTGGCCTGCCTGGTAGCCGTGCAGCTCATTCCTGGCTGTCTGGGAGTCCAGCTCCCCCCTCCCCCTCCCTGCTGTTGGATTTGGCTCGAGTGGCCTGACCCTGTGGTCAGCATGGCCTGGTTTCTCCTGGTAAAAAGCCCAAGATGCGGAGATGGTCTGGACTGGACCATCGGAAACGAGTTGGGAAGACTCTAGACGAGGATCGACTGCTTGACGTTGTGCTCTTTTGGTGCATCATCTCCTGGTGTCTTCAAAACCTCTTCCGCTGGGGGATGGCTGTTCTCTCCCTCCATCTTGCTCTTTGCCACAATTGGTCCAGAAATGTTTTTCCCTCCATTCAGCAAAGCCACCACTATTTATATATATATATATATTTCTCCATCTCCCCCTGGTTCAGGGGAAACCAGTGCATATTTGAGGAGGTGGCCTGGCTCAAAGCACTTGCTTTGCATGTGGAGGTTCAGTCTGTAGAAGCTCTCTTTCAGAAAAGCATCTCTGTGGACAATCCGGGGAGCAGCAGCCAACCAAAGGAATCCAAGAGGGGCAACGTGCATCCACAAGCCAAGATCTCAGAGGTCTTCTTCAACTCTGTTTAAAAGCCTCCTGTGAAGGCATCTCCACCACCTTCCATTCCAGTGCAGAACAGCCATTAATGTCCAGATGTTCTTCATAATATTATGCCAGGATCTCCTTCCTTGTGGCACGAACCCATTCATTTGGGTCAAACCTTCAGGAGCAGCAGGGGAAAACCACTTATTTCATATCCTGCGTGACAGCCTGAAATGTCCAAGGTAGCACTACAGGTGAGGCATGTCTGGAGGTTCTCCCTTCCAAATCTCAGTAGAGCGGTGCTTCCCAGCCATGGGTCCCCAGATGTTCTTAGACTAGGCCTCCCAGAAACTTACTAGCTGTTCCGGTCAGGATTTATGGGAGATGTAGTCCAAGAACAGAGCTAGCTCGATGCCCTAAGCACATCCAATCTTACCTGATTTCAGGAGCTAAGCAGGGTTGGCCCTGGTTAGTACTTGGATGGGAGACCACCATGGAATACCTGTAGGTGCCTGGAGTAGGAACAGGCAAACCACTCCAGTATTCCTGCCAAGAAAACTCCATGGACATGGAGTCACAAAGAGTTGGTCACAACTGTAACGACATCACACAGAGAGAGAGAGAGAAAGTCCAAGAACATCTGGGGACCCAAGGCTGGGTACCACTGCATTAAGAATATTAAGGACAAGGGAACTGAGAACCTCCCTGTTGCCTTGTGTTTTTATACCACCAGCAGATTTACCTGATAGCTCAATGTTTAAGTATCTGGCTTGGGAGCCAGAGGTTGAGAGTTCGATTCCCCACTGGGTCCCTTCTTGCTCCACTTTTCTAAGATTATTATTAAGAATTGCCGGATAGCTCAGAGGTTGAGGTGTCTACCTGCAGCACCAGAGGTTGGGCATTCGATTCCCCACCGGGCCTCCTTGAGAAGGGCTGATGATCCATAGAGTCTCTTCCAGCTTATGGTTATTATAATAGGTTATTATGATGTGGATCCTACAATTCCTATCGATTTAATGGTCCTCCTCTCTCTCTCCTCACTTCCGAAAACGAACGCTGGTGTTCACACCTCCTCCCCGAAACATCATTAGATCCCATTTCTGGGCAGCTGTTGAGCCAAAGCATTCTCTGGCTTCATGCAGTCCTCTTTTCCCCTCCCTCTTGCCTCTGGCATCGGGTGGCTTGGCACCAGTACCAACCCCAAACGAATGTGCCGTGGTGGAAAGGAGCAGCTTGGCAGGCAAAGGGCGGTGGAGCCCGCAATTACCTCCTCTGTCTGTATCTGTGACTTCATGGCTGTAAACAACCTTCAGCCCCATATAAAGGACTAAATTGAAAACACATTCAAGGCCCCCAGAACAAAACAGAACATTATCAGCCAGCTTTAACCCCCTTCCCCCTGTCTCCTGCCCCCTCCCTGCAAGCAAAAGTAGCGGGAACGAGTTAGTCTGCCCCTTCCCCCCAAAATGCTCACATGACAGCCATGGAATAAAAGGAGAACGCAATGGTTATAAGACAAATGTTTTGTGGAAAGACAACCCCAGAATTCCTTACTGGAAGTGTATGGCCCCTACTAGAGAGAGGCACAGATCGCAAAAAATGGTGATTAGAGATGGGCACGAAACGAACAAATTTTTCGTTTCCATTTTGTTTTTTTCGTTTCGTTACGTAATGAAACGACAAACAAATTTTGTCTCTAAAATGAAACGAAACGAACAGAAACACCGGAAATTTTGTCGTGTGTTTCATTTCCGTTACTGCAATATGAGTGAATTGCTTAAAATCCTAAAAAAAATCACAAAAAATTGAAATAAATGGTAACGAAATGGTAACAAATGAATGAAAACAAAAATGAATTTTTTTGCAAAAATTCGTGAAAAACAGAAACGAACCGAAACGGACCCTCCAAATGACAAACGAAAAACGAAATGCCATTTTTTTTATTCGTGCCCATCTCTAATGGTGATTCATCATGATTCGTAATAGATCAAGGTTAAGGAATCACAATACAGTGGATCTTCGTATAACAAATGGTTTGTATAATATAAAATCTATACAACATAAAAAAGTTCTGGTGATAGGGGAAATTTGCTTAACAGAATCGTCTATGGGGCTCATCCATACAACATAAAAATGGTTGCAATTAGGGATTATTCTGTTTTCAATGTATTCCTATGGGAAATTTTTTACAAAGGAAAATTTGCTTAACATAATTTCATTTGGAACGAATTAATTCCTTTATACAAGGTACTACTGCACTGCATTGACAAATTGATTCTTAGGATCATCTCACCACTCAAAAAAGCAACTGCAAAAAAGAAAAGTCAAAGAAAGAAAGAAAGAAAGATTGCTAAAATTTGTCACTTCATAATTGTTAAGGTCATTGTTTTGGAGAAATACAAAGTGACAAAATGTTGATAAATTGGTCATTTCTAACAAATGTTGTAATTTGTTTCTGGATTTATGCTCATCTCCTTGCCTATCACAGCCTGGAAAATGAAACCTCTAAAACCAACTCTGCTTCCAGGATCCCCCAGCAAACATGCTGGGGTGAGGATTCGGGGGGAGCATCTCCCCCCAAAAAAGTAACTTTTCCAGACTTTGCATTTGATGGATCTCTATTGCATAACATTCTGTTAACCTGGGTGGACTAACAGAAGGAATTAAAGGTATTGACATATTCTTCCGACTGAAGGTGTTTCCCTCGGAAGCACGGACGAGTCCAGATGTCATCAAGAACTCTGGTTTCATTTAAAGGCACACACACAAACACTGAGACTTGCTTTTGTTGGCTTTCGGAGGAAAGAGAAGTAGGTGAGAACCTGGCTTGTTTTTAGAACACTAAACCATGCATTGTGTGAAGGGTTTCCCTTTGCCCTCCCCTGGATTTCTCATCATTCAGCTTCCGCTGGTGACCCGTGTGGATTCTAATATTATGAGAAAAAGAAAGAGCATGAATAACCATGCCTTCAAGTTGATCCCAATGTACAACAACCCTTTCCAGGGTTTTCTAGGTAGAGAATACGCAGAAGTGGCTTTCCTTTCCCTTCTTCTGAGGTTGCTGTGGGATGGTGCAGCTTGCTCAAGGTTACAGAGGCTAGCTTTTTCTCCCTGGAGGCCCAGTGGGGGGTATTGAACCCCCAACCCCTGGCTCCACTGTTGGGATAGGAGACATTGGGATGGAGGCTTATGGGTTGACATGATCAAAGCCATCTTTGATTCTGGCTTCCCAGAGGCAACATGCTTGCAGTTTGCTGGTGGAGAAGTTGCTTGTAGGATTCCTACAAAGCCTGGCAAACTGTGATGGGTTTTTTTTAAAAATTTTCTGCCAGGATCAGAGGCATAGCTAGAGTTTGGAGCGCCCGGGGACAAAAATCACTTTTTGCACCCTCTCCTCTCCCCCAACCATGTCTTGCCCATCCAGCATGGCCCCCGTGCTCTCGCTTGGTCGCTCGCTCGCTCTCCAGGGGCCGAGGGCTCGCACTGGGCTCCCTGGTGGGACGGGCGCTGCCTTCACCCTGCCTGAGAGGGGGAAAACATGGGCGGGGGGGCGGTTGGAGGAGGAGTGGCCCTGGCCACTGCACCCAGGGACCCAGGCAAGGAAGGCCAGCTTGCCGAGGCCACCCGCAGGCAGCTATTGCTGTACCTCTCTCTGCCAAAATCAGGGACCGGGTTCCGGTCTGACGGCGCATGCTGCTGCCAGCCCCCGAGAAGCCCCTGACCCACTCCTGGTTGCCTGCCACCACCACCCCCGCAACCCCCAACCAAGGGGCACACTCCCACCTGATAGCACCTCTCCTCCTTCCCCTCGACTAAGGATCACTAAGCCTTAGCCAGGGGAAAGGAGGATAACTGGTGGGAGAGCGCACGGATTCCTCCTCTTGCTCCCCCTCCAGGCACCCCTAGATTGCTGCGCCCCAGGGCAAATGCAGCCTTCTGCCCCCCCCCCCCCCCGCCAAGATATGCCCCTGCCAGGGACAGGTGGGAAATCTTTTGAGGGCTGATGTTCCTACCAGGCACCTGGCTACCAAGGGGCCTGTCCTCCCAACATGAAAGAAAAGTGTTTTCTGCAAGTACGGCAGGTTTGTGCCTCCTCCAAGGTTCCACTTGGGTTTCATTATGGCTGGGATTTTAATTTGAGTGTTTCGTGTGCTCTTGTATATGATTCTCCAGGTGGGTATGAAAATCATTTCCAAACCAGCACTGGAGAGCTGCTTATGGTCTGTCTCGCATCAGCTGGAAAAGGGTCATAAAAGATAGCAAGGGAAGGATGGTTTGAAAGTTCCAGAGGATGGCAACTTGAAAGTTGTGCTTGGATTCCCCGTAACATTCTCTTTGCTCTGTAGCAGCAGTGCAAAGATCCTCAGAGAGGAATAGTTACCAGTGCCCTGGAGTTCACCCTTCTCTCATTCACTGGCACTTAAAGTCTTAGTAACTGACTCAGAGACATTTGTAGGAGAAGGGGTAAATAAAACATTTCTTTACTTACAGTTGCTTGAAAAGACAGATTGTACACCACTTAACAACTAACCGAACAGATCTACAGCAAACAAACAAAAGCCACCAACCAAGAAAAGGGGAAAATAATTTTTTTTAGCAAAGAGCTGGTGCTCTCTTTGAATTCAAAGGCTAGAAGGAATGTCACCACAACTTGGAAAAGTCCCTCCCAGTCTAACAAACTATAGGCAGCATTCAAGATGGTAAATAAAAGCACAAGAGTGCTAGGCTAGCTACTTCCACCTAATACTGCTGGCTTCTTCCCTTATTGATTTTGTCAACTTCTGGCCCTTCATATCTGCATCATTTAATTCTCCTTTATGGCTGTTTCAAAAGTGAGCCTCCGTGATGCTTGTGGTCATCAATGTGGCCTGTCTTTTTAAAGTTAATTTTCCCCACCCTCCGGGGGGGGAGGAATGATTTCTGGGTATCAAAATACATACAGTAATGATTTCTGGCCATCTTGTTCTAGGCAACCTCAAAGAAAATCCTTCCAAAGCAAAATCAATGGCATTAGCCGTTCCAAAACCACTAATATCTGCTTTTGGGGCCTCTCAGGTTTGTGATTCTGCTGAAGACGGCAACCAATGGATGCAGTTATATTGTGTGCAGGGCCGGCGCATCCATTAAGGCGGTGATGGCCTTGTGCCTTCTCGGTGGTTGCCCCCCCCCCCCAGTTATGGAACCATCTATCCCCTGATATTCAGCTGGCACCTTCGCTTCAATTTTTTAAAAAACTACTGAAGACCTATTTGTATAGAATGTCCTTTCCTGATTTCTCAAACATCCAATAAGACACCATTTATTTTACCGCTTTTCTTCTCTCTCCTCCCCCACCCCCACCCCCGTTTTATCAATCTTCATTTTAGCTTAATTTTAGTTTATTGTTGTTGATTTATGTATGTTTTGTTTTATTATGGTCCTTGTATTTTGTTTTTTATGTATTCCTTTGTTAGCTTGTTATGTGATTCCATGTTGTAAACCGCCCAGAGTAGCCCTAGGGCTAGATGGGAGGTATAAAAGCCGAATGAATGAATGAATGAATGAATGAATGAATGAATATAGATGCCAACCTCGGCATTTGTGGATGACAAATCCCATCACCCCACGGTCGACTCGGAGGCAAAGGGCAGCCCGACCCATCTAGTGATCACAAGCTTCTGCAGAAGTAGTATAGACGTAGACACATATATTTATGTATTCATTGTTTCAGGGTTGTTCTCAGATTCTCCGTGGGTGTTCCAAAGAGGAAAAAAATATGATATTAAAAATTAACAGAGGAAGGTTTAAAAAAAAAGATTATGTGGGTATTTACAAATGAATGGGGTCCAGACCACCCGTGCTGAGTGGCTTTTTTCTTTCTTTCCTCCAAACTTCCTTTGCATTCTTTATAGGGTAGTTATGGGGGAGAGAGAGGCACTGGGAACACTTGGAATTCCAAGGCCGGGATGCAAAGCTAGTTCCTGCAAGTGTCTGGATGAGATCTAGTCCATTCCATGGCTATTTTGTTCATGGCTATAGGGTTCATTCGGATAGATGTTGACCAGCTTGCAAGAGCCACTCAGGACGCCGGTCAATCCTCGGTGGTCGTATCTCTTTCAAAGAATATAGTTCCGAAATGGCACACGCTGCATTATCACCCATATTTGGAAGTTGATTCATCATGGCAACTGGACTTTTTTTCTTGAGACATTGATCTCTTAAGAAGAGAAGTCCAGCTGCCATGGCTCAACTTCCAGATAAACTCAGCTGGATGACTGAGAATTAGAGATGGGCACGACCAGGGAAAATGACGTTTTCGAGTTGTCGTGTGTCGGAGCCGGCCCGTTTCGGCTCGTTTCCGGTTTTCGCAAAATTTTTCAAAAATTTGTCATTTCGTTTGTCATTTTTTCGTCTGTCGTTAGTACTGCTTTGGGGGGGGGAGCGGGCTCCTGCAGGCACCTCTCTGGGATGGGTGCCTCCTCTGGCCCGCTATGAAGGGAAAGCAGGCTCCTGGAGGCACCTCTCTGGGGTGGGTGCCTTCTCTGGCCCGCTACAAAATGGCATGCATAGCCAATTGGATATGCATACCAAGTTGAGACTCGAGGCACCTCTTTTTTGGGTGCCTCTCTCTGTTGACCACAGGCCCACTGCTAACTGCAGTGTCACAGTGCGCACACTGGGGGAAGGCTCCTCCTCAGTCTCGGCGCTCTGTGATTCACCAAGAAGGGAACTGTATTTGCGTGAGTGCAATGCGAGTACAGATTTGGCTTAGGGTTAGGGGAGTTAGCGTAAGGGCTAGGCTTAGGGTTGTTACGGGTAAGGTTAGGGTGAGTTCGTGGGGTGCACCTCTGGGTGCCTCTCTGACCCACTAAGAAGGACAGTGTACTGGCGTATGGGTTAGGGTTAGGGTTCGGGTTAGGGTTCGGGCTACGGTTAGTGGGCTTTTTATGCCCGACAGGCACATCCCAGAAGTCTCGGTCAAAACCTGGTCAAGTGGCCATGCAATTGGTGGAATGGCTCCAAAATGTGCATGGTCCACTCCCATGGCCAGCCCATCATTGCGCAGGTGTAAAAAAAATAAAATAAAATAAAATAAAATAAAACCAATGGAGACGTTTTGTTGCAAGAAAAACCCACTGCTGCTACTGTAAAAAATCAGGCAGTTTTAAAATAGCTATTTTCGCATGTTTCTGTGGTGCTTTGGTGTGTTTTTGGGCCACCACGATTTCAAAATAAATAAATATTGCTTGCGGTCGCCCCATTTTGGATCCCCCGCCCGCACCTCATGGCATGGCGAGTTGGCGAGACGACGAGGATGCGCAGCCCAGGAGAGGAGAGGGGGGAGGCCGGGGACCCCCCCCCAGAAACCACCCCTCTGGTAGGTGCCCTCAGGCAGGCATATTTCCGCCTGCTTTTTTGGCCGGGAATCGGGGTTTTTTATTTTTAAAACTTTTTTTCTGAGCCGCTTGGCATTGCGCGATCACTGCGATGCCGCCAGGAACGACCACGACAAATCAGACCCAATTTTTCTTTAGTCGGTTCGAGTTCGAGTTCTGGCGGAGTAATTGTCGTTCTTCGTTTCGTTACGGAACGGAAACGAGGAACGGAAACGGAAACGAGGATTTCGCCGAGTCGTGCCCATGTCTACTGAGAATCTTCACAACGGTATCACCCATAGTTCGATAATATTTCATGCCCGCATTGCCAGCAGGAAAAAGGAGGGCAAGCATTACATAGCAAAGGGCCGCCGGTATGTTGACGACACCAATGGCTGCACTCCTAATGGTCTGCAGAATCTCCTCTTGGGATCGCTACTATTCCCAAAGGGTGTCTTTTATATGAATCTACCACCCATGGCTGCACAGACTTTGTGTTTGTAACCACTTATAACGTTGTGTTTATACCTCTCCTTGTGTGATTGCATTGACGCTATGTTATTGATACCATGAGAAATCAGGCTCCACAACATTTATTCTAGCTAGATAAATTATAGGAACTGGAATACATTAAGAGTGTAAATTAACTTGAAGTACATGACTCCAGGAAGTGGCAGAACACCTGGATGAGGGGATTATCCCCAAGGTAAACTGTGCCTGAGGGACAGGAGATGGTCTCATTGTCTGGAGTTCCACATTCCCTGTCTCTGCCCTGTCTCTGCCAGACTGGGCCCAGTTGAACAATAGGACACCAATCTATGGAACATTGACTCAAGGATTTGGACCATCAAGAGCTTGATGGCACAGGAGATTGGATGCAACTGTGAACAATGACCCACCAATGCCGATTGAGGCAAACCTTGAACTGGTGTGAATGTATAAAAACTGTTGTTAAACAAATGCTCAGGGCTCACTCACACCATCCAGGGTGAGACCACTGACTGCTGCTTTTGGCTTGGCTTTAATAAATCAGACTTGAACAGTTCAGTGTTTGCGCTTCCTTACTTTATTTGAATTTAATTATTGGACACTGGTTCCGAGCCAAGCACGGACTCAAAATATTCTGTAAAAACTGGTAACATTATCAATTGTTTGTTCCCATCCCTCATAACTTTTAGATGGTGTACCATACGTGATTACGCAGAATTTATACTCTTTTCTTAACTGCTCACGTTCTCTTTTAGCTTTAATGTGGCCTTCTAATGCTGTAAGATACCCCTCAATTCCCTGTTCTTAAACTTGAATGTCTCATTTTTACTGGGCTGTATATTGTCCCTCACTACTGTAAGCTGTTTTGGGTCCTTTTCCAAGGAGAAGGGTGGGGTAAAAATACTCAGAAACAAACAAACATCCCAGACATTGGTTCTGCCACCTTGGGTCCTTTTCCAAGGAGAAAAGAAGGATAAAAAATGTTCAAAACAAACAAACACAAAGAAATTGTCAGGGCTGTTTTTCAACAAATATGAATGTGAGTACAAGAGGACATTGTGTAGACCAGGGGTAGGGAATCTCCACCCTGCCTCCAGATGTTTTTGTACCCCCAACTCCCAGAATTCTGAGCCTTAATTGACAATCATAAAGGATTGTGGGAGTTGTGGTCCTAAACATCTGGAAGGCTGAAGGTTCTTCACTCCTGGTATAGACCACGCAGGAGAGTGGTATCAGGAGACGGAGATCTAGTCTCGTGCACTCCCAGAAGCATTTGGCGGGGCTACTGTGAGATACAGAAGACTGGACTAGATGGGCCCTTGGCCTGATCCAGCACGGCTGTTCTTATGTTCTTATGTACCATCTTGACTGCTGCCTTTAGTATTATCAATATTCGCTTATAATTTTGTGACCCCTGTTTTTTGACCTGGCTTATGGAATGCTGAATTCTGCTCTCGCACAATTTATTAGTGCTCTCCCGTGCACCAATAAAATAATGGGTGCTTGAAGGGATTGCCTGCTAGGTAGAAGAAGAATTAACAATTCTTCAACATGTTGTACAGTCAACATCCTTAAAAGATTTTCCATGACTAAATAAATATTATTTCAACTGCTGGCATGCACAAGATCATAAATGTATGGAGAATCCATTCTTGATCTGTGTGAATATATAGTTATATATGTTCTGAGGCACAATATGTTGTTGGGTAACTAGATTTCAGTCTGTAGTAACCCTTGGGCTCCTGGCCACTGGATGGAAACCGGCCACCTGTTGTAGGAACAGTGGAGGTCTTCCCAATCCGGGGTGACTCCCCCTGGCAGCCCACCACCCTTTGATCCCCATACAAAGAAGATCAGCTGGGCCGAACGCCTCCCTCCCGTCCTCATTAAGGATCTACTTTATACCACTTATCTTCACTCTCCCCCCCCCTTGTTTTATTGATCTGCTGCTATTTTTATCTTCATTTTAGTTCATTGTCATTGGTCTATGCATATTTTGTTTTATGTTCCTTGTGTTTTGGTTTTTTAAATGTATTCCTTTGTTAGCTTGCCATGTTGTGCCATGTTGTAAACCGCCCAGCGTAGCCTTAGGGGTAGATGGGCAGTGTAAAAGTCAAATAAATGAATGAATGAATGAATGAATGAATGAATGAATGAATGAATGAATGAAAATAAAATGCATGCAAAATTGCCCCTTCCAGTTACAACCAACAAAGCCGTGACAACAATATAACAGTTCAGACTAACAAAATAGGCTGATATTCTAAATTGCTGGACAGGCAGTTGTTGTTGTTGCTGCTGTTGTAATCACCACCACCACCACCACCACCATCAAACTGCAGAGCTGGAAGGGACCCTCTGGATCATGGAGTCCAGCCCTTGCTAAGGAGGAGGGCCCCTTGGGGGAATTGAACTCCCAACCTCTGCCTCCCCAGCCTGAGACCTCAGCCACTGAGCTCGCAGTTCCATGGGAAGACTGCAGGAGCTCAGCCAGGAGCTCCTTTATGTGCTCCCTTGATGGACCAGAGTGAAAACTGCCACACTCAGGTCGGCTGGAGGGAAGCCTTGACTTCCCTTGACTGTCCCTGGCTCGATGACCTCACTCCTCCTTGGTGTGTGAAGATTCCTGGGAAAGAGACTCAAAGACGGTGGCCCGCTTTTGTGTCCTCAGGACTTGCGGAGAGGCCTGCAGGGCCCCAGTGTGGATGATGACCCTTGCTTGGCCCCATTGAGTAAGGTGGCCAGAGGAGAAACTTTGACGCAGAAGGTTGAGGGCTTGAGCCATGGGCAAAAAGGTCCACCTTCTTCTCCTTGGAGCCCAGTGGATTCCAACTTTTGATCTTCCAGATCTCCTTGATTCCGACTCCTAGAAGAATGGTCCTGGATGGCTGATGGTTGGATACCTGAGTGGTTTAGACCTCTGTCTATGGAAGTTATGAGTTCAGGTCTCCACTGGGCTTCCTTGACAGGCATGGACTTGATGATCCTTGTAGTTTTTTTTTTTTAATTTGAAGAATTTTATTAGTTTTAAGAGGGAAAGGGGAGAAGGGGAAAAGGGATAGAAAATAAAACACATAAAATTACACTGAGTCTATCAAGTCAAAGACAAAGATTGTACATATCAGGATCTAATAACATCAGTTAACTTGCCCTCTTCTTTTGGTGGTCTCATCATATTCTCCTTTCAAATATCCGGAAAGTCGATGATCCTTGTAGTTCTAAGGTTGTTGTTTGGTTGTTGCTGCTGAAACTTCCTTGCAGCTAGAAGGTCAAGACTTCATAAGGCTCACGGCTGCCCATGGTCCCCTTCTCTGTCTTGTTTGAGCGATTTTTTTCCTCATTTCAAAAATAATGACTTCTGAACATCTTGGCCTAGGCAACCTCGAACAAAAGCCTTCCAAAGCGAAATCAGCTGTATTCGATGGGCCAAAACCACTAATACCTGCAGTTTCTCCCCTCCCATTTGGGATTTTGCTGAAGCTGGTAACCAACGGATGCAATTAGGTTTGTGGGAGAGGAAATCTACTCTTTCAGAAACATCTGTGGGGTTTTCTGTCTCGGTTAAAATAGCACCTGGGTGAGTCCGGGTGAAGGGGGCTTCGGGGGGGGGCTTCAGAACCCTTCCAAGGTTTTCTGTCTGAAAGCAGAGAACAGACCCCCTCCCCTTCTCCATCTTGATGGAGAATTTAGACAATGCACCAAAATTTGCCCTGCCTCTGCACAGATTGAACAGAAGCTCTGGGTGGTGGTGGACCGACCCGCTGTTTGAAAACTTTGAGGACCCCTGTTCTAAAGGTTTCTCTGGGTTGGTTGGTTCTTGTTTTGGAACATCATTTACACAGATATAGAAGTGTTGGACTCATGGCCTACAAAGAAACACTGCTGGCCTATCAGCGGTGCTCCCCAGTTGGCCATGCTTTCAATGAGCTTCATCTGTTGAACCACCCTTTTGAATCAACTTATTTGCCTTGAAAACAAGTGGGGATTGCTGATGCTGACCTGGTACTCTTGTTGAACAGATTTTTATTTTTTCTTCTACAAACATCTCTGGAGGAGGTTTATGGGAGCTGGAATCCAGCAATGCCTGGTCCACCAAAAGTTTCACTTCGAGTTGCAGACCTGGAGAATCGGGGGACTCTCCATATGGTCCAACCATATGGTGGAGCAGGACAGCCCACGTCCTCGATGTTGGATCAACTTGTTTCAAAGCATCCAGCGACTGACCTCCACTCTCAAAGAGCTCCTATCATCAAGGTGTCCTTCCTGACACTAAGTAGGAATTGTCTTTCTTGTAACTTGAACCCACTGCCTCACCTCCTACTCTGAGAAGTGAACTTTAGAATATTATTTTTGTTGGATTAGTAGCAACCTCGCATGCTGCCTTTAAGAGGTTTGGTTGGGCGGGACCTATCTGGGCTGGAGTGACTATCAATCATCTTAGCAGTAACCAAGGGCTCCCTCTGCCTCTGCTTTTTTTTTACAAGAGCCTCATCATTCTGCTTAAGAGTCTTTTTCAGTCAGTATTCATTTTGTATTAGTCACATAGGTATCAGTTAAGCCCTGCTCGTGTAACATGTCATTATTTTTCTACAATATGCTGTTCTTGATATATTCAGAAGTGTGAGTAAATGAACCATTTTATCCTTTCTCTTACCAGTGCCGCAGAAGTGAGTTATTAAGACCGTAAGTATAATTGGGTTGGTCTACTCTGGAGAGATTTGAAGCTAATTCTTCTGCCTAGGTCCCTAGCCTATCCCCTGCGTAGCTACAGGTTTTTGGCTAAAAATCCACACTTTGCCAAGACTTTTTCCAAATGAAAATTAGATAAGTGAATTGTGGGCAAGGGAGCCATTCATTTCCTCATGTTTTTAACATGCTCTGAGACTCCAGCACCACCATTTTCCTACCCCTTCTGGGCACAGCACTAGGCCCGACAGGAGAGCACGTGGCACCCCCTTCCTGGAGCTGAGGTCCATCCATCAGGTGTTTGTGGCTCGGCCTTATCTCCTCATCATCCGCAAGCCTCCCCTTATCTCAGGGACCTGTTTGATTTTCCTGGCTGCACACACGGAGAAGCCCTCGGCTGGTGTTTGTTCCCACTTGACTCAACAGCCGTGAGTGAGTGATTTGCTCTGAATCATCCTCTTAGGTCACAGGCAACAGAGGAAGCGGCTGGCAGATGCTTTATCTCGAAGTCCACAGCAAAGCTTTTAAGCTTTCTACGAAAATGGACTCCCCGTTCCTTCCTTGGATGCTACCCTCGTGTTGGACTCGTGGTCTTGGAGGTTCCTTCCAGCTCCATGAATCTATGATTCTATGGGTGATTTTACACGACCCCTAAAATCTGGGCATAGGGCTCCCAGATGCGGAGGTTAAAATTGTTTTCCCACCAGCTCCGGACTTTAAAAAAAAAATTAAGTACGCCCACGCCCACCTAAGCACGCCCCAGCACATTTAAAAAGTACCTGGTCTCCGGAGGTAAAAAAATTTCTGATGCGGATTGTAAAGCAGTGAGTGCCAGTCTGTCCTCGATTTCTGTTTGGTTTTTTTGCCCCCCACCCCTTTAAGAGACTGGAATGCTTCCGGGGCTGCTCCCAATGGCAGAGCAGAGGTGAGCCTGCATTCTTTTCTCTCTTTTTTCTCCCTCCCCTCATGCAGACAGGAGCAATGGCGTGCGGAGGGGTGGGAACACAGCAAGAGGAGCAAACCCCCAAGATCTCTGGTTCGAATTTAAGTTGCCAGCGGATCTTAGGGGTCGTGTAAAAGCACCCTAACATTCTCTCATCATGTCCAGGGGGCAGGCTAGACCACCTCTAAACTTTTATGACAGTTAGAGCCGTTTGGCAGTGGAAGATGCTGCCACAAAGGAGGGTGGTAGACTCTCCTTCTTTGGAGGTTTTTAAGCAGAGGCTGGATGGCCATCAGTCAGAAATACTGTGATGGGGGTTCCTGCATGGCAGGGGGTTGGACCAGATCGTCCTTGAGGTCTCTTCCAACTCTATGATTCTATATTCCCCTTGGTGCATTCTCCCTGCACATCAAACCAAGCAGGCAAGAACAATTGTGAAAAGCTGGCAAAACCATAACGGCACGTGGTTTGCTTACTTGAGTGAGGTTGCCAAAAGGCATTTGAGTGCTTCAGCCAAAAGTGTTATCAAAAGAGCAGCTGCAAACACACTTCTTGTAAGGCAAGCATACCCAAACTTCGCCCCCCCCCTGATGTTTTGGACCACAACTCCCAGAATTCCAAGCCTGTATTTCCAATGGCAAAGGACTGTGGGAGTTGTGGTCCAAAACATCTGGAGGGCCGAAGTTTGGGTATGCCTGTTGTAAGGTGAGAGGCGATTGCCATCACCTAGACAACCACTCACTGCTGTCTTTCATGGCTGCCTGCCTCTGCTTCCGTGCATGCACAAATGGTCCCCGGTTTCCATAAATATCAAACTGGTGTCATTGTTTGCTCCAGCGTTGGTTGGTTTCCTCTTTTCTCTTTTTCCTAAAAAGCCTTCTATTTGACTAGGCTTCCTGTCCTCGGAAATAGCCGTTGACGTTCCTTGTGGCAAAAGTCAACACCATGTGAGGAATCTATGACAACAGAGAGGGGCACCTTGGGTCTCCCCCAGGGTCTGATGGATGACAATCCCTGTTGTCCTTCCTTACTGAATCAGGGTGTCAGAGGTGGAACTGGACTCTGAAAACTGACAAAAAGGCAAAAGGTTCTCATAGAATCATAAGATCCTAGAGTTGGAAGAGACCTCAAGGGCCATCTAGTCCAACCCCCTGCCATGCAGGAACCCCCATCACAGGACTCCTGACAGATGGCCATCCAGCCTCTGCTTAAAAACCTCCAAAGAAGGAGACTCCACCACCCTCCTCTGTGGCAGCGCCTTCCACTGCCGAACAGCTCTAACTGTCATGAAGTTCCTCCTAATGTTCAAACGGAATCTCTTTTCCTGTAGTTTGAAACCATTGCCCTGAGTCCTACTCTCTGAAGTCATGGAAAACAAACCAGTCCCTTCTTCAATGTGACATCCTTTCAAATATTTAAACATAGCTATCACATCCCCTCTCAGCCTTCTTTTTTGTAAGGCTAAACATTCCAAGTTCCCTAAGCCACTCCTTGTAAGACATTTCTTCCAGACCTTCAACCATCCTGGTCGCCCTCCTCTGTATCCGCTCAAGGTTGTCAACATCCTTTTTAAATTGAGGCACACAGAACTGGACAAAGTGTTCTGCTTATATACCGCCCCATACCACTACAAGTAGTCTCTGGGCGGTTTACAATTTTGATTACAGTGTGCAGGCTACACATTGCCCCCCCAGCAAGCTGGGTACTCATTTTACCGACCTCGGAAGGATGGAAGGCTGAGTGAACCTTGAGCCTGCTACCGGGGATTGAACCCAGGTCGTGAGCACAGTTTTACCTGCAGTACAGGCATTTAACCACTGCACCACGAGTACTCCAGGTGGGGTATGACCAGAGCAGAACAGAGTGGTACTATCACTTCCCTTGATCTAGACAGGATGCTTCTGTTGATGCAACCAAGAATCGCATTGGCTTTCCTGGCCACCATGTCACACTGCTGACTCATGTTCAATTTGTGGTCCACCAAGACTCTCAGATCCCTTTCACAGGTACTATTTTCCAGCCAGGTATTTCCCATCCTATATCTGTGCAATTCAGCACCCTCATTTCCCTCTGTTGAAACCCATTCCATTAGCTTTGGCCCAGCACTCCAATCTGTCAAAGTCCTTTTGGATTTTCATCCTATCCTCTAGGGCAGGCATGCTCAAAATTTGGCCCTCCTGATGTTTTGAACCACAACTCCCAGAATTCCAAGCCTGCATTTCCAATGCCAAAGGACTGTGGGAGTTGTGGTCCAAAACATCTGGAGGGCCAAAGTTCGGACATGCCTGCTGTAGGGAATTAGCAACCCCTCCCAATTTGGTATCATCTGCAAATTTAATTAGCATACTCTCTATTCCTGAATGAAGAGTGACGATGAAGAGTGTTCATGGCTTCAAATGGGAATGGGGGAGCTGGAAACAGCCACGAGGAGTTTGGGACTTGTAGTTCAGAATAGGTCACGCTTCCAAGATCAGTGTTATCCAAAGCATGAGGGACCAGAGTGTGAGAGGCAGTTCCCATCTGGCTGTCTCCACTCTCCAGCTATGGATCCTAGCATTCAAGATGGCGGCTCTTGGCAAGCACTCAATTGTCCCAGGAAACATCTTGGAAAGAGTCCCCGGCATTCCAGGGGGGCGCAATTTTTCTCACCACACGGAGCGGTTTCATGGGGAAACCATCATTGCTCATGGCATCCCCATCCCCCCACACCACACCACCCGATTTCTATTTTCAGTTTTCATATCAACATTCCTTCGCGTCAACAAAGAGACTTTAACAAACAGCCTCGCTATTAAAAAAGGTAAATATAGCCAGTCTCTCTTTTGAGCTCTTGAGGCAGGGAGGGTGTTTGCGTTTATTATTTCTCGAAGGGGGAAAGAGTTTAATGCGATGGCAAAATATCAAGGCGTCATTAGACAAAAGGGAAGAAAGGGGAGAATTGCCCCCATAAAAGAGAAATGAACCAAACGCTTGTTTATATCTGCATTTATTAAGTGTCGTATGTAGAGTGATATTTTCTCTGGAAAGGGCCGGCTTCGCTGGGGTGGTTAAAAGGCATGTGCGTTCAAACGCTGCAGAGAATAAGGGTCTTTTTGCCTCACAATGCTCCCTGCTTCGTAATGAGGAAACCCGGGACGGTATTTCATTTAAATAGACTTTTATAATCCTTTATGAATAATGTTTTCTGAGAAATAATCTGCAGCACCCGCAAACGGTGCCAAGCACCCCTGGCACCATTGAGTGCCAGCCAACGTTACTCTCTTTGGGGTCATTTTGGCAGCGGGGACGGGGCCTTTAGTGGGAAACAACACAACACAATCCTCATAGTCTGGCCTGTGAGCCACATGAGCTCAACAGAAGAAAAGTCGCCCCGTGGCTATTTGCTGTGGCGGCTTTGGTTATAAATATGGACAGAGAACTTCCATGTTCAGATACAGTGAGTCACAATATCACAACTCTATGTGCCTTATTTAGGTTGCAGATTGTTCCAGTTCCTATTGTGCTATGGCACCATCAGGGCCTTTCAGAAGATTTTTTTGGGTGGTATTTTTGAACTTATGACCATGATGCTGTCTTTGTTTCTTTCATTTGAGTTGTGTGTCTAGAAATGGGCACAAACCAGCAGTTTGTGCTGGTTTATTAATCATCTGAACAGGGGTTTGGTGCTTCCCAACCCAACCTCCTCTAGCGGACGTCCACTTCACATCTCATTTGTCTCTGTTAGTGTTGCACTGAGGAGCGCTACAAAAAAAGTTACCTCACGTCCATCGCGCAACTACTGAAATTTGTCTCGACCACACCCCCGAAACGGGTGCTAAGCGCAACAATCCTGTACTTGGTGCTGGGGTTGGGTTTTCACTTGTCACTCTTTGTTCCCGCTTTCTGTTCTGAGACAAGACACTGGGTAGTAACGACTGTCACGCCACAAAACATTCGTTTCTCTGAGAAAACTGTGTCCAGGTTTTGTTTATTTTGACTTTTCAGAAGCGAAATATCGAAAAAGAATATTTGAACCCCCCACCCCCCAAAAGGGGAAAAGGAAGCTAGATAAATGCAGTGTTTGTCATGGTACAAGACCGTGAGGTAACACTTGTCACGAGACAAGTTATCACAACCCTGGGAACACTGAAACAGGGACAAAACCATGTGATCGCGACCAATGCTGTCACAGTACAAAACTAATCGTGGAACAAAGTAGGACATGAAGTAACCACCATAGAGGCAGTACAGGAAGCTAGGACACCGCCCCAGAGAAGAGGGGCTAAGTACTAAACCCCTGTTTAGCCAGCAAATGAACTGGCACGTGCTGCCGAACCAGTGATTTGTGCCCATCTCTATGCATGTCTTTTGGTATTTCCCTGGCTGCTATTCATTTATTATTTATTTTTAAGTTGATATACCGCAACGATTTTCCCAAAGGAACTCTGGGCAGTTTACAAACAGAGCAACAATTAAAACCATCACAACTCCACTCAAATAATGCACAGCAAAGAGAGGGGAGGAAAAAAGTAAAAGAGTTCAAATATCAATGATCAGAAAACATCCCAGGGAAAGACTAATTCTGACAGAACTCAGCCTCAGCCTCAGCTGAGGTCTGCGACACTGGGGTGGAGGAAGGGGGACTCGCCAGATGCCCAAGGGAGGGAGGACTGTATGATGATAGATGGGCCATCCACACCCATTTCTTTGCCAACTTATTGTTGACAGAGTTTGAGCTAGACCAGGGCTGTTCAACTTTGAACAGGCCAAGGTCTACTTTTTCCAGCCAAAAGTGTCTGAGGGCCACTACACTAATACCTCTACTTACGGATGCTATACATTCTGAGCAGGTGCTCATAAGTAAAAACTTTTTTAAGTAGACCAGTTTTTTTCCCATAGGAATGCATTGAAAACCAATTAATCTGTTCTGGAGATAACAGATTTTAGTGCACCATGGCCCTTGAACTGCCCTGCTCGGCTGACACAGTAGGCTGGCCGACCCAGACCTTTGCTGGGGCAGTGGTGGTCCTTGGATTGGGGGAGGTAGAGGTGGAGAACTTATCCCCTCACTTTTTAAATTGATGGCCGGCGGGCTACTTTCGAACCCTCCATGAGCTACTGGTAGCCCGTGGTCTACCTGTTGGGCAGGCCTGATCTAGAGAATATCTGAAATTTCTTCTTAGAAGAATTGTTTGGTTGAAGGTTTGGGCCCTAAAGTCTTGGTGAAAGGATGTTTGTCCAACCAACCATCTGAATGAATGAATGAATGAATGAATGATCTTTGTAGATTCCAAGAAGCCATTTGTTGATCTGACAAGCCAGGCGGGATGGCAGGACCCCTCCTCCATACTCGAGCAAGAATATTCTCAGCTGGGTTGGCCGTGAGTCATTCTATATGTTTCTCTTTTGCTAAGGGGTTCTTTTTCTTTTTCTTTAGTAATGATCGCAATGAGCAATGTCATCTGAGCTCATTTATTGCTGCTCTGGAAATGTAATTCATGATCCTGAAGAGTCTGCCGAAGAGTGTGCCGGAAACAGCTGCTTGGAAACAAGGCAGAGACAGGCCATTCCGATGGCACGCAGGCCTAACTTGGTGACACATCAGGAGACCGCTTAGAAAAGTCTGGCTTTTTGACCCACCTCTCTTAGGGCCTTTTCACACGCCCCCTAAGATCCACTGGCCACTTAAATTCGGACCAGAGATCTTAGGGGTTTGTCGTTGTTCCTGCGTTCCCACCCCCTCCACACTCCTAGCTGCTGGCTGCGTGAGGGGAGGGAGAAAAAAAGGAAGAAAAGAATGTCGCTCACCTCTGTTCTGCTGTCCCGGCACTGCATTCAGATCTCTTAAAGGGGCGGGGGGCAAAAAAAAGAACAAACAGAAGCAAGGAGAGCCGGGCAGTCACTACGTTATATCCGCATCAGGAATTTTCACCTCCAGAGAGCAGGTACCTGAAAAGTGCGCTGGGATGCACTTAGGTGGGCGTGGTCGCACTTAATTATCTGTAAACTCCGGAGCTGGTGGGGAAACAATTTTAAGCTCCGGAGCTGGGAGCCATTTGCGGCGGAGTTTAGGGGTCGTGTACAAAGGACCTTAGATGCTCCCAGCCAGGCTGGCTTCCTTCCACGCTAGTTGGGAGGGAGACTCAGGCCCCCATTATTCATAGGAGAAACATGGCCAAGATGTGCTTAAGACCATAAAGATGGCTGCGTAAAGTCAGAGAAAAACCTTGTTGGGGATGGAAGCAACTGGGTCCCTGCGGCATCTGCTGGCAGCATCCAAAGGACCGGGATACATAGCCTTGGCAGGCAGCTGCCTCCTTTGACTTCAACCCAGATGAAGCTGCTTCAACATGCTCCATCCTTAGTTTCCCATGAACAATTATAATTGCACACGTCACTGCAGAGTTCGCAGTGACACCAAGAAGGCAATATCCCAGCATAGAAACTTTCAAAAAATTGTTTGCAACGGAAAAGCAGGTAAACATCACAGAGATTAGCGTTTTCATGCACTTCACGGCGGTGGGGACAAAACTTAGGCGGAGAAGGCAACGCCATCCATGAGGACACAGAAACCTCTGTTCCGATTCACGTGACCATTGGCAGAGCGAATCTGCCTTCTCTTAAGAGACGGCTCTTCCGGCCGTGGGTTAATGCTCTTTGAGAGGACCTGCAAGGATACAGTACATTGTTTTTGTAGTATTAGAGGATGTCCAGTAGGGGGAGGTGTAGCCCAACGGTTCACCTCCCCATAAACTCACTGTTATGTGATTCCCCCCCCCCCAACCCAACACAGAGAAAAGACAAGAGTTTAATCTACATCAACTGAAACAGGTACAATAGTCAGTTTTAACTGCCCTTTTCTGATTTGGCTTGCCGTCAAGTGTGCCTTTGACTTAAGGCAAAGTGTTCTGCTTATATACCGCCCCATACCACTTCAAGTAGTCTTTGGGCAGTTTACAGTTTTAATTATTACTAGAGATGGGCACGAAACGCCAAAATGGTGTCTCCTTTCGTTATTCGTTGCCCCGGCCCACATTTCATTTCGTTTAATACGAAATGATTTTTTTTTTTTAAAAAAAAAACTCATTTTGTATTTTGTTTGTTTCATTTTTCTTTTTAAACTTTTTGTTTCTTTTTTCTGGCCGGGCGCGGCCGAGGGACACCTGCATTTTTTGGGGGAGGGGCTATTATTTTAAATAGTCCTCGTTGGGGGCATTTTTTGGGGCCAGTGCTTCCCAGCTGAAAGGCACTAGTGCCTCTGTTGTTTTTTTTATTTCGTCCCTGGCCTGGCCCAGGAGGAGACGATACACCAGAACGAAAAACGAAGCAAACGAAATGGAAATTTCCATTTCATTTTGTTTCATTTTTCTTTGATGGGTCACCTTTGTTATTCGTTTTTGTTCCCTAATGAAATGAATAATGAATAATAAAATGAATAAAAATTTGTTTCGTGCCCATCTCTAATTATTACAGTATGCAGGCCACACATTGCAGGCCCCCCCCCACCCCTAGCAAGCTGGGTACTCATTTTACTGACCTTGGAAGGATGGAAGGCTGAGTCAACCATGAGATTCAACCTGGGATCGAACCCCTGGGCCTTGAGCACAGTTTTACCTGCAGTACAGGCATTGAACCACTGCGCCACAAGGCTCAACACTATTGACACTATCACAGAATCATAGAATCATAGAAGAGTGAAGCTGGGAGGAGCCTCTAAGGCCATCAAGTCCAACCTCCCCCCACCCCCAGCTCCATGCAGGAATACAGATCAAAGGATATCTGCCAGGTGGTTCCCCAAATTTCTCTTGAAGGCCTCCAGCGTTGGAGAACTCACCACCTCTTGAGGTCATGGGTTCTGTTGCCGTACTCCTCTAACAGTTAGGAAGTTTTCCATGGTATTCAGCCGAAAGCTGGGTTCCTGGAACTTGAGCCTGTTATTGCTCATCCTGCACTCTGAGATGATCGAGAACAGATCCTGCCCCTCCTCTGCATGGCAGCCCTTCAAATACTGTACAGTGGTATCTCTGTTTACGAGTTTAATCCATTCCGAATGCATGCTCTTAAGTCGAAGAACTCTTTTAAGTAGAGCAGCCCTATCTTTTGTAAAAATCAAATAAATAAAATAAAATAAAATAAAATAAAATAAAAATTGTAAGTAAAGCAGACCACGTCGAAAATTTGTAAGGCAGCAGTTACAATGCCAACGGTTTTTCGCTCTTAAGTCGAATTGCTCTTAAGTCGAGCCGCTCGTAAGTACAGGCGCCATTCTATTTGAAAAGTGCTAGCTTATCATTCCTCACTCTTCTTTTCTCTAGGCTCATGCCACAGTTCTTTCAGTCTTTCCTCATAGAGCTTGGTTTCCAGCCCCCTGGTCATCCTGGTTGCCCTCCTCTAAGCGGTGCCCAAAAGAGGGGGGGCAAGCACCTTGGGGGATTTGGAAAATATAATTCTGTTAATGCAGTCTAAAATGGCATTTGCCTTTATTTTGTGGCCACATCACACTGTTTGCTCATGAATGAGCCACCTCCAAAATGTCCTGTACTCAACGACCCCTGCTCAGCTCTTTCCAGCAGGAAGCCTATGGCTTCCTTGAGGGAGTCTGTCGATCTTGTATTTGGTCTTCCTCTTTTCTGCTGCCTTCAGCTTTTCCTAGCATGATGGTCTTGTCCAGGGAATCCTTCTCATGATATTCCTCAGGGAGGACAGTCTCAGATTCAGCAGTTTTGCTTCCAGAGAGAGAGTTCAGGCTCTATCTATCTATCTATCTATCTATCTATCTATCTATCTATCTATCTATCTATCTATCTATCTATCTATCTATCTATCTATCTATCTATCTATCTATCTATCCATCCATCCCTCCCTCCCTGCCTCCCTTCTATCTATCTATCTATCTATCTATCTATCTATCTATCTATCTATCTATCTATCTATCTATCTATCTATCTATCTATCTATCTATCTATCTATCTATCTATCTATCTATCTATCTATCTATCTATCTATCCCTCCCTCCCTCCCTGCCTCCCTTCTCTCTACTATCTATCTATCTATATCTATCTATCTATATCTATCTATCTATCTATCTATCTATCTATCTATCTATCTATCTATCTATCTATCTATCTATCTATCTATCTATCTATCTATCTATCTATCTATCTATCTATCTATCTATCTATCTATCCCTCCCTCCCTCCCTGCCTCCCTATCTATCTATCTATCTATCTATCTATCTATCTATCTATCTATCTATCTATCTATCTATCTATCTATCTATCTATCTATCTATCCCATTCTTCTCTCTCTCTCTCTCTCTCTCTCTCTCTCTCTCTCTCACACACACACACACACACACACACACACACACACACACACACACACACACACACACACACACACACACACACACACACACACACACACACACACACACGTACAAAATAATGCAGGGCATGAGTAAAGTGGATAGAGGGACACTCTTTTCCCTTTCACAAAATTCCAGACCTAGGGGACATCCCCTCAAATGGAGGGTTGGGAGAGTGAGAACAGACAAAAGAAAATATTTTTTCACCCAGCGCATTGTTAGTCTGTGGAACCCCCTGCCACAAGAGGTGGTGAGGGCATCAGGCCTGGATGCCTTCAAAAGGGGATTGGACAGATTCCTGGAGGAAAAGTCCACCACAGGTTACAAACGATGATGGAAATGTGTCATCTCCAGGCTTAAAATTGCGGTACTTCAAGGGCCAGGTGCAGGGGAGTGGTATCAGGAGACAGAGATCTAGTCTCGTGCGCTCCCAGAGGCATCTGGTGGGGCCACTGTGAGATATAGGAAGCTGGACTAGATGGGCCGTTGGCCTGATCCAGCAGGGCTCTTCTTCTGTTCTTCTGTTCTTATGTATGTTTTTCCCTTCGATCCCTGTGTGTGCTGCTCAAGGAACCTATTTCCAATGGGAAAAGACATCTCTTTTGTCCCCCACTCCCTGAAGCAAAAAAAGTGCAGGGATTTCCAGCCCCTCGTCACTCCCTGTTCATTTCACAGGTTGTCCCTCCGACCGTCACGTGGCATTCTCTCCCCAGCCGACCTTCAGCCGGAACCACCCAGGTGGCTGGGAGAACTGACTTTTCTCCCCTTCAGAAGTTCTTCAAAAGGGTGCGTTCATCCCGCACATGCAAATATTGTGGCTCCCTCCTTCTCCTTCTCCTTCCCCTCCCTGTCTCATCCTGACTTCCATCATAGAGGATAAGTTATGGCTGTGGTCTGATGCTCAGCTGGAAAACCTTGCAAACAGCATCTCTAATGTCACCGACAGCTCATTCGCAGGATTTATGTCGCTGGCCAGAAGCAGCGTTTGCTGCTTTGCAACAGACAGAGTCTGCTCTTTTGGAAAAGCACCCCAAGCATCCTCTTGGCGATATTTTGGCGACGTAACTGACCAGAACTGCCTCAAAAGGGCAGGGACCACGTCCTCTGAGATGGTGTTCAGCTACTTCTCATTGCTGTAACTGGCATCCACTGCACAACACTTAAGCTTTATAAATGCGTTCACATCCCTTAGGTCACCGTGGCTGTGTGCGTTCCATGCACATCATACAATTTCTGGCCCGTAGCTCTTTAAAGACTCCATGGAGGAAAAATAACAACAACACACCAAATCCTGCAACCTGCATAATATAGGTATGGCACATATCAGGCATATACTTTTGGTTTGGAATCTGCAACAAGTCTCAATTACTTGTTGGTTTGCAAACAGATCCAAAGCCCCCAGCAGCGCTTGAATTGATTTGCTCAGAAGCAGGGAATAAGGCTTTGGCTCTTTTAAAAAAAATTGCTTTCTCAGATAATGAAAGTAATACTGTAACAGCCCAGGGTGAAGGAGAAAAGGCCAGCCTTTCCCGGAAACCCCAGTTATTAACCCCCCCCCCCAGGAGGGAATTCCCCCCATGGCTGTGATAAGCAGTCATTCTGTGAAGGAAGCATGTTGAAGAGAATAAAGAGAGATTGCTAATGTGTTGCTTGAATATTCAAGAGGTAGAATTTGTGTGCACTCAAGTTTTTTTTTGTCGCCTGCAGAATTAAAATTGTAAACTGCCCAGATAGTCCTGTAAGCCCTATGCGGCGGTTAGAGATGGGCACAAAACGAGCAATTTTTCATTTTTGTTTTCGTTTTTTTGTTTCGTTACGTAACGAAACGAAAAACGAATTTTGTCTCCAAAACGAAACGAAACGAAACAACAGAAATTTTGTCGTGCGTTTCGTTTTCGTTGCGGCAAATACATTGAACTGTAATGAATGCTAATGAAACAACAATTTTTTGTTTTTGTTTTTGTTTTTCGTTTCATTATGTAACGAAACAAAAATGAAATTTTTTGCAAAAAATTCACAAAAAATGAAAACAAACTGAAACGGACCCCCTAAACGACAAACGACAAACGAAACACCATTTTTTTGAGTCGTGCCCATCTCTAGTGGCGGTATATAAGCAGAAGAACATTAAGCCGAATACTTTTCCTTTCTTTCACACAGCTGCAGATCTCAATCCAATCAAGTTTATGTGTGTGTTTGTCTGAAATCTGCGCTATCCTGTGGGATTTAAGCGGGGTAGACCACTGTAGCACTAGTAGTAGGATCTAAGCCAGGCATGACCAAACTTCAGCCTTCTAGATGTTTTGGACCACAACTCCCACAGTCCTTTGCCATTGGAAATACAGGCTTGGAATTCTAGGAGTTGTGGTCCAAAACATCGGGGGGGGGGGGCGAAGTTTGGACATGCCTGAATTCTAAGCTATCAAAATTCATCCCTGAAGAACAACTTGGGTTGATGTTTCATTAGAACCGGCGCAACATGCAATGTGCAAAATGCCATGCAATGTGCAAAATGCGTTAAGTGTGGTGCAGGCTAAGAAGGAAAGGAAGTCATTATAGTTCGTGAGCTCTTTTTCTTTCTCCGTCTGTCCCCCCAAAGCTTACTTCTTGAACAGAATATTCCAAGAATATCAGAGATGCAAGACTGAAGGAGGCCAAGATGAGCCACCATAGATTTCGGGGGAGCTGTCAATTCCAACAGTACCTATGCCACATACACAGTTCAGCTGCCAATTCCACCTCAGTCCTCTTCTCCTCCTCTCCTTTTATCTCACCCCAAACGACATCTATTTGGTCTGATAGGCTCATGAGAGGCCGTTACCTCTCTGCTGCTGAAAGGTGAAGAGAGAGACCGAAGCGAAGGAGACAAAGGCCAAGGTTGTGTCTCCAGAAGATCAGAGGCCGCGACAGTCAAAGGAGTCCCTTGTTCCCCAAAAGGACGTTCGCAGTTCGTCACAGGGAGATGTTCCGCCGATAACCGTCTCTGTCGCACAGACATCTAGAGAGCACTCGGGACAAGTCTGTTGACAGGAAGATCGGAGGCGGGGGGGGGATCAACCCCTGAAAGAAGAAGGACAATGTCACTCTATTCAGAGCTGGGGTGATCCGGACGACCCTGACCGTTTGCAGGCATTCTACCTTCAGAAGGGTGAAGTTCCTTCACAGAAACTTGAAAATGGGAGCAGATGTTATTTGGAAGTTGAATTATTTGCCCGTCATCTAGTGGAGAGATGGCTGATTAACTCAGTGGTTTTTTGGTATCTGGATGTGGAGCTAGAAGCTGGGAGCTAGAAGCTCCTGGACACTCAGTTTGAGGTGGGAATGGCCCAGTTCAGAGTTGGAGCAAAGAAGTTGCAAATCTGCTTGGATCTTGAGCATCAATCTCTCTCTCACAGACAGACAGACAGACAGACAGACAGACAGACAGACAGGGGCATATCTGGGGGGGGGGAGAAGGGTACATCTGCACCAGGCGCAGCAATCCGGGGGTGCCTAGAGGGGGAGCAGGAGGAGGAAGCCCTACACCCTCCCACCAGCAGTCCTCAGGCTTGGTGACAGGACCCACTGTGTCACAGCTGCTGCCGCTGCCGCTACCGCCGCACACCAGGCAAGTGGAAAAGCAAGCAGGCAGGCAGGTGTGCGAGAACGGTGGCCGCAGCACCCTCCTCTTCCTCCTCCTCCTCCTCCTCCTCCTCCTCCTCCTCCTCGCCTTGCTCTGGACCACCGCGGGAGAAGTAAGGTTCTGCGCACTACTGCGCGTGCACACACACACACACACACACGCACACACACACACACGCACGTACATACACACACACAAACACCCACCCGCGTGCTCAATGCCTGCAGGGATTACCCCCCCCCCTTGCTGGGTGGATGCAATGGGGTTGGGGAGGGCTGGAGGGATGAAAAACAACTTTGTCCCTAGGTGCCCCAAACTGTGCTATGCCACTTCACACACACACACACACACACACACACACACACACACACAGAGAGAGAGAGAGAGAGAGAGAGAGAGAGAGAGAGAGAGAAGATCAGATGGACTGAGATCTGCAGCTGCTTGAAAGAAAGGAAGAAAAGGTTGGTGCGATTTGGTCTTTGACCCAGGGCGCTGAAAATTAGAGGGGACAGGAAATAGTTCCTGGATTGCCCTCCCTACCCTTGTACCCTGATCCCAGCCACTCCTTCCTACACAGAAGGAAACACGAAACAGGTGAGAGGATCAAGGAACTAGTATGCCTATCATATACTCACATCCAACTCCCCCCCCACCAGTTCTTCAAGAAGCAAAGCCTAATTAATAGGGCAGTGGAGCCCTAAAGCATCAAAATGTCTCATTCTGGCTCTCTGGGTTCAAGTCAGATGGAGCATTACAGGTGCAACTTTTTGTTTGTTTGTTTTTGGCATGCATGTTGTACAAGCAGTCTGAAATTCAGCAGGTTTGCTCCCTTTTTAGGGCCCACCTCCCCTTCAGCCTTCAAAAAGAATTCAGTTTGTTGTTGTTGTCATTGTTGTTGTTGTTGTTGTTATTATTATTATTATTATTGTTGTTGTTGTTGTTGTTGTTTTTGTTCAGTGGTTCAGTCGTGTCTGACTCTTCGTGACCCAATGGACCAGAGCTCGCCAGGCCTTCCTATCTTCCACTGCCTCCCATTTTTTGGTCAAATCCATATTGGTTGCATCGATGACACCGTCCAACCATCTCATTCTCTGCTGTCCTCTTTTCCTCTTGCCTTCAATCTTTCCCATCATCAGGGACTTTTCCAAGGAGTCCTCTCCCCTCATGAGGTGGCCAAAGTAATGGAGCCTCAGCTTCAAAATCTGTCCTTCCCGAATTCAGATCTAGTTTTATACCTTTCCCTGATCAAGTCGACGAGAGGTCATTGATCCATATTTCTAAATCTGTTCAGCTCTGGGCCACAGGTCACATTAAAAGAACACAAATATTATTGCGTAAGCGTACCAAGGAGGCAATTTCTGTTCCTGCACCGACCAAGGGGTTAGATTGAATGGGCTTCTCGGGCTCTCTTCCAACCTCACTATTCTGTGAGTCTATGAAATTTGGACTCTCACCTGAATTGGGGTGGGGGTTGGGGGAACCACATGCATCACTCTCATTTTTATTCTGTGTGATATCTGAGTCCTTCTCAAGCACTGAGTGTGGAGGGAGCAGGATTTGAATCCAGGCCCGTTGGTATGCAACAGAACAAACCTTCTCTCGAGGAGTGGCAGTTCACCGGTGGTTTGTTGATGGGAATAATTGCCCACAAGGACCTGAGGCAACTTCTTCAGCTCGTGGATGGAGGGACCGCCTGCTAAGGAAGTTTCCTCGTTTATCCCAAGTAGAGATGGGCACAAATAAAAAAATTGCATTTCGTTTGTCGTTTGTCGTTTGGAGGGTCCGTTTCGGTTCGTTTCTGTTTTTTGCGAATTTTTGCAAAAAATTGTTTTCGTTTTCCTTCATTTTGTTACCATTTCGTTACCATTTATTTCATTTTTTGTGATTTTTAAAAGGATTTTAAGCAATTCACTCATATTGCAGTAACGGAAATGAAACGCATGACAAAATTTCCGGTGTTTCTGTTCGTTTCGTTTCATTTCACAGACAAAATTCGTTTGTTGTTTCATTATGTAACGAAACGAAAAAACAAAAACGGAAACGAAAAATTGTTCATTTCGTGCCCATCTCTAATCCCAAGTGGTGTGTCTGTCAAGATGGCGAAAAACAGGCCAGCCAGAGAGGGAGATGGGGAAACCCAGGACACAGGTCTGCGAGAGGCAGTCCGGCTGCAAAGCAGCTGGCTGAGCTGCTGAAGAAGTGTTTGCCTGGCTGAAAGGCACTCCAGCAGTGAGTTCCAAAGTTCCTTTGTGAACCCATTTGTTGGTGATGAATAGGGATGGGCACAAAACAAAAAACGTAATGCTGTTTCATAATGAAACGAAATGAAATGATATGAGGAAGCAGCATTTTGTTACAGACAAAACAAAATGGTGGTTTCTGTTGTTGAAATGAACCATTTTGTTCCCTCAGTAAGCTGCTTCGGGGAGGGAAAAGGGTTTTTTAAAAAGCCCCGGGGCTTTTTTTTTAAAAAAAGATTTCCCTTCCCCCCAAACCCTGCCTGCCAGCTGATCGGTGCTGGGGTGGGGGTGGGGAACCACCCATCAGCTGGCAGGTGGGGCTTGGGGGAGGGAATTGTTTTTTTTTTAAAAGCCCAGGGCTTTAAAAAAAACTTTTTGTTCCTTCGCCACTTTTCAGCCCCCTCCCCCCCAAACCATTTCGTTGGTAGTTTGCTTCATATGATTTTTTTTTGAGAAAAAAATTGTATGAAACAAAATAAAATAATGTGTAGGGGGGAGACAGGAGGAAATGAAACGACACAAAACATATTTTTTTCATTTTGTGCCATCCCTAAGGGAATCGGGGCAAGGGGGATCCTCGTCTCCCTCTGACGACTCGCTCTGCTTCTTGAATCACCTCGGACAGCTCCTGTGGGGAGCAGGGGATGGCTTTTGTTATTATTTCCACCCCCCACCCACCTCACAAAAATATGGATTTAATATTTATGCCTCCTGGAAACAGAAGAGAAAAAGAGATGATTTAAGAACCCGACCGGCCACCCATGAGAATCACAACGGTGGACGTTGTAAACTCCAATGGATTGCCGTCCTCTTCCAGGGCTCTCTCGTATGCCAAGATACGATGATGTTTGTTTGGAATGGTGCTGTCAGGCGCTTGGGCCCCGAGGGTGTGTGAGCGTCTCGTGTAGTGGATAGGCTGTGGCCGGCCAGAGAAACAGCGAGCAAGCTGGCAGAAAACTCCGGTTTTCTACTGCCACACCGTAGAAGGGCCTCACTTGGGCTGATTTTACACGACCCCTAAAATCCGAGGCAAAAGGCTCCCAGATGCGGAGCTTAAAATTGTTTTCCCACCAGCTCCGGACTTTTAAAAAAAATTAAGTGCGACCACACCCACCTAAGTGCGTTCCAGCGGATTTTCCAAGTACCTGGTCTCTGAAGGTGAAAAAATTCTGATGCGGATTGGAAAGCAGTGAGTGCTGGGCTGTCCTCGCCTTCTGTTTGATTTTTTTTGCCCCCGCCCCTTTAAGAGACTGGAATGCTTCCCGGGGCTGCTCCCGACTGCACAGCAGAGGTGAGCCTGCATTCTTTTTTCCCTTTTTTCCTTCCTCCCCTCACGCAGACAGGAGCAATGGCGTGCGGAAGGGTGGGAACCCAGGAAGAGGAGCAAACCCCCAAGATCTCTGGTCTGAATTTAAGTTGCCAGCGGATCTTAGGGGTCGTGTAAAAGCTCCCTTGGAGACCAGCTGCACATGGTCAGATCGAAGGCAAATTAAGGAGGTCTGTTTTCTCTGGTGGTCCCTCACTGGATGTCTGGTGGAAGGTATGAACCCGGTTGAAAACACATCGGTCCAAACCACTGGTCTTCCCCCTATGCTGTGGTGGTAGATTTGGGAATGCAGCTGCTCGTTGTGATGGTCCCCATGGCCAGCCTCTCCAAAAGGAGAGGCCACAACTGCTGGCAGCTGGACCGGTCGTTGAGATGCAGGGCTTTTGTCAAGTCAATGGCTCCTAATTGCCATGGTCCTCCCGTAAACTCTAAAGCAGCTCCATCAGCTGCTGGAAGTTTCCAGACAAGCTGATTTTTTAAACAAATCAACATTAAGGTTGAGCTATCTGAGATCAGGTTAAAAGGTTTCCGGTCCAGAAGTGGTTGCCAGCACCCCACCTCCTACCCTGTTGTCCGCTCCCCGCCCCCCCCCCCCCAAATCCCCTCAGCTCAGCAAAATGGGGCTGTACCACCGCTGCAGAAACCCAGAGCTGAGCAAAGGGACTTGCTAGGACAAAATATCCCAGTATCCCCCCAGCTGGCATGGCAGGGGTGGGGATTTGCGGAATTGTAGTCTCACGGACTGCATAATTTCCAAGCTGTGGGGGGGGGGGAGAGAACATGACAACCCACCTGAGATGTAAACTGTGGGCCAGACCTGGGCATAGCTGCCCCAGGAGAGAGAGAGAGAGAGAGAGAGAGAGAGAGAGAGAGAGAGAGAAGAATTTGGAAAATGAAATGCCAACTCATGATTTTGACACATCGGGCCAATCTCCCACTTATAATTCTACCCCCCCCCCCCCACACACACACCTCTTTACTTTTTCCTGAATCTCAATGCTTTTGAATATTTCCACTGTTGATGAAGGCTGTATTGGACCTGAGCCAGGCTTAATATCACATATCCCACAGGCTGTTTCGCAGCCACACGGATGCCTCGGGTTTGACTTATAATGGTTTAAAAGCTCAGATGGAAGCCACAGTCTATTACTGGAGTGTGTGTGCGTGTGAGAGAGTGAGCCCTGAGTGACTGAGGTAATTTTGGGCTTTACTTGACATTCCTGGGTCTGGAGCCCAGGTTTCAATGTGGGTATAAAATGGTCTCTCAAACAGAGCTCAGAAAACCTCATTTCATTTCATTTCATTTCATTTCATTTTATTTTATTTGGGGAGGTGTAAAATCTCTCCTCTAACATGGCCAGCAAGGGATCCAAGGAACTTAAGCTGGGGCCCCATGGCTCAGTGGTTAAATGCCTGTCCTGCAGGTAAAACTGTGCTCACAAGCTGGGGTTCAATCCCAGGTAGCAGGCTCATGGTTGGCTCAGCCTTCCATCCTTCCAAGGTTGGTAAAATGAGTACCTACCTTGCTGGAGGGGGGGGGGCAATGTGTAGCCTACATACTGTAATTCAAAACTGTAAACCGCCCAGAGACTACTTGAAGTGGTATGGGTTGGTATATAAGCAGAACACTTTTGCTAAAGTTACTTCCCGAAGCGTTGAGGAGGGATTCTGGGGGCCTTCAGCCCTTCAACCCTGAATTTGGGGGCACCTGCCTGATCCCCAGTCCTGAGCCACCGTTGCCACTGGGTAGAAGCGTATGAGGCTGCCTATATCAGCAGATGGTTGCCTGCTTTTTCTCTTATGAGGTTGTTTAATTGATTTGATGTGTTAGGCTTATATTACTGCCCATCTGGCAACAGGTAAAATAAGTGATTTTTTTGCCCAAGTATCAAGACCTGTTGAGTTATTTTTTTTAAAAAAATGTACAAAATGAAACAGTAATGAACTGATTCGTTACTTTATAAAATCAGTCCCCTGGGTCCTAGAGGCACCAAATTTGGTGCCTCTAGGACCCAGCGGCGCCGTTTTACAGAGAAACGAATCAGATCGTTTTAAATTATATAAAAAAAAACCAACACTTTTTCATTGTGTTACTAACAAAAGGCTGCTTCCCTGTTTGGTTTCATTTCATTTCATTAGCTAACGAAACAACAAAACGGCATTTCATTTTTCGTTGGCTGCCCATCCCTACTCCAAACTGTCTCAATGACTGTGTCTCCCTTAACGGTCCTGCGCAGGCATGAAGATAATTAGTGGAGGGTTTTCTCTCCATCCCACCAACTTCACAGGTGTTTCTGGTGGGGACACAGGAGAGAGGGCCTTCTCTATTGCTTTTCCCAGACTTTGGAACTCCCTCCCACTGGAGGCCAGGCTGCTCCCCTCTTTGCTGTCCTCCTGTAAGCAGGTTAAGACCTTTCTCTTCAGCAAAGCTTTATTCCAGTGGTTGGCAGCCTGAGATAAAAAAATTTAAATGGATTTTTGTGCCTTACTGTTTCAAATGTGTTGCATTTGTTTACTTCTTTTAGTGTGGCATTTGTTTGATTGTTTCTAGTACCCTGTTTCCCTGAAAATAAGACCTCCCCAAAAAATAAGCCCTAGCCGGATTTCTATGCATTTGTTAAATATAAGCCCTACCCTGATAATAAAACCTAGTGATATGCGTGGCTATGGTTGTGTGCAGGGCTGACATTCAAGCATATTATACTTAATAAAATAAGACATCCCCTGAAAATAAGCCCTAGTGTGTCTTCTTGAGAAAAAATAAATATAAGACAGTGACTTATTTTCGGGGAAACGCGGTATTTGTATGCTAACTGTTTTTAGCATTGAATGCCCTCTTTTAACAATGTACAGTAGAGATGGGCACGACTTGAAAAAATTTTTTTTCGAGTTGTCGTTAGTCGGGCCAGTCCCATTTCGGGTCCTTTCCGGTTTTCGCGAAAATTCGCAAAAATTAGTCGGTTCGTTTTTTCGTTTTTTCATTGTCGTTAGTACTGGTTTTTTTGGGGGGGAGCGGGCTCCTGGAGGCACCTCTGTGGGGTGGGTGCCTCCTCTGGCCCGCTATAAAGGGAAAGTGGGCTCCTGGAGGCACCCGTGGGTGCCTCCTGCCACTAGGAAGGGGAAGCAGGCTCCAAGAGAGACCCCTCTACATGGGGGTCTCCCTTCCTCACCTGCTGCTGCTGCAAAATGCTATGCAATAGCCATATGATGGATATTGCATAACATAATGTGCAGACGTGAGACCAGTGTGAGAGTGATAGGGTCATACCTTCCCTTCACAAGGCTCCCGCACCACCATGTCTCACACAGAAGGAATTGTACTTGCTGCGTGTAGTGCAATGCAAGCAAGTAGATCTGGCTTTAAGGTGGCTTAGTGCAAGAGCTAGGGTTAGGCTAGTGACGGGTAAGGTTACGGTGGGCTAGTGGGTTGCACCTCTGGGTGCCTCTCTGACCCACTAAGAAGACAGTCTGTGACGTATGGGTACGGAGTCAAGGGTTAGGGTTAGGGCTAGGGCAGGTTTTAGGGGGCTTTTTGGCACATCCCAGAAGTCTCCATGGCCAAGTGGCCATGCGACTGGTGGGATGGCTCCAAAAATTTGCATGGTTGTCCACTCCCACATGGCTGGCCACTTGGCCAGCCCATCATTGTGCAGGTGTAAATAAAATAAAATAAAATAAAATCAATGGAGGACAGAGGAGGAGAGGAGAGACATTTTGTTGCAAGAAAAAACCCACTGCTACTGTGAAAAATCTGGCAGTTTATAAATTTTCGCGTGTTTCTGTTGTGCTTGTGTGTTTTTGGACCACGATTTCAAAAACAATATTGCGTTTGCCGCCCCATTTTGGATCCCCCGCCCGCACCGCATGGCATGGCGATGGTGACTCGCGAGTCCGGCTGCCCAGGACGGGGGGGAGGCGGGACCCCCCCCTCCAGAAACCACCCCTCCGGTAGGTGCCCTGCGCCCTTAGTCAAGCAGGCATTTTTCTGCCTGCTTTTTTGGGCTGGGAATGGGTGGGGGGAGAGTTTAAAAGTTTTTTCCTGTGCCGTCCGTGCCGCTTGCTTGCGCTTTAATTGCGGCGGCCGGCGGCGAGACTGGGCTTTTTGCTGGCTGCGAGCCTGCGGCGAGTCCCACCAGAGCAGCCCAGGACGGGGGATGAGGGGGGAGGCCGGGGACCTCCAGAAACAACCCCTCTGGTAGGTGCCCTGAGGCACGGCAGGCATTTTCCCGCCTGCTTTTTGGCCGGGAACCGGGTTTTTTTAACTTTTAAAAACTTTTTTTCTGTGCCACGTGTGGCATCGCGCGATCTCGCGATGCAAGGAACGAGCACGACAAATCAGACCAAATTGTTCGTTCGTCGGTTCGAGCTCGAAGTCTGGGGGAGTAATTCCCGTTACCGTTTCCGTAGAGTAACGGAACCGAGTAACGGAAACGGAAACGGAAATACCGCTAAGTCGTGCCCATCTCTAATGTACAGTGGTCCCCCGCCCATTTGCGGTTCATATACTGCGGTCCCGCTATATCGTGGGACTGCACTATATGAAAAAGGCCCCCTGGGATAAGGGGGGGGAGGCCTGTTTCAGTCCCCCCCTTACTTACCCCAGGACTAGTGCTGCCCCAAACGGGCCTGCAAGGGCCTTCCCGAGCCTTCTGGAGTCCCCCAAATGTCCCGGAAGGCCCTCAAAGGCCCATTTGGAGCAGCACCAGGCTGGGGGTAAATACAAAAGCCCCCAGCTAGACCCCCCCAGGCCCGACCCGACCTGCATCCGCATATCATGGATTTTCAATTGTTGCAGGTCAGGTCGGGTCCCTAACCCCTGCAATAGGCGGGGGTGGGGGGTTTAGGGACCCGACCTGTATGCTGTCTGGGGTCCTTTTCTAAGGTGGGGTAAAATAGTTCAAAGAAATAAATAAATCACCCCCGTCTACGTGAGTAGGTGGGTCGGGCAGGGGTGGGCTCACATCCTTCTGAGGTGTAGAAACTTGTGAAGCAGCAATGGTGGAACGACTCTTAGAATGGCACACAAATATTTGGGCGGGGAAAATCCCCTATTAGGATTGCCACAAATTGGGTGTAACTTGGCAGCAGCAAACAACAGGATCATTGTTACCATCATAGAGATCCTCGCGATGAGAAGCATCTGTTCCATGGACTGGGGCACTCACAATTTCACAGCTAGCCCAGCTGTTAGTGGGAGTGAGATCAGCAGCCTTGCGGGGGGGTGGATGGGTGGGTGGGAAGCACAATCACTCATCAAATACCCTACTGGTCATTCTAGGGTGTGGATGTTGGGACTGGTAGTCCACATTTTAGAGTGCCTTCATTGGAACTTATGGTCTGCCTGCTGCTACATCTTTCTGAAACCCATAAAGTCCGGGGGGGGGGGGCAGGGGGACTTCTTTTCATGTCTTTTCCACCGCAGACCCGGAGACATTTATTTCTAAGAACCTAAATAAAGGCAGAAATGTGTAAAGACAGCTGTTGGGGGTTGGTGGATGAGGGGAGGGAGGAGGAGGGGGGAGCAGATCATTGGGACTCTGCCAGGGAATGTAGGGAGGCTTTCGGCCGGAGGAAGGCAAACTTTTTCAATCTTCACCCGAATATTCGCTTTTTGCAGCAGACGAAATTGTTTTGGTCACCGCTGAAGCAAAAACCTAGGACCGTGGCATCCAGTCCCATTGACGCACACTTCCTTCTGCGCCACTAAACCCCTGAAGACTGTTTGCACTTGGGTGGACATACGTACATGGCTCTACAAAGGAAGGAAGGAAGGAAGGAAGGAAGGAAGGAAGGAAGGAAGGAAGGAAGGAACAGATGATGGACAGAAAGAAGGGACGGAGGAAGGGAGGAAAAAGGAGTTGATGGGTGGATGGATAGATGGATGGATGTAAAAAGGAAGGAAGGAAGGAAGGAAGGAAGGAAGGAAGGACGGAAGGAAGGAAGGAAGGAAGGAAGGAAGGAACAGATGATGGACAGAAAGAAGGGAGGGAGGGAGGGAGGAAAAAGGAGTTGATGGGTAGATGGATAGATGGATTGGATAGATGTAAGAAGGAAGGAAGGAAGGAAGGAAGGAAGGAAGGAAGGAAGGAAGGAAGGAAGGAAGGAAGGAAGGAAGGAATTATTTGTTTGTTCCACTTATTTATGTTTTCAATGTTTGCTGTTTAGGCCTTAAAAACTAACTACAGTTGCATCTTGTAGAGGATTTGTGTCTTTGGATGGTCACCAAGACTTGGTGAGGTGCTCAAGGCTCCTCCTTGGGGAATGGCATGTTTCCCAAGTAATTATTTTCCTCAGGGCCTCTCATCTCTGGGAAACACCTGCAGGTGACGGCCAAAGGGGAGAGCCTTTCCTGGAGATAAGGAAGGGACCGTTGGGAAGAGAGATAACCGGCCGCAGTGAACACTCAGCCCTGCTTTTCTCAGCGTTCCACCTCCCATCCTGGAATTCAAACAAGCGAATGTGCGTGTCATGTCTCTTTGGCTTTCACAACTCAGTACATAAGCTTGAAACCGTGAGAAGTTTTGTGTGGCTTCTGAGAGAGAGAGAGAGAGAGAGAGAGAGAGAGAGAGAGAGAGAGAGAGAGAGAGAGAGAATGATAATAATTGTTCAAATCAAACTTTATTGTTTATGACCATAGGCCTTTACAAATACACAATGCATAGAACCAAAGAGATTGCAGCATTTAAAAATCAGTTTTAAAAACACCAATTTTTAAAACACACCTCCACTTACCTTGAAGGGAGATACAAAAGAATTCCTGTTTTAGAACACAAATGTGTCTATGGCTGCAATCAGATAGAAGACATAATCCACTATTTACTATTCCGCCCTCTCGTCAAGAACCCTAGAGACAGATTTTTATTGCCTATCACCCAGATGTTCCCTAATTGTACCCATGAAGAAACCTTAGTAAGGTTGCTCATTGACAACCAGCCATTCATTACTTATAATGTAGCACTCTTTGCATTGGCAGCTAGAGATGGGCACAAAACGAGCAATTTTTCGTTTTTGTTTTTGTTTTTTCGTTTCGTTACGCAACGAAATGAAAAACGAATTTTGTCTCCAAAATGAAACAAAACAAACCGAAACAACAGAAATTTTGTCCTGCGTTTCGTTTTCGTTGTGGCAAATACATTGAACTGTAATGAATGCTAACGAAACAGCAATTTTTCGTTTTCATTTTCGTTTTTTCATTTTGTTACGTAACAAAATGAAAACGATTTTTTTTGCAAAAAATTCACGAAAAACCAAAACGAACCGAAACGGACCCCCCTAAACGACAAATGACAAACGAAACACCATTTTTGAGTCGTGCCCATCTCTATTGGCAGCTAAGAAGTTAAGGTCTGGGTTTCTCAAGGATTCAAATGCCACCCAACATAAAGGTCCTTCCTTAGTTCAGTGGGAGCTGTTGATAATCATGATAATGATCTAGCCCATGTGCTAAATTAAAACTAATTGGGAAGGTTTGGAAACTGAAGCACCTTTTTCATTGGCAAAAAGAAGAAGACCTTTCTGACTTTATAATCTGGGAGAAAAGACAACTATGGAGGACATGCTTGAGTTTTATCAAATAAGAGAGAAAGAAGAGATGCATGATTTGGTATATGTACAGTATGTCAAAGATTTCCCAGCAACCAAAATTTCTGTGAGTTAGAATCCAACCAATTATATTTTGGGGGGCCTTGATTGGTGTTTCTCAAAATTAGTGGACACCCTGACAGGCTTTGTGTGCAATACAAAGGCCAGACTGCCTCCATTGTCTCAATAGTCTGGACCAGCATTGCCAAACACATTGACCATGGTGGTTGGGGGATCTATCTATCTATCTATCTATCTATCTATCTATCTATCTATCTATCTATCTATCTATCTATCTATCTATCTATCTATCTATCTATCTATCTATCTATCTATTCCTTCCTCCCATCCACCCACCCATCTCTCTCTCTCTCTCTCTCTCTCTCTCTCTCTCTCAGCTGTCCGGCATGATACAAACAATGCACAAATAAATAAAAATTAACAATTGAACAAGTTTGAGAACATGTGGCAGAGCTGAGGACTTTTATGGAAACAGCGCTAAGAGTTTCAAGGTGTGTGACAATAAAAGGAACTGCTTTGCATTGCTCTCTCTCTCTCTCTCTCTCTCTCTCTCTCTCTCTAACACACACACACACACACACACACACACACACACACACACACACACACACACACCAGTTCCTGTCACTATCTCCTTTTCTTCCTTGCTCATATCAGAGCACTGCACTGCGTACCATCAACCAGTGCAGAGCTGCCTGAATGGAGGTAATATGTTGGTGCCTTTTTTTTGTCCCATTAAAATTCTGGCAGCTGTATTCTGTACTAACTGCAATCTCCGCATTAACCTCAAGGGCAGCCCTACAGTAGTCTATTCCCGAGAGTACAAGTGGCCAAGAACCAACGCAGTAACACCCTTTGTCATTGGCAATCTAGGCTCGGAATTCTGGGAGTTGTGATCCAAAACATCTGGAGAGCCAAAGTTTTGCCACCACTGATCTAGGGGGTTGGTGCCCATGGAATGAATGAGGCTAAATTGCCTTATTTCAGTTATGATTTGCTAGCACCCAAGCCGGGACTTGAACCTGGGTTTCGTACCCACCACTCTGCACTGGCTCTCACAATTTGTTTCGGCATTTAGACGTCTTGGCTTCCGGGCATTAGTCCCCATCCCTAAACAAACCAGAACATATTTTCCCTAAGCCTTTCCCCAAACCTTCATCATCATTCCATAGTTTGTACGGATGCAGCCATGGCACTTCATGTGCCTGTCAACGGGGCGAGGGTGAAAAATGTTTTTCGTCTTGCCATTTCCGTTTGCACGGATCCAGCTGCCCTGTTGAAGCTAAGCAGGTATGGATCGGGTCAGTGACCCAGCGAGGGACCACCTGGGAATCCCACTTACGTCATGCTGAGTCTGGCGATGGATGAAGAACAGAGTGCCAACGTGTTAGATCCATACCAAGAAGAAACCTCTTTGAAGCCAGTACAGGGCTGCCTCATTTCCATCTGCAGATGCGATTAAGGAAAAACCCCTTCCCACTTGAATCTCAGCCACAGGTATGAGCCTTGCTCAAAAGGAAACCCTATGAGCGTCCGTGGCCATTAAGGACAGCGGTAACCTAATCAGTGTCTTCATCAAAGGCTCGATCTGGGGATGCGAAAGAAAAACGTTTGAGTCCTTGTAGGTTATCCTCCCCCTTCCTTGAACCAAGTAAGGGGCCTTTCCCCCCCTCCATTGCAACATCTGGGCTGGAGGAGAGAAAACGAATCCCCTTGAGCGTTTTGGAACCGTGGCCAAGAAAAACATACAGAAGACAGCCGCTTTATGATGGAGGGTTATGGAGCCTGACAGCCTTATCTCCTAAGAGGAGAGCGGAACAAGCTGTGAACACGATTATTTTGGCTATTTCTCTCCTGCTTGTGGATGGCCGATGGTAGGATGAGGAATGAAGACCCTTTGACAGATGGATCCGTTGGCCACCCAAGCCTGGATTAGACCTGCCACGGGGGCTGTTTTTCAGCCTGTGATCGATGGCAATCCCGGACCAGCGGGGATTTGAAGCAAAGGGCTGGGGTAAAAGCAACGTAGGGTCTACAGAGGTCAAAGCCTCCCTTTTGTGGTGTTGGTGGGCCACCCTCGAAATCCCCCTGAGCTGTAGTCGAATTTTGGGGCGTGCATGCCTGAAGAAGGCCGATGGTCCACCTCATGAGCTCCCCGTGGGGGCAAGCCGCATTTATCAACGGAGGAATCATGGTCCGTGGCCAACCCCAAAGGTAGCTGCTGAAACGAGTTAATGAGGTGGAAAACATTGGTGAATGTATTTCACGAGGACAGATTTGACAGTGTTTGGCTCTGGGCAATGATGGAGATTCCCTCTAGGCACCAGGAAATGCATTCTTGGAGGCCATGATGGCTTAAGCAGAGGATGGGTCACCACCACTCTCTCTTGGCAGCCAGGAGAAGCTTTGGAACCCAGATGGGGGTGGGACAAAGTGGCGGCCGGATCCTCCCCGGAGCGCCATTAATGAAAAAACACTCCCGAGTCAAAGAATGCAACAGATCCCAAAGAATGCAAGCAGAGCCTCCGCGAAGCAAGACTGGAGATGATGGCCACCCACTATCAGCCAGCGAGAGCAGCAGTGGGCTTCTATCATGGTGTTTCTGCGAGTCAAAACACCATAATGCCCAAAGCAATCCTGAGCTGCATTCTCATGCCATCGAATTTACTTCTTGAGGTCCTATAGGCCGTTACTTCACATCCATCTCATCCCTCTTTGCTGCCCCACTTGGGACCAGTACGAAAAAAGGTTACTTCACGTCCATAGCATGACAGCAGAATCTCGTCCTGACCACACCCCCGGAACAGAGTGTGACTAGCCGTATCTGCCCCTGGGCTGGGGAATTCTGTTGTCACTCTTTGTTCCCGGTTCCTGTTCTGAGACAAGGGACGTGAAGTAAAGGCAATGGCTGTTTCCCCCTTTCGCTCTAGGAATACTCCGACAACTGAGAAAGCCGACTGGAACTCCTGCGCCAGGCCTGGCTTGGCTGCCCGCCTGTCCCTGCAGGAGAAGGCAGCTCTTGAATGGACAGGCAGAGAGCCACTGTCAGGCGTAGGTCTGTCCTCCTCGGGTCCCGGAGGCGGGGCTGAGCTCTCCTTGCCTGCTCGCCTGCCAGCCCGCAGACTGCTGAGTTGAGGGCGAGGGTGTCGTGCCCACTGCCCATGTTGCCGCCGCTGCCGCTCGCCCGCAGCAAGTGGTGAGGGCTCGCCCGGCTCCTCCTGCCAGTCTTCCCGAGACAGCCCGCACACCCGCAACGGGGATTCGAAATATCAAAAAACAGAAGCCTGACAACAGTAGTTTTCACAAAACAAGGATGTGAAGTAGCAGTTGTCACGAGACAAGTAAACACGCCCGTGGGTAAACGAAAACAGGGATTGAACAGGGACAAAACCACGTGACCGCAAACAACGCTGTCACGGAACGAACATAATTGCGGAACGAAGTAGGATGTGAAGTAACAGCCATAGAAGCATAGATTCAGAGAATCATGGAGTTGGAAGGGCCCTCTGAGGCTATCGAGTCCAACCCCCTGCTCATGGCAGGAATCCAACTCAAAGCAGATTTGACAAATGGTCGTCTATTTTTTTCTCATGATTGCCTCCAGTGTTGGAGTGCTCACCGCCTCCCCCTGGGGTCATGCGTTCCGTTGTCATACTGCCCTAACAGTATTCAGAACATTCTGATATTCAGCCTAAATCAGGCGTCTCTGGAAGTTTCATGGAGTTGTCAAAGTGCCATCCCATAGGATCCATCCCCTTGATAATACATTTAAGCACACCTTGTGAGTAATGGGGAAAAAACAGTGGCACTTTGACAACTCCATGAAAGCAGAAACCTTCGCTGCTTTGTCGCAGAGGGCTCCCCCCCCATTTCTAAAATACACCTGCTGTGAGTTGAGAAAAGCATGTTGCTTGGGTCCTGGACTACCTCAGCTGTCAAAGCCCCGCGCCCATCATCTTCCTCTCCCTGTGTTTGCTTTCCTGGGGCCCGTCGTTATAGAAACAGCTGGAAAGAAAATAGCGCTACGCCGGATGGGGTGAAAGATGAGGCACCCCCTGTGGGAAAGAGCTGGCCTGAGCTCAAAAACATGCCAGAACCTGACCACAGTGGGTGGCATGCTCTAAAAACAATTGCAATGATGGGAAATGGATTTACTCGGTCAGAATTTAACATAGCTTAAGACACTAAAAGGAGCCCTGCTGGATCAGGCCACCTAGTCCATCTTCCTGGATCTCACGGTGGACCCACCAGATGCCTCTGGGAGCCCACGAGACAACTAGAGACGTTTCATCTCCAAGTGCCACTCGCCTCCGTCTGGCACTTGGAGGGATCCTCATTTTAAGCCTCCTTTCCGTGTATTTCCCTCTTATTTACTATTCTTCCTCAAGGCAGGAACTGCAGGTTCCTGATAACCAGCCGTAAGTTTGTTTGCTTGTGTGTTTAATGCAGGTTATCCTGGAAGCAAGCACGAAGCTACTTGCTTCATGCGCCCTGCTTCAATGTGAGCCTCTGCACTTGGAGCAGACTTGGCCTGTGTGTGCGTGTGCGCGCGTGCGTCTGAATCCAGGGTGCCCCTCAATGCCTCACCTTCGTACTTCTGCAGACAGCTAGCCCACAAGCCGTTCCAGCTCCGTTCCCGCCCTTTGCCTGCCCTGCCTCTGTGACATCATCAGGCCACTCCCCTTATGACGGAGTTATTGCAAACTCGCATGCTACCTTTAGTAGGTTTGGCTGGGATGAGTGTCATTCCGTCAAGCACTAACCAATCATTCGTTCCCTGCTTTTGAATTCTAAGAGAGACCTGCCTCTTTGCTCTGAGCCTTTGCTCCTCTCCTATTGTTTTCTGGCTGATGGTGTTCCGTTGAAAGTCAGTGAGGCCGCAGAGGTCTGCTGCAAGCAGTTGTGGTTGTTTGTTTCGCTGGTTTATCTGTTCAACTGTAAGTAAAGGAAAACTTTAAATTCTTTCTCTAACTAATGTCTCAGGGTGAGTTATGGAGACTGTTACGTTCCAGATGATGAGAAGAAGGGGTGGCCCACTCTGGAGAACTTGAAGATTTTCTACTCTGCATTTCCTTGAATGTCAGCTGTGCAGCTGAGGGGACTGAACTAAAATTCAAACACTTTGCAACAAGGCCAGCATAAGGACCTGTCCCATGGTCACAGATTTTGGCTTTGAAATCTCAGGGGATGGGATGTTGACAATTGTGTTGACACTGTGGGTTGAACAAAGCAGGTCTGGGGAAAAATGTATAAGGTAGCCTTATTGGCTGGGAGAGGATGCTGGGAGTTGTAGTTGGAAAAGGCACCTATTTAAATCAGAACGGTTTGTTTGTTTATTTATTTATTTATTTTTGCATTTACATACCGCTCCCATTTCCTGGAGGGAACTCTGGGCGGTTCACACAAAAGGATAAAGACATGACATCAATTTAAAAACGTAAAAATTGCTAGCTAAGAGGCGTAAAACTAAGGAATGAAAATAAAAAAAAGATAAACCTTGATACAACCCTAGCAATTGCCAAAGACATCCCTGAAGAGCCAGGTCTTAACTGCTCTTCTGAAGGACACCAGCGAAGGAGCCTGGCGTATCTCGCTCGGCAATGAGTTCCAAATGGCTGGGCCGGCCATCGAGAAGGTCCGCTTGCGAGTGGCCAACCTACGGGCCTCCTTAGGGGTGGCAACTCGGAGCGAGAGAGCCACAGAGGATCGTGTGGGTCTGGCCAGCTCTGATCGTAGGGAATAGAGATGGGCACGACTAGGGAAAATGACGTTTTCGAGTTGTCGTGTGTCGGAGGCAGTCCGTTTCGGCTTGTTTCCGTTTTTCGTGAAATTTCGCAAAAATTAGTCGGTTCGTTTTTTCGTTGTCGTTAGTACTGGTTTGGGGGGGTAGCGGGCTCCTGGAGGGAGCTGCAGGAGTCAGCCAGAGCCACAAGTGACGGACTGGTAGACTCTTTGCACCCGCTGTGTCTCACGTACTTGCATGTAGTGCAATGCAAGTAGATCTGGCTTAGAGTTAAGACGGGTTAGCGCAAGGGCTAGGGTTAGGCTAGTTACGGGTGAGGTTAGGGTGAGTATTGGGGTGCACCTCTGGGTGCCTCTCTGACCCACTTAGAAGGACAGTGTACTGGCGTATGGGTTAGGCTTAGGCTTAGGGTTCGGGTTTGGGCTACGATTAGTGGGCTGTTTATGCCCGATTGGCACATCCCAGAAGTCTCTGTGGTCAACCTGGCCAAGTGGCCATGCGATTGGTGGAAAATTTGTATGGTCCACTCCCATGGGCGAGCCCATCATTGCGAATGTGCAGGTGTAAAAAAATAAAATAAAATAAAATAAAATAAAATCAACGGAGACCTTTTTTTGCAAGAAAAACCCACTGCTGCTACTGTAAAAATTCAAGCATTTAAAATAGCTAATTTTCGCATGTTTTTGTGGTGCTTTGGTGGGGTTTTGGGCAACAATTTCAAAAAAATATTGCGGTCGCCATTTTGGATCCCCCGCACTGCATGGCAAATGGATGCGCCCTCCCAGCCTGGTACCAGCAGCGCAGCAGTAGCAATTAGAGATGGGCACGACTCAAAAAAATGATTTTTCGTTTTTCGTTTTTCATTTAGGGGGTCCGTTTCGGTTCGTTTTCGTTTTTCGGGGTTTTTCTTGCACATTTTTCGTTTTCGTTTTCGTACGAAACGAAACGAAAAAACATAAACGAAAACGAAAAATTTTCGTTTCGTTAGCATTCTTTTCAATGCACTGTGTCTGCCGTAACGAAAACGAAAAACACGGCAAAATTTTTCGTTTCGTTTCCGTTGTCGTTTTGCTTCTGAAAAATTTTTCGTTTTCGTTTTCGTTTTCGTTGCGAAACGAAACGAAAAAACGAAAACGAAAACGAAAATTTCGCTGAGTCGTGCCCATCTTTAGTAGCAATAGCCAAGGAGAGGGGGACGGGGAACCCCCCCCCCAAATAAAACACCCTTCTGGCCTGGTAGGTGCCCTCAGACAGTTTTCGCCTACTTTTAGGGCCGGGAATCGTTTTTTTTTTTAACTTTTAAAAACTTTTTTTCTGTGCCGCTTGGCATTGCGCGATCGCCGTGATGCAAGTAACGAGCATGACAAATCAGACCAAATTGTTTGTTCGTCGGTTCGAGCTCGAATTCTGGCAGAGTAATTCCCGTTACCGTTTCCGTAGAGTAACGGATACGAGTAATGGAAACGGAAACGGGAATACCGCTAAGTTGTGCCCATCTCTAGTAGGGAAATACGCTCTGCCAGATAATCTCGGTCCTCTTGGGTCCTCCTGCCCTCCCTGCAGATCCAGGAGCTGTGCCTCCGTCCGATGCCGGTGCTTCTCGCTGGGTTTGGCGGCCAGGCAGTAATTGCAGGAAAAAATGGGGATTCGGCCCTCTTTCTGCTGTCACAGAGCTAACAGGATTAGCATTCTTTTTCCTCGACCTGTGGCGCAAATTAAATGTTTATTCTTTCATGTGGGGCAAAGTGCCGGCTGCTCTCAGGTTGCCCAGTGAAGATCCCCAGATGGTTGGAAGGAGGGAGATTAAAAGGTTTTTCCAAAGAAGGGTTCTTTCCCCCTCTCTTTTGCCCTTGAGCCTCCGAGTCCAGCAAAAGCGAAAAAAGAAAAAAAGAGAGATTTATTTACTCTTAATATATTTCGTGAAAAACAACAAAAAGGTAACGTCTATTGGGAAAGAATACCTCATCCAAAAGCTCCAGAGGTGTAATCTGAGAAGCACCCAAGGAGTCCTCAACATTTAAGAACAGAGGAACACGTCTTATACTGTACAGATTGGAAAAGTTAATTTTTTGGATTACAACTTTTTTTTGTGATTGGGGACAACAATCCCCCTGATGCTTATAATTCATGGGATTTACTTGCCAATCACTCTTGCGTGCAGGACATGTAAGCATAGGTTCAGGTTACAGCAGGCATGTCCAAACTTCAGCCCTCCAGATGTTTTGGACCGCAACTCCCACAGTCCTTTGTCATTGGCAATCTAAGCTTAGAATTCTGGGAGTTGTGGTCCTAAACATCAGGAGGGCTGAAGTTTGGACATGCCTGGGTTACAGGAAAGTAGATTTGTGGCTGAAGGTCAGGAAAAACTTCCTAACTGTTCGAGTAGTATGACAATGGAACCTGTAGGGGTGGCAAGTGCTCCAACACTGGAGGCCTTCAAGAGAAATTTGGGAACCACCTGACAGAGATTCTTTGATCTGGGGTTGGACTCAATGGGCATGTGAGCCCCTTCCAAATTCACTATTCTGTGAGTCTATGATTCTAGGGAAGCCCCTTTTTTTCAGTGGGCTGCTTGTGGCCGACGAGGCTTCCACCCAGCCTTCTTCTCTGGCCTGTCCTCGGTTGTCACGCAGGTGCATCTTGGGACAGGGCCTTCTATGCCCACCGGGTGATGGTTCTCACAGGCCCTTTTCCTGCGCACACACGCATAGCTGAGAGCTTCCCTCCTCCTTCTCACTCGGAGGTGGGGGGGTTTGCTTGGGGACAGCCATAAATTTCGGCGACGTCATCGCCAGCCCTCCAAGTCGAAGGCCATATTCCCTCAGCGCACCTTCGTTGAGAGGAAATTCATGCCTTAAACACCTTGCTGGCTGGGTTTTTGACAAGTCATCGCATTTTTGTGTGCCCTGTTTTCGTTTTTTTAAAGCCCCTCGGGCGATGACATTAGTGGACCGGTGGGTGGGAGGGAGTGTGGAGGGAGAGAGAGAGAGGAGACATTTGAACAGGCCTCCCAGAGTAGAGGTTTTTCCAGCCAGCCTTCTAAACGACAAAGAGAACAGTCCACTGGCTGGCTCCGCAGTACCCCCTGCCCTTGCACCGAAGGCCAGCGGCTGAGACCAAGCAGGGAGTCCTCCTGAAGTCACAGGGGTCAGTGTCTTGGATAGGACATTGACGGTTACTTCACGTACATTCTCGTTCCGGGAGGACGTTCATTGCATGTTCATGTCAGTTGTGGTCACGTGGTCTTCTCCCGCTTCTGTCCCTGTTCCCATCTACCCACAGGCATGATTGATGATACTTGGGACAGCTGTTACCGCATGTCCTCATTCCGTGATGAGATGTGAAATTCTATGCCTTCATTCTCTTTTTTTTTCTAGTCCAACCTTCCGTTTTTTGATGTTTCGATTCTCCGAAGCCTTGCCTTCAATGCGTTACAGAGCAAACTTTGAGGCATTTGTGTTTTAAAATCTCAGCACTGCATTGCTAACTCCATAGGGAATTTACAGGTGAATGTCACTTCGCACTCCTGCCACTAGATGGCAACGAGCTACAATCGGCACGCGTTCCGCGACGAGGCTTACCTCATGGGCTCTCGTCGCAGAACGAGAAGCAAGATGAGCAGATTTCCGAGGCCAGAGAGGGGAATCGCTCATCCCCCTTAAATCGCAGTTCAGGGGGCGTGGTCGGGACGAACTCCCCTCGTCCTGCAATGGACGTGCGGTAAGATTACTTCATACCGGTCCCAGGTGGGACCACAAACAGCGATGAGATGGACATGAAATATCAGCCATTGTGGTGGTTGTACATATGTAGGGTTGTCGTAAGTGGAAGGGGACTTGACGGCACGGAACGATGGCGACGGCCACCGCCGCAAACCATTGGCTCAACTCTGGAGTGCTAACTGACACAGTGCTACAGCGATGCATGGGAAGGCCTTTAAAAACAACAACAGTGATTTCAAAGCGTTGCTGATGCATTAGCAGGCATTGAAAAGAAAAGAAAAGCTTCCTCTCCTTCCCCCTCCATAGGTGAGCAGCTTTCCCTTTCTCGGGACTGTTAAGTAATTCAGACAAAGAGCCCACTTAAACTATCCTTCCCAGTTTAGTTCAGCCTTTTGTTAATTAATTTGGCAATTCCAACATCTCCAGCGACAAGGTGAGTCTCTGTCTCTGAAGGCGCCATCCCTTAAAGAGGTGAGGGGGTGGCATGTTGAAACAGGGCCTTCTCAGTTGTTTCCCCTCAACTTTGAAATGCCCTCCCAAAAGAGACCCACCAGGTGATCTTTTTTTTTACCCAGTGTGTTGTTAGCCTGTGGAACTCCCTGCCATAGGAGGTGGTGATAGCATCTGACCTGGATGCCTTCAAAAGGGGATTGGACAGATTCCTGGAGGAAAAGTCCATCACAGGTTACAAACCATGATGGAGATCTGTCATCTCCAGGCTTAAAACCGGGGTACTTCAAGGGCCAGATGCAGGGGGAGTAGTATCAGGAGACAGATATCTAGTCTCGTGATGCTCCCAGACACATCTGGTGGGGCCACTGTGAGATACAGGAAGCTGGACTAGATGGGACTTTGGCCTGATCCAGCATTGGCTCTTCTTATGTTCTTATGTTCTTATGTTTTCAGTGTCAGGCAAAGACCTTCCTCTTTAGCCAGCATTTTAATTAAATAATGCTCTTTTAGTTGGGCACATGACCAGCAGGATTTTATTATTTGTATATTAACTGTGTTTAAACTGTTTGTTATTTTGATGGTTTTAATATGTTGTTATAGTTTTAAATATACTGTTGTATGCCACTCAGAGAACATTTGGTAGTGGGGTGGCTAAAAAAAAATCTGTTAATAAGTAAATAAATAAATAAATAAACCTCCTCATTGCCCAGGGGAATAACCTTTCTCATGGACTACAGCTCCCAGAATGACCTGGGAAGCATGATCCCTGGATTACAGAAGAAGAGTTTATGTGTGTGCTCTGTGGTGTCAAGTCAGAACCGATTTACAGTGACCCTAAGGGCGTTTATACACGACCCCTAAACTCCGGGGCAAATGGCTCCCAGCTCCGGAGCTTAAAAATGTTTACCCACCAGCTCCGGAGTTTACAGGAAATTAGGTGCGACCACGGCCACTTTAGCGCGTCCCAGCGCACCTTTCAAGTACATGCTCTTCTCTCCTGAAAATTCCTTGATGCGGTGTAAAGATAGTGAGTGCGGGGCTCTCCTCCCTTCTGTTTGTTGTTTTTTTGGCTCCCGCCCCTTTAAGAGATACTTTACAGACACAGGAATCTTGCCGGCAAGAGCGAGAGCCAGAACGAGAGCCAGAACGGAGATGAGGCACGATCTTTTCTTCCTTTTTTTTCTCCCTCCCCTCACGCAGCCAGCAGCCAGGAAGTGCGGAGGGGTGGGGAAGCAGGAAGAGCGACAAGCCCCTAAGATCTCTGGTCCGAATTTAAGTGGCCAGCGGATCTTAGGGGTCGTATAAAAGCGCCCCAGGAGGGCTTTCAGGGGAAGTGAGATACTGAATTCATTTCATTATTTATCCTCTCCCCCCCCCTCAATTTCTAAACCACCCATCTGATCAATAGTCACTCTGGGCAGTGTACAACCGTAAACATATTAGCAAACAAATACTGTATATATTAGAATATAAGCCTAGTTTTTCAGCCCTAATTTTGGGCTGAAAAAAAGGGGCCCTCGACTTATATGCAGGTCAATACTTTTAGCCACTGAGGCAAGTGCTTGGGTTGGTGGCTAAAAGTCATTTTAAACATTGTGTGCCGCTTCTCATGACCCCCCTCTGCATCACAGGGGAGCAGCACGCGATGTTTAAAATGACTTTTAGCCACTGGCCCAAGCACTTGCATCAGTGGCTAAAAAGTCATCTTAAACATCACACACCACACCCCCAGCTCACAAAGGAGGAGCTGCCAGGCCCTGCTGCATTTCCCACCCTAGACTTATACTCGAGTCAATACGTTTCCCCAGTTTTGGGGGGTTAAATCAGGGGCCTCGACTTATACTCGGGTCGACTTATACTCGAGTATATATAGTCAATAAACACACAATGCAACCAACATGATTGCACATTAAATTGGAAGTTACAACTGCATCCAAAATGGGCAGTGTTTATAAAGACAGGGCTTAAGGAGTAATTCTACCGGTTCCACACACCCACCCAGTGAGTATCCGTGGGGAAGCGGGGTCTTGACCCTGTCCTCCAGGGTCCCTGTCCGTCATGCTCTCCACTACGCCACATTGAGAGAAGCAGATTCCCTAAGCCACATCCTCTGACCTTGCAAACAAGGCGAATAGAGGCAGCAGAATCAGTCTCTCTTATCTGGATAAGATACTGTGAAATCTGGGTAGTCACGAGCCACGACTCCTGGACCCTGCAGTGCAGGGGCGATGATCTAAAATATCCACAGTGTCAATTTTTGGCCAGGAGCTGAGCTTCCTTCAGCCCTGTTTCCTTTGATCCTCATCACTCTCCTTCTCCCTGGCTTGATATCAGCTGTGGTCAAAAGGCCATGAAAAATTAGCAAGCAGCCCTAATGACCGTGACTCGTTAGCCCCTACTAACTGCTAAGCTTATTAAGTGTATTCCTGGAACTCACTCCGCTGCCGCTTTGCTCTCCAATGCCATTTCCTGTCTACTTAACTTTCCCTATTTCTTTTGTTCTCCTTAATTGGCTTTCCAGGGAGGGTTTTGGGCAAGCGAGCCGGTTGACTTCTGCTAATGAGCTGGCACCAGCCTCCAGATTGCGGTTTGGAGGTCACGGGGAGCCTTTCAGCCACTGGCACAGGGAAAAGAAAGGAAGCTTTAATTATAATAACAATCAACTCTGTAACCAGGTCCTTGACCCACAGAGGCACCATTTGTCAGACAAGAGGGGAGGGTGTGTGTCTCTGAATGATGATCCAGGTTCCAGAAACGTTGGCATCCAACCCGCAGCTTTCATGAATACAACTAGCCTTAACAGTTTCGTGGTCCACAGATGTTGTTACAGTCGTGACTAGAGATGGGCACGAAACGAGAGATTTTTTGTTTTCGTTTTCATTTTTTCGTTTCGTTATGCAATGAAAACGAAACGAATTTTTTTTAAACAAAATGAAAATGAAAACAAAATGACCAAATTTGCCGTGTTTTTTGTTTTCGTTGCAGCAGATGCATTGAACTAAAAAGAATGCTAACGAAAGAGCAATTTTTTGTTTTTGTTTTCTTTTTTTCGTTTCGTTACCTAATGAAACGAAAATGAATTTTTTTGCAAAGAACATCACGAAAATGAAAACGAACCGAAACGGACCCCTAAACAACCAAACAACAAACGAAACACCATTTTTTGAGTCGTGCCCATCTCTAGTCGTGACTGACTCTTCGTGACCCCATGTCCATGGAGTTTTCTTGGCAGGAATACTGGAGTGTTTTGCCAGTTCCAACTCCAGGTGCCTACAGCACCTGGCATTCCCTGGTGGTCGCCCATCCAAGTACTAACCCGGGCTGACCCTGCTTAGCTTCCGAAATCAGGTGAGATTGGATGTGCTTAGGGCATCTAGGCAGCTATATATGGGGGGGGGGGAAACTGAGCAAACAGTCCCCACAGTTGGTATTCACACCTCAACCAGCTCCCAGCTTCTTCACCTCAGAGAAGCCTTTGACCAACTACTGCGCTTAGGGTTTGAATCGCCTTTTGCTTAAAGTCAAATCGCCTTAAAAATCACCTACCGCATTTCTAATCGCTTTCTCCATGGAACCCCCTTGGCCACGCCCCTTTTCGGCCACTGTGTCGGGTTTTTAAAATCAATTTCTAGACCACATTTTGAAGCAATTTGGCTGAAACTGCGGACACCATGCACCGTTTTTTTCCAGGTTTCCCCCTCTGCATGCCTTATCCTGCTGTTGTAAAAGCAGAAAATTAGCTACATTACTTAGAATGGAAGAACAACGGCATGATGTTAGCCTAAAAAAAAATTCTGAAATAGAAGCAGATGATGGGGAAATGACGGACAAAATCAGAACAAAAAGCGGTCTAGCAAAGCGCGGACGGAGAAACTGGTTCATGAGAAAACGCCAAGTGCAGAAAGCTGAATTGCTTCAGCGACCACGTGACCGGGGGAGGGCAGAAGGCGATACAAAACAAAAAGTGGTTGCTGTTTGAAGTGCAGTAGTAGCCCAAGTGGCCTCAAATCAGAGATTCTGATTTGCAAACTCATGGGCTGGATAGAACAACTGTCAACCCGGTTGCCTACCAAATCCTACTCAGAGGATAATGATTGGATGGCTCCTTCTCAGGCTGAGAGGAGGTGATGGGGAGGTCTCCCTCACTGCAACTTTGAAATATCACCACACATATGGTTGGATTATATCAAGACAGCCAACAGACTTTGTATGTACAGCAAAAGTCCAGCAATAGCGTCCCTCAAGGAATGATGGCGAAACAGCTACTGCCTGAGAAGTCTTGCCCACCTTTACCAAAGGTATATTAAAAGGGAAAAAATACAGTGGTACTTCGGATAATGAATTTAATTCGTTCTCCGAGGCAATTTGTTATCTCCAAATATTTGTTACCCGAAATGCGGTTTCCCATAGGAACAAATGGGAATAAATGGGAAACCAATTAATCTGTTCCAGAGCCTAGGAAAATGACACAGACACCTAGGTTTTTGCTCAAAACTCTTTATAAAGTGTAATTTAAAGGTACAGAGGCAATGCAGCCCAGGATAACTCTTTTTTACCGATGCATTCTCATAAAATCAAAGCAGAGGGTGAAGATAGGCTAAAGATGAAGCAAGACAAGATGAATAACAGCGAATCAAAGCAGAGAAACTAATAACTGGGGAAAGCCTTTTTATAGAGCCACATCTTCAGATGTTTCTTGAAGACAGGCTGCGAGGGAGCCAGGCATATCTCAGGAGGGAGTTGGTTCCAAAATCAGGGTGCCACTATCAAGAAAGCCCAGTTCCTCGTCAATGTTAATTAACGAGCCTCCTTCAGGGACCGGAGGATACAGGGAGTGCTAATTGATTTTACAGGTGACACACAGTTGGGTGGGATAGCTAATACCTCCTTAAAGAGGAACAAAATTCAAAGATATCTTGTTAGGCCTGCGTGCTAGGCTGAAAGCAACAGAATGGAATTGAACAGGGTTACGTATAACATTCCACACCTAGAGAGAAACAAATCCATAATGGATCGGGTGGGGAGTGTATCTGGAGATGGGGATGGTTACAAAACAACCATGGTGATTTTCCATGATTTGTGATCCATTGGGGGTGATGAATTGACAAATCAATGAATTGACAAATTTCCAGTGATGAATCCATGAATCGACGAATCAATTTGTTTCCACTTTAAAATACTATTGAGTGCCCCCCAAGGCATTTAGAGGCACCCAGTTTGGAGGGAAGCATGCCCTGGCTCTCCTCTACAGACCCTGAAAGGTGAGAATTGGGGTTCATAACTCTGAGTTATATACCCACAAAGAGGCCCTCCCCCAGGAAAGTACCTGGAGTCACCAAGATTGCCCCCAACTCTCCTCTACAATCCCTCCAAGTTTGGTGAAGATTGGGTTTCAGACATCTGAGTTCAGCATCCACGAAGTGGGATCTCTTAGAGAAGGTGCCCTATAGCAGCTAGGTTGGGGAGACCCAATCTTCACCAAACTTGGAGCAATTATAAAGGAGAGAAGCTTCTCTGGAAGTTTAGAGTCCCTAGGTATCTGGGGAGAACTTTCCTGGGGCCCCTATTTGGGGGTGCATAACTCAGACGTCAAAAATCCAAACTCTTCCAAACTCGGAAGGATTGTAGGGAATATTCATAGGAAGACTCTGTAAATCCACTGTCTCTAGGTGCCTGGGGGGGGGCATTTTATCACCCGATGAATTAATAAATCCAAATTGCTAAAAAAATTTAATCAATTCATATTTGTTGGAGGGACTTCATTTATGATGGAGACAAATTAACAATTTTTGACAATTTTGCCAAATTCATGAGAAAATGTGTCTCTCCCCCCAAATTCAGCCCCTTCTCTAATTGTAATCCAACACATTTGCAAGGTGCAGTGATGAAAAAGTCTCACAAGGAAGCTCTTGATTATAGAAGTCTTTGTAAAGATCATCTCTAAGGGGTCCCCAGGCCTTGCTTGTTCATAGAGACGAAACATCATTTTATCCAGGCATTTTAGGGAGAAAGGCAAAGGCTTTGCACAACATTGGTTTTGAAGTTATAGGTTCCGATTGGCTATGAATCTAGCTGTCCCTGTACTGGCTAGTGTCCGTCCCATCACAACAGAAACCCAGACCCTCTCCTTCTGTTGACACCTCTGCCGTTTTCTGACAATAACCTTCACCAGCCCAGAGGCACAGTAAGAGGCCAACACAGAACGTGGGATTAAAAATCAGGAGCTTGGAGTGCTTTCAGGCAGACTACTCAGGTTCATTCAACGGCAGGACATAGAAATGTGAGATCCATTCCAGGGTTTTGTTTTGTTTTTAGCTTGACAGAGAGGACTTGTTTCTCAAAAAAGATTGCTAGAATGACTACCAGGAAGGAGGAATGACAGGTTTTCTAGGTAGAAAGAGGAGGAATGAAATTTTACCTGCCACACCTGTTGAGGGGGAGGACAAAAGAGATGGAAGCTTCGTGACATGCCCATCAGGACTTACAAACCTCTCAAGAATCCATGCAGTCACTGGTCAGCCATGGTGCTGTTTTTGCTGGCAGTGATGGCAGGAACGCCAGACTCCAACGTTTCATGTTGTCAGACCCAGGCCTCCTCATGTTCCTCGGTTGAAAAGATCTACATGTTTTGGCGTGTGCCGATCTGTTCTCCGCAGGTGTCACTTTCCCTTGGCATGGAACAGGGGAAATGAGTTGCACTGGTACTTTACGAGGCGAATGGGCCAATTTGCGAAATCCCGGGATGATCCAGACATCAGAGGTGCTTATGAGCCTTGAATCCAGGCGGCAAGACATCAGGATTGAGATGCGTGAAAGGAATTGAGTTGGAACTACTACAAAAGGGCTGGTCATTGACAATCACCCATGCTTATTTTATCCATGATGGATTTTGCTGATGCTAGGGGCAAGCATGGAAGATGTTCCAGAAAAAGCTCTGAAGGGAAGCATGGAACTGGATCCAAAGTGAGTAGAGGTGGGCGTTTCATTTCAGAAGGGGACTGGTTCCAAAACGAAACATGCCAGCACAGCTGGCGCTCGGAACCCAGTTCCACTCTCCAGAACAAAAACCAACCACTGTACCTTGCTGTAGCTCATCCTGGGCGAAATTCCAACCAAGAAGCAGCCTCCAATGCATCATTTTTTCCCGTCTCCCTGGCACTGGCCAATCAGACAGGGAGGCAGGATGATGCGTGTCCTTGCACAGCTCCTGATTGGCCAGCATCAGGGAGACGGAAAGATGATGCATCGGAGGCTGCTACTTGGTTGGAGTTTCGCTGCACGCAAGGTAAAGCAAGGTAAGACATTGGTTGGTTTTGTTCCGGAGGCTGGGACTGGGTTCTGAGTGCCAGCTGTGCTGGCATGTTTCATTTCGGAATCAGTCCCGTTCCAAAATGAAACGTCCATATCTAAAGGTGAGCATTAGAAGCCAGTTGTCTTTCAAAGATTACTTGATCCAGCACTGGTTTTCTTTAGTTTTTTAAAAAAAAACACCTTGGGACACTTTTGAATCTAACTTTAAAACATCCTTCTCCCTTGGCTCAATGTAAAGATGCCATCCAAATTTGCTCCATTCCATATTAAGGACCAATAAAATTTCCTCTCAAAATCTTCAGGCATTTCCCAGGTGTTCACCATGTTCATTCACCAAACTGCCTTGTTTTTCCTGTGCTGGACCTTTGCTTCTGACCTATGGAGACCCTAACTGAGGAGTTATATGGTTAAACTACAGTACTGCAGCCAAAATTCTGCTCATGTCCCAGGTTCAGTCCCAGGCAGCTGGCTTGAGGTGGACTCAGCCTTCCGTCCTTGCAACCTTGGTAAATTGAGAACCCAGCATGCTGGGGAGGCGATGTGTAGCCTGCACAATTAAACTGTAAGCCACCCAGAGAGGATTGAAAGCATTATGGGAAAATAAGGATGGGCAGGAAACAAAAAACAAAATGCTGTTTAATTGTTTTGTTACATAACGAAACAAAATGAAATGAAACAAACCGAGGAAGTAGCATTTCCTCATAGACAAAACAAAACGGTCATTTTTCCATTGAAATGAATCATTTTGTGCCATGGTTTTGGCGGTCCTGATTAGCTGTCAATGGCTAGATCCCTTTAAACCTGGCCCAGTCGTTACCACGGGGACCCTCTGGTATCGACTGGGCCAGGTTTAGAGGGGTCCAGCCATTGAGAGCTCGGCAGGAACCCTCAGAAAACGGTCTGGTAGGAAGCGCGATCCCGCGGCCTCTAGGACCCAGGGGAGCCATTTCATTTTGTTTCATTTCATTTTGTATGAAATGTTTTCTAAAAATTCATAAGACACAAAACGGGGGTGAGCACGAAATGAAACAAAACGAAGCATTTTTCTGTTTCGTGCCCATCCCTATGGGAAAAACATGGGGTATAAAGAAAATTGGGGGAGGAGGCAATGTGGAGAGAAACACACACACACACACACACACACACACACACACACACACACACACACACACACACACACACACTCCAGAGGTGAAAGCAATACAGTGGTACCTTGTATAAAGGAATTAATTTGTTCCAAATGAAATTCTGTTAAGCAAATTTTGCTTTATACAAATTTCCCATAGGAATGCATTGAAAACAGAGTAATCCCTAATCATGACTATTTTTTGTTGTACGGATTTGCGCCATAGATGATTCTGTTAAGCAAATTTCCCCTATCTCTGGAATTTTGTTATGTTGTACAGATTTTATGTTATACAAACCGTTTGTTATACGAGGGTCCACTGTATTATCAAAAAACTGCACTTGCAAAAGAAGGCAAAAGCTGCTTGTTTGGACGCAGGATCGGGCCCAGCGTGGGTGCTTCCATTTGTCACACCGCTGGCACATTTTGGGCTCGGTTCCAGCTCTCCTGTCTGTTGCCTCTTGGCAGAGAATCATTTTGTGCAAAAATGACCTTGCGAACAACAGCGGCTGGCCGGCTTACAAGTCCATGCGAGAAATGGAAACAGCAGGCCTTGATTTATGGCGTGCTTCCTTTGGACGCCTCGGGGCATGGCCATCCAAAGCCCCGAGCCCACCTAACGCTTTGGCATTTATGAGCCACGCTGAATGCCACCGGAAAGGATTGCTTCCATGCCTCCTCTCTCCCTCCCTCCCTCCCTGAATCCCCTGGCCTGGGTATATCTATAACTTGTTGGTGTTGACAGTTCTCATACTGGTGACCCACGGTCAGAAAGCAACGCTCAGTGACTTTCGGGGAGGTGGGGGGAGCAGAGGCACGGGGTAGAAACAGAGCACTGGAAAGTCCCAAACCAGCCACCTGCTCGGGACATCTGCTGCGATTAATGAGCTCCATGACTTTGGCCTTGAGATCTAGACCGAGGGTTGTTGTTATTCCAAGTGATTATTTTACATTGACATTTTATCTCTGTCCTGACTTCAGACTGGATATATAATTAAAACAGCATGCCGTCAAGCCAACTCCGACTTACGGCGACCCTTTTTCATGGTTTTCTAGATAGAGGTGCTCCAAAGTGGTTTGCTATTCCCTTCTTCTCCCCCCAAACCCCGGACTGTGCAGCTTCCTCAGGCCACCCAGGCTGGATTTTCTCCCAGGAGGGGCAGGGGGGAATCGAACCCCCAAACTCTGGCTTCACAGCAAGAAGCCTAAACCACTGAGCTATCTGGTCCGCTCCAAGAAGCCATAGGAAATTTAGGGCGGCTGCCATTATTTCTTGTAACTCCCCTACTTGTGCAACTTGGAACCCACTCCCCAACCCTTTTATTCTGGGGGGGAGCTTATTTTTTAATAGGGACATGGGACTCAGACCCAAAGACCTATTAACATATCTGATCCTTGATTCTTCCTTCAGTTCCATAACTCTTTCCTCACTGGGCTTGCTAACTTTTGGTGGCCACTGTCCACCGGGCAGAGTGTTTTGGAAGCAGTCTCACTCACTTCCACTTGCTTTTGGGGGCTAGCCCAACCCTTGGGCAGATGGAGCCAGCTGCCTCCCAAAGCAATCCTTTGGATGTTCAAATGGTTCACAAGGTGGCCTTGAGTTCCCTTACCTAGCCTGCTGGCTGTCAGTTGCTGAGCAGATTTGGAACATGGGATGGTGAAAACCAGAAGGAAAGAGAGAGAGAGAGAGACAGTGAAAATGAGAGAGAGAGAGAGAGAGAGAGAGAGAGAGAGAGAGAGAGAGGTGGTTACTTCACATCCTTCTTTGTTGCCTGACTAGTTTTGTACCGTGACAGCGTTGGTCACGATCATGTGGTTTTGTCCCTGTTTCAGTGTTCCCATGGTCCTGACAACTTGTCTCGTGACAAATGTTACATCACGGTCTTGAACCGTGACAAACACTGAATTTGTCTAGCTTCCTTCCCCCCCTTTTTTGGGGGGGCACTTAAAAATTCTTTTTCGATACTTCGCTTCTGAAAAGTAAAAACAAAACAAAACCCGGACACAGTTTTGTGAGAGTAACGAATGTTTTGTTGCGTGACAGTCGTTACTACATGGTGTCTTGTCTTGGAACAGAAGGCGGGAACAAAGAGTGGCAAGGGAAAACCCTACCCCAGAACCAGGCACAGGATTGTTGCACTTAGCACCCATTCTGGGGGTCTGCTCGAGACAAATTTCAGTAGTTGCATGACGGACATGAAGTAACATTTTTTTGTATTACTCCTAAGCGCAACACTAACAGAGACAAAACGGACATGAAGTAACCTCCAGAGAGAGAGAGAGAGAGAGAGAGAGAGAGAGAGAGAGAGAAAGAGAGAAAGAGAGAGAGAGAATGAGAGAGATTTAAAATTACAGGCCTTGGGTCAGTCCTGAGAGAGATGTTTCTCTCTCAGCATCCTCAGTGCTCCAGATGCTCTGTTCAGATTATGTGTAACCTTTCTGGGCCCCTCTGTGGAAACACCGACCCACTACACACACCCTCTTATCTTTTCACCCTTGTCTCTTCACTTGAGAGTGAAATCCTGTCTCTTCTACCGACAGGATTGTCAAATAAACACTTCCCCGGTTCCTCGTTATCACTTCTGACCCTCCTTGATTTCTCCAGCTCTTTATGCTCAACGGGTGAAAAGGGAAAACTTCCCAGGTCAATCGTAGTTTGACCAAGTCTGGCTGAGCTAGAATGCTCTCCGTCCTTACTGATCACTGAATAGAATAGAATAGAATAGAATAGAATAGAATAGAATAGAATAGAATAGATACTTTATTATCATTGTACATAGTACAACGAAATTGAAAGCTTTCCCAGGTGTGAAAAAAATCCACACTAAAATTAGAAAGAAATTAAAAATACATTTATGCCATAATGGCCGTGAGAGACCTCGGCAGGGCTGGCACCCCCTTTCTTAAAACAAAACCACCACAACAAACTCACTCCGACATCCATCAGCTGGAAAAAAATAAGGAAAAGTACAGCCAAAATATTTAGTATACCTCATGGTAGAGGGAAGGTTCACGACATGTGCATGATCATGAGTTCAAAACTCATTTGGGTTCCCAAATGCTCTTTCAGTACAAGTCCCAGAATCCTTAGCTAGCAGAAGTTTGGGGAGCTGTAGTCCAAGAACATCTGGGGCCCTACACTTGAGAATCACTGGTGTGAGGGGGAGACAGGAAGGCAGGCCTGGGAATATGACAAGGTGGACCTCTCTCTCTCTCTCTGATGGTCACTTCACGTCTCTTTCATCACGGTTCGCAGTCCTGCTTGGGACCGGTATGAGAAAATGTTACTCCACATCCATTGCATGATGGCGGAATCTCATCCTGACCACGACCCCTGAACTGGGATTTGAGCATGATGAGCCATACCTCTCCCTGACCTCGGGAATTCTCTTGTCTTGGTTCCTGTTTCGAGACAAGTGCCCGTGAAGTAAGGCTCGTCACACAACGTGTGCATTCTCCATCTAGTGGCAGGAGTGCAAAGTTGCATTCTCCAGTACAATCCCAATGGCATAAACAATGCATCACAGTGAGGGAAGAAGGCATAAAACCCAAAGTTTGCTGCTTAACACATGAAAGGCAAAGTTATGGAGAATTGAAATATTGAAAAACGGAAGGTCGGACCAAAAAAAGAAAGAAAGGGAAAACGAAGGCTGGGAAGTACAGATATTGTCACGAAACAAGGACATGAAGTAACAGTTGTCATGATACCATCAATCACGCCCATGCGTAAACGGAAACAGGGACAGAACCGGAACAAGACCACATGACCACGAACGATGTTATCACAAAACGAATGTAATCTCGGATCGAGGAAGGATGTGAAGTAACCGCCTCTCTCTCTTGCTCATTCAGCAAGAGGGTTACTCTGGGCAATTTACAACTGCATGCATACATCCAATCTTCTACAATCCCCCAGCCAACATGGTTGCTGTCCTGGGAGATTCTGGAAGTTATCGAGATGGGCACGAAATGACCATTTTTTCGTTACCGTTCTTCGTTATTCATTCCATTATGTAACGGTACGAATAACGACCGTTGCGACGGGGCAGGCTCAAACTGAACAGAACCAAGAAAATTTTCTTCGGTTCTGTTCGTTTCTGTTACTGGCGTCGCACCGCTCGTACGATGAAAAATGGAGCAGCGGAGGGCGGCGAGAGGGGCCTGGGCCTGGCGGAGCCTCTTTGCCCCCTCCTCGCCGGAGCCAATGCGAGACTTTGCTGGTCTCATGAGAAGAGGCAGGATCCAAGCCCTTATGAGGGCTGGGCTCCGGGATCTCGGCCTCTTCGTCAGCACTCGGCAGGCTTTGGAGGGGAGGACGTTGGAGCTCGGCTGCGCCCGGCGTCATCTTGGCCACATGGCGAAGCAGCGACGGTGCAGCCAGCTTGGAAGCAGGAGCGGAGGGTGTTGTTGGAGCACAGGGGGAGTGCAGCGGTACCCCCCCAGGTTTCCCGGGTGTACGCCCAGGGGGTGCGGGGCGGCAGTCTGCTGGGGCGGTGGCTCCCAGGCGGAGTGGTTCCCGGGGAGAAGGGCCCCAGGTAGGGTGGCACTGCCTGGGGCTCTGGCGTAGCGACCCAATGGGGGTGGCGGACGGAGCGGCAGATCGGTCCTTGGGGAGGGGGCCCAAGGGAGGGCGGCACTCGGCGGTGCTCCGGGGGTGGTGGCCTGTTGTGGGTGGTGACTGGAGCAGCGCCCGACTCTGGGAGGGCTCCCCATAGCCACGGGATCACTCTCCTGGCAGGCTTGCCACCAGCTCCGGCGGCGCCCAGCCCCGGGAGGGCTCCCCATGGCTGCGGGATGGCTCTCCCAGGAGGCTTGCCCCAGCCCCGGGAGGGCTCCCTGCAGCCTCAGGAACGCTCTCCCAGCCCACATGCCTCCAGCTCTGGTGGCACCTGGTCCCGGGAGGGCTCCCTGCGGCCTCAGCTTGCCGCACCCGAAAAACGAAGAAATGGAAATGAAGTGGGCCCCAGGGGCCCGAAAAATGGAAAGGGAACAAAGTGGGCGTCAGGGCCCGAATAACGAACACGAAACGCCATTTTGGCATTTCGTGCCCATCTCTAGTTATCATCGATCCGTCCATCCATCAAACCAACCAACCAATTAACCAACCAACCAACCAACCATCTGGGCAGTTTACTATCCATCCATCCATCCATCCATCCATCCATCCATCCATCCATCCATCCATCCATCCATCCATCCAACCAACCAACCAACCAACCAACCAACCAACCATCCGGGCAGTTTACTATCCATCCATCCACCCATCCACCCATCCACCCATCCACCCATCCAACCAACCAACCAACCAACCAACCAACCAACCAACCAACCAACCAACCAACCAACCAACCAACCAACCAATCAACCAACCAACCAATCTTGCTTCTAAATCCTAGAAAAGGATAATCCTATTTTAACATCACCATTCCATGCCGTATTGTGATATAAGTGATATGGAAACATACCCTTTCCCTTCTTGTGACATCTAATCTTTTCAAAGGTCAGGTTCTTGCCTTCCTGAATTCGATCAACACCTTTTGGTTCACGGGTGGAGAACCATCTTTAACCATAAGATTACATATGGGGAGATACGATCCTTCGGCTCGACAAGCCATAGAAGGCTTGATGGGCCATAACCAACCCCTGGAGCATGGCCACAGCCAGTGAAGCTGTTGAAGCAAGGAAAATTCCATTTGGACCACCACTGGCCTCTGGTCAAGAGCCTGTCTGCAGCCTTTGGGGTCTGCAGGTGATTCTTTACAAGTGACCAAGGGCCGCCCTTTGTAAAGCACATGACAGTCATCTAAGTGGGATGCAACTAAAGCAGGTGCCTCCAGTGGAGAGATCAGATTCCTTCAGGAACAGGCACAGCTGGCCCCATAGCTTACAACCCAATCCTGGCCACCACTGAAACCTGGGGTGACTCCAGGAATTCAGGGGGAACATGGCCCCATCTGGCCGGGTTTCCTTCACCTGCCTATAGAGGGCAGTGTCAAGCTACCTCTTTGAGGTAACAACCCATCAGGGAGCACAGACCCCTAAGCTTAGTTCTTGCTCTGGGGTCAGGTGGGGGAGGCCTATTTGATAGCTTCTGCGTAATCATTTGAATCTGCTGCCAAGGCAATCTATAAACAACACTTTATGGCTCTCCTTTTATTTATGGAGCTGACATTGTCGTTAGAGGCGTCCTGGGACTGCCGGCCTGTCTAACAGCCATCTTGCTAGAATAAACATCAGCCAAAGGAAACTATGCCGAAGAGATGAAGTTTCCAGCAGAAATGCCATCAGCTTGGAACCCTTGTTTACTTTTTCCCCCTCCGGCCGATTTGCACCTTTGGTCCTCATCTCTCTGATCTCCCTCATCTCCTGCTCAGGCAGAGGGAAGCAAGGAATATCCCTGCAAAAGTTCTTTTTTTCTTTTGGTGGAATGTGGTGAGTGGGGGTCCATGGGGAGGGGGACGAAATGTATTTATTTTAATCTACAGTTCCAGAGACACACCGAACGAGGCTGGCTTGTCTCAGACTATCAGGGATTTCCTCTACCGAAAACGTAAGAGTTCCGTTACACGAGTCATACCCTGGGGCACTCAAGAGACTTGATTTGGCATGAGCTGGTTTATGCCAGGGTTGAGGGCCAGCTGCTTATTTGACTTTACGCTTTGCGATCAGACAGACATGCATAATTAACAGCTGGTTCTTCTAGAACCTCCAACCCTGATCAAATGTTCCCATATTGCCTCCTTTCCATGGGCCAAAGGGATGCCAAGGAACCAGCCTCCCATGGGTTCTTCTTCTTCTTCTTCTTCTTCTTCTTCTTCTTCTTCTTCTTCTTCTTCTTCTTCTTCTTCTTCTTCTTCTTCTTCTCCTCCTCCTCCTCCTCCTCCTCCTCCTCCTCCTTCTTTGTCCTCAAGTTATCTCTGACGTAATGGTGACCCTATGAATGAGTGGCCTCCAAAATGTCCTGTCCTCTGCAGCCTTGCTCAACTCTTTTGGCTCAAGCCCAGGGCTTCCTTCAGGGAGTCACTCCATTTCACATCTTCCTCTTTTCCTGCTGCCTTCTGCCCTTCCCAACACTGTTCTCTTTCCCAGGGAATCCTGCCTTCTCATGAAGTGCCCAAAGTAGGACAGCCTCTGTTTCATCATTTTGGCCTCCAGAGAGAGTTCAGGCTTGATTTGATCTAAGACTTGCTGGTTTGTCTCTCTGGCAGTCTGTGTTATCTGCAAAGCTCTCCTCCTGTTCCATATTCTGAATAAATCCACTTGTTCCCCAGTAGAATCTTAGAATCATAGAGTTGGAGGAGACCTCAAGGGCCATCTAGTCCAACCCCCTGCCATGCAGGAACCCCCAGCTTTCATACTGGTGCACAATTATCAAAAATACAAGAGTGTGGATGATCTTGGTCTCCAGTGACACCTTTGATGGATGCTCTTTTCAGATGTAAGACTTCAGAACAGGGGGAAACCTTGACTGACAAGGCCTTGCAAACCTGGGTCTCAATGCTAGCTAGCCAAAGTGGCCGATGACGGGTTGATCTGTCACCAAGGTCTGCTGAACCTAAACCCTGCCCAGGTGGTGGAAGTTGTTTAGGGCTTCCCTGCCCCTACCCATACCATTGAGTTTGGATTGTGCTGGGACTTTTTGCAGACTTGCATGCTGCCTTTAGTGAGTTTGGCTAGGAGGGACTTTTACTGCCTGGTTTGATTGTCAATCTATTGAGCATTTGCCAATCATTCCCTCGCTGCCTCTGAATTCAAAGAGAGCCATGCCTCTCTGGTTTGTGTTTTTCCCTTCTCTTGAATCTGTTCGAAGCAGCCAGAGAGACTGCTGAAGTCTGTGTACTGAAAGCAATCGTGTTTGGTTGTTTGCTGTTTCAGCTGTTAAATTGTAAGTAATGTAGCCCCTCATTCTTTCTCGTCCTACTGTCTCAGAGTGAGTTACTGACAGCGTAAGTGCCAGTTGATAAGGGGTGGTCAAATCTGGGGAATTTGAAGCTCTTCTGCTCTGTGAATGCCTGTGCTTCCACTGTGCAGCTAGAGCAGTGGCTCTCAACCAGGTGGGTCCCCAGATGTTCCTGGACTACAACTCCCAGAAGCCTCCACCACTCGCTTTGCTGGAACGGGTTTCTGGGAATAGGAGTCTAGGAACATCTGGGGACCCACAGGATGAGAACCACTGAGTTAGAGGAAGTTGACCAGAAACTCAAAGCTCTGCAAGAGATCACACCGCCTGCCAGTCTTGTCATAAGGATGTTTATGCGAAGAACGCCCAGAGATTTCATAAGCACTGCATTTGTTCTTTTGTATATAGATTTACCCCTCCCTTTCTTCTTCTTGCAATTTTTCCTGTAATTCATGCCCCCCTTTTTTTGGACTACATGATGAATTTTGTTTGCTGCATTAAGGCTGTCCAGCTTTAAGTCTGAAGGATTTTTCCACACACGGTTGGTTGGCTTTCAAAGGTCATTGGATGTGATACAAAGGTTCTAAGTACACCCATGTGACAAGGCGTGCTTAAAAGGCACGCACCATGGATGCACAGTACGCTCACAAACATCCATGCTGCTGCTTCTGGACACCCCTTCAAAAACAAAAAAAATCTCAAAGGCACCCACATGGGTGGAGAGGGAATGATTTATAAACTACATAATAAGTCCCATAAATGTGGAGCGTTTTGGGCAGATGTGTGTGAAGTGAAGTGATTGATTAAGCCGCAAAGAACATTTAGAGCACGTGTGAGCCAAGTCTAAAGGCTTGCGGGACAAAGCTTGAGACCCTCTTTGCTCACCGGGATCCGGATGGGGCAAAGAATAAAAATTAAAACAAATGGCCATTTGAAAAACATAACACCACAACAAGTGTCCCGGCAGCAATTAACAGGTTTCTTCTTTGAACATTCAGAAGAACTTCATGACGGTTAGAGCTGTTTGGCAGTGGAGTCCTGTGATGGGTCCTGTCCAACCCCCTGCCATGCAGGAACCCCCATCACAGTATTTCCGACAAATGGCCATCCAGCCTCTGCTTAAAAACCTCCAAAGAAGGAGACTCCACCACCCTCCTTTGTGGCAGCATCTTCCACTGATGGGCAGCTTTAACCCTCATGAAGTTCTTCCTAATGTTCAAATGGAATCTCTTTTCCTGTAGTTTGAGACCATTGCCACGAATCCTAGTCTCTGAAGCCATGGAAAACAAACCAGTCTCTTCTTCAATGTGACATCCTTTCAAAGATTTAAACATAGCTATCATATCCCCCCTCAGCCTTCTTTTTGAAAGGCTAAAGGTTCCCAGTTCCCTAAGCCGTTCCTCATAAGACATTTCTTCCAGACCCTCAATCATCCTGGTCGCCCTCCTCTGTATGCGCTCCAAGTTGTCAACATCCTTTTTAAATTGAGGTGCACAGAACTGGACACAGTTTCCTATAGGAAAAGAAATTCACTTTAAACATTAGGAAGAACTTCATGACAGTTAGAGCTGTTCAGCAGTGGAATATGCCGCCATGGAGGGTGGTGGAGTCTCCTTCTTTGGAGGTTTTTAAGCAGAGACTGGATGGCCATCTGTCGGAAGTAGAGATGGGCACGAAACGAACAATTTTTCGTTTCCGTTTTCATTTTTTCATTTCGTTACGTAACAAAACGACAAATTTTGTCTCTAAAATGAAATGAAATGAACAGAAACATCAGAAATTTTGTCGTCCGTTTCGTTTTCATTACGGCAATACATTGAACTGCTTTAAATGCTAAAAAAATCACAAAAAATTGAAATAAATGGTAACGAAACTGTAACAAAACGAATGAAAATGAAAATGAAGTTTTTGCAAAAATTTGCGAAAAACGGAAACGAACCGAAACGGACCCCCTAAATGACAAACGACAAACAAAATGCCATTTTTATTCGTGCCCATCTCTAGTCAGAAGTAGTACTGTGATGGGGGTTCCTGCATGGCAGGGGGTTGGACTGGATGGCCCTTGAGGTCTCTTCCAACTCTTATGATTCTAGGATTCTATGAAAAGACTGTATAAAAATACACACAGAACCAGTATAAAATTGACTTTCACAAGGAAATCTAATTTTCCTCCCCCCAATTAATCCAGGGCACTTTGCAGTTGATCAAAGCCATGTTCAGTATAATAACTTAATCATCTCAGTTGATCAAAAAAATGCTGCTGCTGGAGAATTGGAAAAAACATAGGTTGGTGATTGGAGTGGTGATCTAGGGAAGGTGGTTGGATTTGATTTATACACCCCACAAAGAGATGGGGAAAGTTACATTCCTAGACTCCAGGGAGGCTAGACACTGGTCCAAAGCGTTAGATTTGGGGAATCCTTGGAATTCCTCTGACTACAAATCCAAACCCAATTCATCCCTCCCATTGTTTGGCCTGACCCTATAATCTGGAGCTATGCAACGCTACCAGTCAAAAAAAGGAGGCACACACCCATTTTTATAGGGAGGCCGCTTGCCTTTGGCAGGCAGGGGAAAGGCCCCAGAACAGCCAAAAAACCCTGATTGATGGAAAATTCCCTTACTCCCCTGACGCTCCTCAAGCGCCCTCCTCGCCCTCCAAAACCGAAAGGCTGTCAGCTTGTTTTTCCCACACCAGCACCTCCTTATCCACCACCACCTCTTGGCGTAAATACATGTCGTCCGGCACTCTCCTTCAGCCCATGAGTGGCGCCACCCAGGCAGAGAAGCTTTGGAAAAACAGTCGAGTGACCGGGGATTTTCTGGCTCCAAACAAAGGACATGATGGGAGATTTCTCACAATGCTGTTGTCCCCCCTCCCTCTCCCAACACACACACACACACACACACACACACACACACACACACACACACACACACCAGAAGCTGACAACCAAAATTTGCCATTTTCCCACAGAATGGCCACCTGCTTAAGCTACACTGATTTCCACTCATCTTGAAGTCTCCGGTTGTAGAGGTGTGCCTAAAAGACCCTTCCTTCAGAATTCGTCTTGGGATTCAGAGGGGTCCAGGACGCTTCCAGAAATTTAGCCTGGCTGTGACAAAATCTCAACCCCGTCATTGAGAGTAGAGACCGCCCTGAGCTGTGAGCAAATTTCCCTAACCGCATGGCTCTTTTAAATATTTAAAGCTCTCATGTTTTCATGTGCATTCTTTAATTGTGGCTTCAACATATACACATATCTTGTTTGTTGAATTCATTATAACAGGAATGAAGGAGTTTTTATTATTATTATTATTATTAGTTTTGGTTTGCGATGAGTACCTCCCAGAGTGGCCTGGCTAGGTGGGTGGTATAGAAAGTTAATTGATTGATTGATTGATTGATTAATTGATTGATTGATTGATTGATTGATTGATTGATGTCCTTTATCTAGTTCTGGGACATTGCAGGAGGGGATATGATAGCTATGTTTAAATATTTGGAAGGATGTCACATTGAAGAAGGGACAGGTTTATTTTCCATGGCTTCAGAGACTAGAACGGGGGGGGGGGGTGTTAATGGTCTCAAACTACAGGAAAAGAGATTCCATTTGAACATCAGGAAGAACTTCATGACAGTTAGAGCTGTTTGGCAGTGGAATACGCTGCCACAAAGGAGGGTGGTGGAGTCTCCTTCTTTGGAGGTTTTTAAGCAGAGGCTGGATGGCCATCTGTCGGAAATACTGTGATGGGGTTTCCTGCATGGCAGGGAGGGGGTTGGACTAGATGGCCCCTTGAGGTCTCTTCCAACTCTGTGATTCTATGATTCTAGGATGGAACCTTCTAAAATAAAGTCAGGATTCTCTGTAGACAATTTTTGAACAGCCTTTTATTACCAGAATGAGAAAAAGGGGAAAATCTTCTATCAGAAAAAAAAAACATATCTAAGTTACAGGAGCCCAGATTCAGGTTGAAACTCAGGAAAAACTTCCCGACTGTTAGAGCAGTACAGCCAAAGACCTCCAGAGGCCATGAGTGCTCCAACACTGGAGGCATTCAAGACAAACCTGGCCAACCACCTGGCAGATCTCTGATTTGTATTCTTGCAAGGAGCAGAGGGCTGGACTTTTCCCTCTCACAAAATTCCAGAACTAGGGGACATCCACTCAAATTGAGGGTTGGGAGGGTCGGGAGAATGAGAACAGACAAAAGAAAATATTTTTTTACCCAGTGTGGAACTCTCTGCCACAGGATGTGGTGATGGCATCTGGCCTGGATGCCTTCAAAAGGGGATCAGACAGATTCCTGGAAGTAAAGTCCATCACAGGTTATAAACCATGATGGAGATGTGTCATCTCCAGGCTTAAAACCAGGGTACTTCAAGGGGCCAGAGGCAGGAGAGTGTTATCAGGAGACAGAGATCTAGTCTCGTGCACTCCCAGACGCATCTGGTGGGGCCACTGTGAGATACAGGAGGCTGGACTAGATGGGCCTTTGGCCTGATCCAGCAGGGATCTTCTTAGGTTCTTAGGTTCTTATGGACTTGGTGGCTTTCCAACTTCAGTATTAATTCTATTCCATGAAAAAACTGTTCAGGTCCAGGCCAGGATAACATGCAAGGAACCACTGCTTTTAAGAGGTTGTTTAAAGAACTAGTCTGACTCTGTACCTCTCTGTGAGTGGAAGAGCATCCTTGATTTAAGGGGGTGTTATCCATGATCTAGCAAGTGGCCAATTTCAGGCTGTTTTTTTTAAGGAGATGGTGTTCTAAGGACCTAAAATACTGATTTAAAAAAAAATTGTACCCTCATTCCATTTCATTGATGCTGTGCCCTGGATCCAAATTCATTCCTATAATTGCTTAGAATCCTGACATCCCTAAGTGGGTAGGATTCCTGAGACCTGTCATCCCAAAAAAAAACCCACTTTCCCCCTACCAGCACAAGAGGGGGAGAGGAAAATGCAGGCCACCAGATGTTCTTGGGTTGCTGATCCCTGCCTCCTGCACCATAAGCGAGACTGGCCCCAGTGGAAGAGATTTCTAGTCCACCAACATCTGGAAGCCTTTCCTTTAGCCCTTTGGTTCTCAACCTGTGGGTCCCCAGATGTTCCTGGACAGCAACTCCCAGAAATCCTGGCCAGCTCAGCCAGTGATGAAGACTTCTGGGAGTTGCAGTCCAGGAACATCTGGGGACCCACAGGTTGAGAACCACTGCTTTAGCCCATCTCTGCCCTGGGTGTTTTGCAAGGACATAGGAGAGCAACAGAACAGTTCGATGGACTTAATCGTAGAGCAAGTCCTGTAGATCAGGCCTGCCCAACAGGTAGACCGCGGGCTACTGGTAGCCCGTGAAGGGTTCAAAAGTAGCCCTCCAGCCATCAATAAAAAAGTGAGGGGATAAGTTTTCTCTACCCCTCCCTCCCCCATCCCATGGACCACCACTGCTCCAGCAAAGTTCTGGGTCTGCCAGCAGGGCAGTTCAAGGGCCATGGCACATTGAAATGTGTTCCCTCCAGAATGGATTCATTGGTTCTCAATGAATTCCTATGGGAAACCGCTGCTCTGCCTACAAAAGTTTTTGCTTATGAGCATGTGCTCGGAATGGATAAAATTCATAAGTAGAGGTTTTAGTGTAGTAACCCTCAGGCACTTTGGGCCGGAAAAAGTAGACCTTGGCCTGTTCCAAGTTGAACAGCCCAGCTGTAGATGAACGCTGAACTGACAGGGTCTTTTCAAACACACAATGCTCATGTAACAAAGGTAGGGGTGAGTGTGTTCCAAAAATAAATGTTGGTGACTTTCCAGGGTGTTTCCTTGTGCAACTGAAAGGTTGAGAAAGACCCTTCCCATGTATTTTTATTGAATAGGAACATACGATGGAAAGTGTTGAGTTGGTTCTTCCACATTTCTCCATCACATCTGGTCTCGGGCTAAAGCTCCTTCCAGCTTGTTTTTATTCGGGGGTGAGAACATTTTTTCCAGTCCTGTCAACAATTATTGTTACTCAAAGGAGTTGTGAGGGTGGGGGGTGGGTTGCGAGGTCACTGGTCTTGCCGGAAGTCAAGTCTGCTCCACCGCCTTTTGTTTTTTTTAATATAAAGCTACTTGGAAGTGTTTCTGAAAATCTTCCTTTCTGCTTCCCCTCTGGAGGCACATAGACACACAAAGGTTGTGCCCCAGGGCAGACAAAAATGCAATAGGCAACGGTCAGTGCGCTGGCTGAGGACATGGCTTTTGGGACACTTGCTGGTTTATAAGGGGTGTCCTCACAGCCTGCCTTGGGGAGGGAAGAAGACATGGGCTCACAAATCTGCCAAAACCTGGAACAGCTTCACTTGACGCCTCCGGAGCTTTCTGCAAAAAAGATAGGAGGAGGAGGAGGAGGAGGAGGAGGAGGAGGAGGAGGAGACCTTCTCAAGATGGAAGGAATGCTTTGCAATTTTCTGTTTTGGACTTGGTTCACACGCACATCCTTTTGCCTAAGCACATCTGATGAAGGGCAGGCTGTGTTTCTTCCAAGAGGGGAGCAGAAGGAACGTCCCCCAGGCCATTAACACCCATGGAGGTCAACGAACAGGAAACTCCACCACGGTCGTTGTCCTTAGCCAGCTTATTATCTCACATCATCCTCGTGCATTTCCTCTCTTCTCCTCGACAACGTTGCTGAATCATCAAGGCACGCGTCCCCCTAATCAGCTCGAAGGAAGGACGTCTTCCTTCTGTGATCTCAGATTCCCCAGCCGGGGTCTTAGGCTCTGGTCCTTGCTTCGAGACGTATCCACCCTGTTGTTCCGTGAGGACATTTGAGGTGGCTTGGGAAGGTCACAACAAGCTCGAAGAGTATTAGAACAGCAACTGAGGAAACAGATGACTTGCTCAAATGCCCTGGAGATTCTCTGTCAGTCTCAACATTGAAGGGCGTCTTGTGAGCTTTGAAGATCACATACCAGTTGGATACCATCTCACATGCCATGGCTTCATCCTCAGATGACTTGGGATTTGTTGTCGCAGACCAGTCTGCTATGGGTCAGGTGAGAGTCTAGTCAAGAAACCGACCTACTTGGCCAAACAGGTCCTAGGATTCCACAGGATGGAGGCGCAACCCTTCACATTATGTCTAAAGGATTCGTATTCATTTGTCCTCCCCTCCTGTATGAGTTTGGGCCAGTGTCTCCAGCGGAGGCCTCTAGAGCTATGGCTTGTTGCCGGCCGGTGGCCACTCCCTTTGACCCTTGCCTGGCCTGGCCCAAAGGGAACATGCCTGAGTGGGTTTCTGCTATTGCCACGGCCTCTTTCTGGGAGGAATGCTTCCCTGACCATTTAAAGGAGACCGTGGTGAAACCCACTCTGAAAAAACCTGGCATGGCTTCGGACGATTTATCCAGCTATCGTCCGATTGCCATTGTTCCCTTCCTGGGCAAGGTCGTCGAGAGGGTGGCTGCTGTCTGGCTCCAGTCATACCTGGAGGAAAATCATATCCTGGGTCCCTTCCAGTCTGCTTTCAGACCTCTTCGCGGGACCGAGACTGCCCTGGTCGCTCTGCAGGATGACCTCCTCAGGGAGGCCGACAGGGGGTGTTCCTCCCTGCTGGTTCTCCTTGATCTGTCAGCTGCCTTTGATACCGTCGACAACGGTAACCTGCTGCTCCAGCTGGTCGAGGCAGGAATTGGGGGTCAGGCTTTGTCCTGGCTCCGCTCCTTCCTTGGCGGCCAGACTCAGCGGGTTCAGCTGGGTGATGACTTGTCCACTCCTTGGACTCTCCCTTGTGGGGTGCCCCAGGGGTCGGCAATCTCACCATGCTGTTCAACGTTTAGATGAGGCCGCTGGTGGAGGTCACCAGGAGATTTGGAGTTCGCTGTCATCAGTATGCTGATGACACGCAGCTCTATCTCTCCTTTTCGTCTTCTGCAGAGGAGGCAGTTCGCTCCCTTGATCTGTGCCTGGAGGCAGTTCTGGAATGGACCAGAGATAACTGGCTCAAGCTGAATCTGGAGAAGATGGGGGTTCTGTTCTTCAGGGCACTCTCGTCTGGGTACAATGGCCCCCTCCCTAAGCTGGAGGGCATTTCCCTCCAGCCTACGGACAGGGCCAGGAATCTGGGCATGGTCCTGGACTCAGCCCTCTCCCTGGAAGCCCAGGTGATGGCTGCTTCCAGGGCCGCTTTTATCCATCTCCGCAGGATCGCCCAGATCCGCCAGTACCTCAACGAGTCCTCTCTGAGGACAGTAGTGCAGGCCCTAGTGATCTCGAGGATCGACTACTGCAATGCCCTCTACGTGGGGTTGCCCTTGACCCTGGTCCGGAGGTTACAACGGGTGCAGAATGCAGCGGCCAGGCTGGTGGTGGGTGCTCGTCGATTCGAGCACATCACCCCAGTTCTGGCTCGCTTGCACTGACTCCCCGTTGTCCTCCGTATTAGGTTCAAGGTCCTGGTTTTGATTTTCAAAGCCCTCCACGGCCTGGGACCAGAGTTCCTGTCGGAGCGTATCTCTCAAAGATCGACTGGGACCAGACCCACGAGATTGGTGCAGGCGTGCTCACTTAGAGTGGCCACACCCAGAGAGGCACGGAAATCGCGCTTTTCTGTGGTGGGCCCCATGCTATGGAACCACCTACCCAGTGAGCTGTGCCTGACAGAGTCCCTGCCCGCCTTTAAAAAGGCCCTGAAGACTTATCTCTTCAGGGAGGCGTTCGGCGACCTTTCTGCTTAGTTTTCTTTTTTCCTTTATTTTCCTTTGCCTACGTTTATTTTGTTTCGGGTATGCCCGCCATCTTGCTCTCTTTTTACTTGCTTGCTTCTGTTTTACCTATTTTTTATTGTAAGCCGCCCAGAGTTCTCTTTTGGGAAGATGGGCGGGGTATAAGACTAACAAATAAATAAATAAATAAATTTTATTATTCCCATAAATTCGTTTGACTAATTCTTCTCTCTCTGGTGGGATCAAAGACAGGCATGACTGCATTGTACAGATACACCTTCCATATGCAATAAGGTTTGTGCTCCTTTGGAGTTCATCATCAACTCACTTTGCCTTGGCGTTCCTTTGTGTTACATCACTTTTCTCCACTTTGCCCCTCCCCCCCTAGACTTCAGGGCAGAAGTACACAGATCCCCTTCCCCATTTGTTTCCACTCCGCCCCCCCCAGTTTTTCTATTGTATTCCACCACCACCACCCCCAAAAAAACTGGAGGGGTATGAAACTGGGCAAGGTTGCTGCGAGTCTTACAGAGTGCCTGTGAAGATTCTCAGTCATCCAGGTGAGTTTATTTGGAAGTTGAGTCATGGTTACTGGACTTCAGAAGCCATGGCTCAGTTTCGAGAGTTTTACAGAGGTCCAACCCTGGGTCTCCAAGAAGCCTCCAGTATCTCTGCTTACAAGGGCTTCTGGGAGTTGTAGTCCAATAACACCTGGGGGACCCAAGGTTGGGAACCACTCATCTAGAGGAACATCTGGTTTTTGAGAAGACCAACTAGCCAGGAAAGTTTCTGAAGGAGGTGAGACCGTTGAAACCTCTTTCCCATGGATGTTTGTTTGTTTGGTTTGTTTTTTTTTGACAGAGAAATTGGGGAAAAACCTGAAAACCATTTAGTGGTCAGTAATACAATATTTATTTATTTATTTATTTATTTATTTATTTATTTACCACTAGGTTTTCCCAGATGGGAACTCAGGGTGGTTAACAATGAATAGCATACAGAAAAATACAGAGAAAAATAATAATCGGTTCCACAATATGACATAAAGAACAAACCCAACAACGATCAGTAGAACCAAAATTTAAAAAGCTAAAAATACCAAACACAAGAGCGTCGATGAGCACAGCCTTACACTTGACGCTATTTTTCTAATTCCTTCATTGCTGCCCTTCCTTGTCTCAGCCTTCATCTGATTTCTTGGCCGCCATCTCCTTATTAAAAATAAGGAACTGTAAATAATTTTTCCAGCCTTTGAAATGAAATTCCAGGGAGCTGTGTAATTGGAATGAACACTGACCATCTGGGAAGAATAATGGTGCAGAATATTTGATGATTCCCCCTTTTGCCGGCCCCCCCCACCCCACCCCACCCTTCTCCACCCCTGGAGGGGCGAGAAATGAAAAGATCTGACAAATTGTCCTGAGCAACCTCTCTCCTGATCCGTTTTGACTGGGTTCAAATATCTACCAAGTGGGCATCAGGCCTCAAAGCGACTCGGCACGCTTCCGAGATCAAAGAAAGGAGCCATCGGCCATTCCTGAGCTCAAACGATCCTTCAAATTCTAGCAGAACAGCTCCTTTTATGGGGGGGAAAATACACATTTTCTCCAAAAAAATGCCTCCTTCTTGATCAAGAAACTGGCTCTTATAGATAATCCTCTTGTTTCTCCTTGAAGACACCTTGGTTTGAGATGAAATGTGTCAGGGCACACACACACACACACACACACACACACACACACACACACACACACACAGAGAGAGAGAGAGAGAGAGAGAGAGAGAGAGAGAGAGAGAGAGAGAGAGAGTATAGAGCGTCTGCTAATATTTATATAGCTTGCCACCATTCTGACTTGAACGGGCGCCAAGGACAGCTGAGGGTTGACCTCCGACCCCTCCGCAACAGGTGTTTACTTCTTCACAGCTATAAAGGACTCCGAGGAAATTCCCAGACGACAAATTAGATTAGTGGGATATCCCCCTCTCCAGAACCCAACATTTGGTTTTCACACTGAGACCTTCGGAACGCGGGATATCCATTTATCAAGCCATAAGTACGTTCAGAACCACGGAAGAACTGCCTTTGTGAAGTTTCTTCCAGGGGCTCCAGTGGTTGCTACAAAACCTACCCACACGAGCCAAGAAGGGGCCTGGCTGGATCACACCAATGTCATCACACGGTTGATGGTCAGATGTTTATGGCCATCATCCCCAACCTCTGCAGTATGGCTCTCTGATGGAACCCTAAAGTATCTTACCCAAGGCAGGGGATCTGGAATCCCATCAGTTTACTGGGTATTCCACTAACAGCTTAGATGGTATGGCCGGTTTCCGTAGCCTCTGATTTCATTGTCATAGCTTAGATGGCAGAATTTAAGAGGTGCAGCTCGAAAAAGTAACTTCTCTGAGATCGTTGTCCTCCTGCAACTAAGTGCCACTAATGATCCATGCATCGGTTTTGGAATACTAGTGGTACCTTTCAATCCTTAAGGCTTCCGCTAATCACCCATTTGCTGTCCTACATGTTGGAGTTTGGGTAGCTTTACGTTTGTGCCTACATCATTTGATGGAAAGGTGGGCCACCACATCTCATTACCTTTCTCTTTTTTCACAATGTGATTGGTTCTCCTCATTGCACAAAAGATCTTTCTATCAGTTCTTCCCAACGTTGGGTTCCCATATATTCTTGGACGATACGTCCCAGTTTATTCTGGCCAGCACAGTAAAGTGCAGATGGCTTCTGGGAGTTGCAGTCCAAGCACATCTGAGGACCCACAGTTGAAAACCATTGGTCTATATTCTATGCCAGTGGTGGCAAACCGTTGGCACTCCAGAAGTTTTGGACCACAACTCCCAGAATTCCAAGCCTGTATTGCCATTGAGAAAGCACTGTGGGAGTTGTGGCTCAAAACATCTGGAGTGCCGAGGGTTCACCACCATTGTCCTGTGCCATAGCTCCACCCTCCAATGAGACATCAGACAATGGTCCAGATTCTTCTGGGCCCTAGCGACCACCATCTCTGCCACAAATCCTGGCTGGTGGAACCCCTGTACTTCCCAACGGCTATCCCATTTCTCTGTAAACTCCCCTCTTTTGCTGTTTCCAAAATGCAACAAGGTCCCAAAATACCTCCAATGTCATACATACATCTGGCTCAGCAGGTGGCGAGCAATCTATCTTCTGGAATTGGCTTGCCTTTCTTTTTGTCACTTCCAGAGTTGGTTGCCATAAATCAACGCGATTCTGGCAGCGCCTCCTGATCCACATCAACGAGCAATTTATTTGCAATCAACGCTGTCCGATAAGGACGGGTCCTTCGACCTGAAGAATGGAATTCGGTTCCCCTGGGGTCCGAGGGGTGTCGACCTCGCGGCTTTTGTTCAGTGCATCTGGAAAGCATGCTGGACCACTGATTGGACCTGACACTTTGTTTCAAAGGTGTCTCTTTCCCCCTAGGAGACTGTCCAGGCTGTCAAAAGCTTCTTCCAGCTTTCAGCATAATCCAATTTTAAAAGAGTGAGTGCAGAGCAGACAGTGACAAAACGCAGTCAGCTTAGTCTTGGGTGTCCACACAACTCTTATGTTTACTGAGGTACTAAGCCAGCATCAGGCCTACCTCAGTCCGGACTGCAAGAATCTCTGAGCCAAGCCTAACATCAAGGGAAATGCATATTTCCTGACTTTTCCCCTGTATTCCTTCCACAATGCAATTTCAGGGCTTCAGGAATCAGATATGCAAATACAGCCCATCTTCTGACAACCAACTGCAAAACCAATCCATTTGGATGGCAAAGTAAAAGGATGAGGGCAGCTGCAGGCTGGGGCAAGCAGGTGTATTTCCCTTCTGGAAGCCTCGCTTCTAACGACAGGCTAACTGTGCCATCTCGTTTGATTTGCTCATCTGCAGCATTTCACATTTATTTATTTATTTTATTTATTTTTACAACTTATATGCCGCCCACTACCCAAAGGTCTCTGGGCGGTTTACAATCAAAAAATTAAAACAGTTAAAACGTAGCATATCAACAAATAATTAAAACAACCATAAAAACCTTACACTAAAATCATAGCAGGCGAGGGTCCTGAATTAGGTATGAATTAAGATTATGAATTTAAAAAATATATATTCAAAAAGCCACTAATTCATTGACTCATAATTGTACAAATCGATAACTCCTGACAAACACAAATTGATGAATTTTTAGCAATTTTTGATTCATCAATTTGTTGGGCTGTACAATGACTCCCAAGTACCCAAAGACACCAATCATTTATTTATTTATTTATTTATTTATTTATTTATTTATTTATTTATTTATTTATTTAGCTTGTATGCCGCCCACTACCCAAAGGTCTCTGGGCGGCTCACAATCAAAGTCAACAATTCAGACATTTAAAACATCATATTGCAATAAAATTAAAACAATAAAACATTTAAATACAATAAATACAATATATTAAAACACTGCACTAAAATCACTATCAGGACCCACAATAATCAGTTAGAAAGACTTCTTGAACAGGAATGTATTTACCTGGCACCGGAATGACATCAATGTTGGCGCCAGGCGGGTCTCGCTTGGGAGGGCATTCCATAATCTGGGGGCAGCTGCCGAAAAGGCCCTGTTCCTACAAGCCATCCCTTTCACCTCGTTGAGGGATGGCTCTTTCAGGAGGGCCCTCTGGCTGTTTCTTAATTGCCGGGTAGGTTCATATGTAAGGAGGCGGTCCTTCAGGTATCTAGGTCCTAAGCCGTTTAGGGCTTTATATGTCAAAGCAAGCACTTTGAATTGGGCTCGGGCAGCAACTGGTAACCAATGAAGGTTATACAGAATCGGCGTGATATGTTCCCTGGTGGCCCCACCACTCACCAGCTGCACAGCACGATTCTAAACCAGTTGCAATCGCCGGACTGTCTTCAAACATGCAGAGAACCTTCCTTTGACTCTCCTCTACAATCCCTCTGAATTTCGAGCAGATTGGGTTTCCTAAAGTCTGTTGATAATCTTTCCTGCGGCGGTGGGGGTGGGTGGGTGCACTTTGTAGGTGTATAATTGAAACCCAATCTCCACCAAATTTGCAATGTTTGTGGAGGAGAATCTCTTGAAGCTTTCTTGCATGTTCGGTCTCTCTAAGTGACTTGGGGGTCATTTTATGGGGGTTTAAAGTAAAAAAAAAGAAATTTACAAATTGATTCAATTATTTATCAGGGGGGGAAAATCACCAATGATTTTTTGTGATTCGTCAACCTTGATGAATCACGACGAATCAAAACAAAGCACCCATTTTTTCTTATCCATGCCCATCTTTAGGCCTGAACAATTTCAGTGTTCCTCCATGTCAACTGATTCCTGCACCCAGAAAGGTCAGGTGGCCGCTCCCTTGACAGGCCACTGGGTCAGAGGGAGGGGATGCTGCTCAACCAAGGAGAAGAACATAAATCTTTGCACATTTCACTTTCACAGATGAGAATGGAAAATTTCCGAGGGCTTCTTTCTGGTGGGCGGTGTGATGAGCCTTTCTGTGCCTGGTGGCAACATATGCCAGAGAGTGACTTCAGTGGTTCCAGTCTTTAGTTATGTGTTGAGGGGTCCAGCGGTTTACACCACTTTCTCTTTGGATGTCAAGAGTTGAGTCTGCTGAATGACGTCTGATTTTAATCACACACGATAGGCGTACAGGGGAAAGGGATGGAGGAATGGGAAGGAACAGCCATTCATGGCCATGGATGCTGTTTCTAATTTAAGTTTCTTCGGGATGGAGAGGAGAGTTTGGAGGCCACTGACATGGTCAGGGTGAGCAAAATCGCAACCTTCCGGCAGAATCTCCCAGTGAATGGGACACTCAATAGCCACGTGTGTTGCCCTCTAGATTTCAGCACCCTGGGTCAAAGCCCTGGTCACTCGGCCTTAGGTAGTGGCCTGATCCCAGACTACAGACCTTTAGGATGTTCAGTGAGGTCCAAATGAAACTGTTTCCCGAAAATCTATCTTCTGCTTTGTCCAGAGAAATGTTCCCAGTCACACAGGGAGCCATTGTGGATGTTCTGAGCCTCTTCCTCTGATGCCTACCAGGAATTTTATTTATTTATTTATTTATTTATTTATTTATTTATTTATTTATTTATTTGACTTATATACTGCAACCATCTAGCAAAAAGCTACTCTGGGCGGTTTACAACTATATACAAAATACAAAAACAGATTAAACAACTTAAAATAGTAAATAAAAACTAACCAATCAGACCAAATAACCAGATCATCATAATAAAAAGAACAAATAAGCAAATAAGCACAAATGCAATAAATCAAAATGATTTGACAACTCAAAATAAGAACAAATGGGAAAAAATGAATAACTAATAGAAAATTTTCATAAGGCGGGGGGAAATAACAGCGTCCTATTTATATAAGTTGGTTGAAACAGAATGATCAGGGAAGGCCAACCTATAAAGCCAGGTTTTCAGTAATTTCTTGAAGGCTTGTAGTGAGGGTGCCAGGTGAATCTCTTGTGGAACCAGGTTCCATAGGTGAGGTGCGACCACCGAGAAGGCTCATTTCCTTGTTGATGCTTTCCGGGCGTCCCTCGGGGTCGGTACCTGCAGATAGCCTGCCTGGCTTGAATGAGTGATACTGGCAGTTCTTTTTGGGAGGAGCCGTTCTGTCAGATACTGAGGTCCCACACCAAATGACTATCTCCCCATTAAGATCTTCAGTGTGGAAAAGACTGGGAGAAGCAGGCCGGGGGAGTGGAAGAGAGAGAGAGAGAGAGAGAGAGAGAGAGAGAGAGAGAGAGAGAGAGAGAGAGAGAGAGAGAGAGAGAGAGAGAGAGAGAGAGAGAGAAAGTTTCATTTTTATGGTGGGTTTTCCGTTGCCTTGTAAAATGAAATAAGAATGCATAGAATGCCAAGCATCTGGTGTTCTCCCCATATTCCGGCTACCATCTGTTTCTGAAACTCCAGAGATTGGTCCTGGAGGGCTGGCAGGTTAACTGGGCAGAACAGCATGTCGGAATATGGAGACCATCTCCATGTGTTTGTTTTCTTAAACCATGTTATATTTGTTCTCCCTGGGCGTTTTCTGGAACGAGTATGAGAGGTGGAATTGCGCTGGGAGCATTTAACACAGCTTCACGTTTGTTTCTGTGAGTGAAAACCCTTCCTTATATTTGGTGCTCAGCAGTGCATGCCATTAAATGTGTGTTGCAGAGGCCTGAATTTGGTTAAATTACTCTGTGTGGCAGAAGTAGCAGGCATTCAGAGGGTGGAATAGCTTCAAGACCTGCCACTTTGGTCCACCCCTTTTCCTCATCCATGGGCACTTGCAGTCTCAAGAACTCACCCCAAGACATTAGTGGTGGAAAGAATAAAAAGTTCAATTATTTACAAAAGGACGGATCAAACAGCCAAATGGCAAACATAGTTGCATTGCAGTGACAGTGCAAATGACAGTGACAGAGGCAGAGGGAACAATTGACTAGTGCTGGATAAACTGACAGTTGGCTCAGCCCAGAAAGGTTCGTCTCATCCACACTTATTAGAGGCAACATGCAAGGTTGCAAAAACTCCAATGTCTTTGCATTGCTCAGATATCAGTCTTCTTATCAACAACCCCTGCTTTCTTTTCTCTGTCCTTGCATCCTACACTGCTCCTGTTGAACACTATTGGCCAAAATGTAAGCTAGAGTGGATCTGTTGAATCATTGGGTCTTAGTGGATCTTGCATTAAGTGTTGATCTACCAAACTCCTCTGGATTCCATCAGTCAAGTCTGAGAACAACCACAACAAGCCGGCCATTGACTGGATGCGATCGTATCAGGAAATATGTTGCAATTAGAGATGGGCACAAACCGATTCATCCCCATTCATCTCAGTTCGTAAACTGGCGGCAGTGCAGGCTTATCTGTCCTCTGACTCCTCTGGCTCAATCAGCCACTCAACCCAGCTAGCCTCCATGATCTTGGACTGACCTTCCAGTTTGGGCACCAGCTCAGGCTTCTCTATCCCTCTCGGCTGATCACCCACTCAGATGAGAGGACAGGGCAGAGAAGTCTCTGTGCTCCTGCTTGTGACTGGCAGATTAGCCAAGGAGGTGGGAATTGCAAGCAAACCAGGCCGGTCTCTAATTGCAGGTTGAAGTACTTGTGGTACGGCTGGTGTGATTATTTCCCGGCAGTCACATACACTGGAAATGCATACCAGCCTGGCCCTAACTCCTTTGACATAGGTGTAAGGCTTCTACTATTAGAGGTTGGGCTAGAGAGATTCCCCAGAAGACCAATAGGTTGTTTTAAGAGAGAAAACTCCCATTAAAGCCACCCTTAAAAACATAAGAACATAAGAAGAGCCATATGCTGGATCAGGCCAAGGGTCCATCTAGTCCAGCTTCCTGTATTTTACAGTGGCCCCACCAGATGCGTCTGGGAGCGCACAAGACTAGATCTCTGTCTCCTGATACCATTCCCCCTGCATCTGGCCCTTGAAGTACCCTGGTTTTAAGCCTAGAGATTGCACATCACCATCATGGTTTGTAACCTGTGATGGACTTTTCCTCCAGGAATCTGTGCAGTCCCCTTTTGAAGGCATCCAGGTGAGACGCCATCCCCACACCCTTTCTCGGTGCTATCTGATGCATGTCTTTGCAGCCATATCAATGGACCCTAGCAAGAGGAGACCAAGATCAAGATTAGAGATGGGCACAAATTAAAAAAAATGAATTGTGATATTCGTACTCCGTGTTTACGATTTGTCAGCGTGGGTTCATCCAAAGCAACTTCCATAACGAATACGAAGCAATGAGCTGTTTAGCAATTTTTGCTATGTCCTTTTTCTGCCTCCCCCCTTTTGGCTTGTTGGGGGTCATAGAGGTGGGAAGACCCACCCATGAATCAATTCATCAGTTTGTCAAGAATTATTCATGCATTTGTGACTCATAATTTGTCAGTCTTCTTGACTAGTTACAAATCGCAGAAAATTGCCATTTTTACAATTCGTGCCCATCGCTTATTTATTTATCTATTTATGTATTATTGCATTTATATCCCACCCATCTGGCCTAAAAGGTCACTCGGGGCAGCTTATAACACATCAAAATAGCCTAAAAATAATTAATGCAGAGTTACCCACAATCCGTTGCAAACATTTGCCTCTCACTCACCTGGATTTGGGTTGCACCTTCAGCCACTAGGTGGAAGCAGATTGCAACCGTTGGAGCCGTACCGGCTGGCTGGGCACAGCAACACGAACCCGGCCGGCCTCTGTGGGTGGTCTCGGGGCTTCGTCTTACCTTCTCAGTAACATTTCACAAAGGAAATGCAGACGGTAGAGCAAATCAATCCTTGGACATGGTAAAACACACGGTCTTGGCAACGGCCCAAGAGTTCAGTGGGAGCTGGAAAGGTCCAGGGAGTAAGTGCCTGGCACGCAGGCTCCGTTGGGTTCGCCTCTTCTCACCCCCGTGCATCTTGATGGCCAATGCACCCACGATGACAATGATGATTTTGAAAAATATGTGAATGCTAATTTCTCTATGGAAGATAAGTACAGAGTGGCATAAGTAGGGGAGGTTCTAATCGGGGAAGAAAGAGTTGCCATAATGCTCCATGGTTGAGGTCTAGAGGTTGGGAGTTCAATCCCCCATGGGGCTTCCTTCCTTGTCAGATTCACGGGGTCCCTTCTAGCTCTTCAGTTGATGATGATGGTGGTGGTGGTGGTGGTGGTGGTGATGATGATGATGATGATGATGATGATGATGATGATGATGATGATGATGATGATGATGATGATGCACTCAAGACCTTGCTTTTTAGAGAGGCATTTGGTGACCATTAGGGCTTTTCTAAAAAACCTTCCCGCCATCTTATTGAACATCTTTATTTTTGTTATTTTATTGCCTTTTTTAAATTGATCAATGTGTTTTCATATATATTTACAGTGGTACCTTGTATAAAGGAATTAATGAAATTATGTTAAGCATATATAGAGTGGACCTTTGTATAACAAATGGTTTGTAAAACATAAAATCTGTACAACATAAAAAATACCAGCGATAGGGGAAATTTGCTTAACAGAATCGTCTATGGGGCTTATCCATACAACATAAAAATGGTTACAATTAGGGATTACTCTGTTTTCAATGTATTCCTATGGGAAATTTGTATAAAGGAAAATTTGCTTAACACACACACACACACACATTATCTATCTATCTATCTATCTATCTATCTATCTATCTATCTATCTATCTATCTATCTATCTATCTATCTATCTATCTATCTATATATATATATATATAGAGAGAGAGATTGTTGTTAACCACCCAGAGTTCCTTCGGGAAGATGGAGAGTAGACATGGGCACGACCCGAAAAAATGACGTTTTGAGTTTTCGTTTGTCGGAACGGGTCCGTTTCTGGTTGTTTCCGTTTGTCGCGAAATTTTTCAAAAATTTGTCGTTTCCGTTTGTCATTTGTTGTTTGTCGTTTCCACCGTGATTTAGCGCGATTTGACTTCCCAGAGCATAGGGGCGTCCCGCAATCAGGGCCAGTGCTAGGTGTTTTTGCGCCCTAGGCGGCGGGCGGGGCGGGGGCAGGGGGCGGGTGGGAGGTGCGGGGGGGTGGCGGTGGCGGGGGGCCATGGGTGGGTGGCAGCTGCGGGCGGGCGACTGGGCGGGCGGCGGCGCGGGCCGCAGGCGGGCGGCGGCCACGGGCAGACGGGCGCGTGGGCAGTTAGGATATCAATTAGGATAGATGTTCTGTTCTTGGCTTGCACCCCAAATGTGTGTGTGTGCAAGCAAATTGAAGTTGGGAAAATAGAAAATAAATGGTAGTATATAATATATATTTAAAATAAATCCACACCTCCCACTCCCAGTCAAACCTCCCCCTTTATCCAATATCAGAAAAAAATCCTCACAAACTGCCAGAGAAGAAATAAAGAATAAACTGCTAATCCCTTCAGCAGACAAAGCTGCAGGGAATCAAAGAAATTATTTTCTAAATTCAATTCCCTCCCTGCCTGCCTAACTTAAATCCTAAAGCCTCCAGCCTCCCTCCTCAATCTCGATCGGATCACACCAGCACCAGCAGCCAGCCCTCCTCCCTCAACCACATCCATATACCCGACTGCAATTTCTGGAAGGTGCCTCGGCTTTTTATGCCCTCCGAGACATCCAGAAGTGTCAGTCAAAAACCTGGTGATGCCATTGGTGGAATGGTTCAAAAAATTTGCATGGTCCCATCCCATGCCCAGCCCAAATGGGCAGGTAAAAAAAAATAAAAAATAAAAAAAATCAATACGACATTTTATTGGTATAAAAAACCCACTGCTGCTACTATAAAAATTCAGGCATTTAAAATAAATAAATTTCACATGTTTCTGTGGTGATTTGGTGTGTTTTTTGACCACGATTTCAAAAGAAAAATTGCGGTCGCCATTTTGGATCCCCCCCACCCATGTCTAATGGAGAGTATAGAAATAAATAAATAAATATGTCAGAACCTGCTGTTCTCAGAACTTATGTCTCTTATCATTCTTATACTTTATTGTTATTTTTATTTCATTCTCACACTCTGAAATGATTCCATTACTGCTTGCTTTATTATGGGCTTTTAGTCAATTTATTTTAGTTTGCTCTCTATCTATCTATCTATCTATCTATCTATCTATCTATCTATCTATCTATCTATCTATCTATCTATCTATCTATCATCTAGCTAGCTAGCTAGCTAGCTAGCTATCCCCTCTCTTCCTTCCTTCCTTCCTTCCTTCCTTCCTTCCTTCCTTCCTTCCTTCCTTCCTTCCTTCCTTCCTTCCTTCCTTATTATCTATCTATCTATCTATCTATCTATCTATCTATCTATCTATCTATCTATCTATCTATCTATCTATCTATCTATCTATCTATCTATCTATCTATCTACCATTATTTTCATGTATCATAGGCAATGAGGAGAGAGCTCTGTTTGATCTGGAGGTCTAAAAGCACCATGAACGAAGGAGCAAATGAACCAAGGCGTAAGGGCAAGGCAGGGCAGGTGACCCCCCCCCCCGTTGACTCACACAGTGCTTGCCTCCCTTGCCACGTGCCCACTGGCTATGAGGTAGCGTCTCCAGGATTTTGGGAAACCGTCCAGTTTTGCAAAGTGTGAGTTCGAGGTGGCTGGCTGAAGGAATGCCTCGGTCACCGGCGAGGCCGTCCAGATTCAGAAGCCCGACCTTCATCATCTGCGGAGAGAGTCCCCCCCCACTGCCAACTGCATTTTTAAAGGGATGCAAAGAAAAAAACGCCAAGCCGATCGGGTTTCAGACAGGAAAATGGGTCTATAAAGCTATGGAGGAGTTGGGCATCTGAGCGGCTCACAGCGAAGGCCTGGGAACAATCCATCTGTTGCTGGAAAAAAGCTCACACATAAGAAGTGAAAGTGTGTGTGTGTGGGATCTGGATCCAGACAGAGCCTAAGTATGAATGACAGCTGTGTCTACTTAAGTTGGACATTAATAGAGATGGGCACGAAATGAACAATTTTTCGTTTTCATTTTCGTTTTTTTGTTTCATTATGTAACAAAACGACAAATGAATTTTGTCTCTAAAATGAAAAGAAACGAACAGAAACACCAGAAATTTTGTCGTCCGTTTCATTTTCGTTACGGCAATACATTGAACTGCTTTAAATGCTTAAAAAAATCACAAAAAATGAAATAAATGGTAGCAAAACGGTAATGAAATGAACGAAAACAAAAATGATTTTTTTGCAAAAATTCGCGAAAAATGAAAACGAACCGAAACGGACCCCCTAAATGACAAACGACAAACGAAACACCATTTTTGATTCGTGCCCATCTCTAGACATTAAGGAACACTTTCCCTTTCAAGGCCCACAAAGGCTCTTAATTTTTTAAACATTTTATTATACAAATTACAAAAAAAGACAAAATATCAACAAAAGTGCACCCCTTCACCAACAGGATCACTCTTCTTATTTACAGTCATTATCCTCCCCTCCAGAACAAAATCGCTTGTTGTGTGGAAGCCTTGCCCTTATCTCTTATTCAGTAAATCTACCCCATATATCATAGAAAATATCTCTTTTTAACTCTCCTTTTTTATCTTTAAAGAACATGTCAATTTATCATTTAAAGCAATATTCCATATTTCATTGTACCATTCATCTAAGCATAGTTCATATTTAGATTTCCAATTTCTAGCAATTATTAATCTAGCCACAGTCAACAAATTGGTAATCAACTCTTTAGTTTTAAAATCATAATTATTATTAACAAATATTGATAACAAAGCAATTTCAAAATTGGGCTCTATGTTCATTTCTAATATGTTACTTAGTTCTTTAAAGATACGTTTCTAGGCAGCTCCAGATGAAGCCTAGATGAAGCTGAATAGATGGGGACGAGCACCTCACAGGACTAGACTTTTTTTAATGCAGCCTAAATAAGCATTAAAGCTGCCTAGATGCCCTAAGCACATCTGATCTCGCCTGATTTTGGAAGCTAAGCAAGGTCCGGCCTGGTTAGTACTTGGATGGGAGACCACCAGGGAATACCAGGTGCTGTAGGCGCCTGCAGTAGGAACTGGCAAACCACTCCAGTATTCCTGCCAAGAAAACTCCATGGTCATGGGGTCACGAAGGGTCGGTTACGACTGTAACGACGCAACACACACATCAGGGAAAATGCCTTGACTGTTAGAGTGGTATGTCAACGGAACCAATGACCTTGGTAGGTGGTAAGCACTCCAGCACTGGAAGTACACAAGAGAAAACTGGGTAGCAGCTTGGCAGATCTGCTTTGACTTGAACCCCTGCCTTGAATACAGAGAGAGAGGGGGGGAGAGGGAGAGAGAGAGAGAGAGAGAGAGAGAGAGAGAGAGAGAGAGAGACTTCCTTTCACCCCTTCTCCACGGCACAAATAAGCATTAAACATTTGGCATTTTTTGTAGCCACAATCGCACTGTTGGCTCATGTTCAGCTTGTGATCGGTGACAATTCCCAGATCTTTCTCACTTTAGGCACAAGCATGGAAAGCAGCAGGCCTGCGTGGAGACTTTTGCCCATTTTCCTTTTTCCCACCAACGGGTTTTCCGTTACACTCAAGTTCTTTCCATTCTGGATATGAAGACACTTCTGAATTTTTGAAAATTCTTTTAAAAATTAAATTAAGCTCAGAGGAATTGCCCTGCATCTCTCTCTCTCTCTCTCTCTCTCTCTCTCTCTCTCTCACACACACACACACACACACACACACACACACACACACACACACACACACACACACACACACAAAAGAAAGAACAGTACTACAGAATATGGCATCCATTTAACACAATGGCAATCTTAGTATGCTTTGTTATCTGAAAGTAAGCTCCTCAGCTTTTAGTGCAGATGATTGCCATGTAAAATGCCCTAAAACAGCTTCAATGAAATGCAATAAGAACATAAGAAGATCCATGCTGGATCAGGCCAAAGGCCCATCTAGTCCAGCTTCCTGTATCTCACAGTGGCCCCACCAGATGTGTCTGGGAGCGCACGAGACTAGATGTCTGTCTCCCCTGCATCTGGCCCTTGAAGGACCCTGGTTTTAAGCCTGGAGATGACACATCTCCATCATGGTTTGTAAGCTGTGATGGACTTCTCATCCAGGAATCTATCCAATCCCCTTTTGAAGTCATCCAGGCCAGATGCCATCACCACATCCTGTGGCAGGGAGTTCCACAGACTAACAACGCGATGGGTGAAAAAATATTTTCTTTTCTCTGTTCTTACTCTCTCAACCCTCAATTTGAGCGGATGTCCCCTAGTTCTGGTATTTTGTGAGAGGAAGAAGAGTGTCCCTCTATCCGCTTTACTCATGTGCTGCATTATTTAGTAGGTCTCAATCATATCCCTCCTCAGTTGCCTTTTTTCCAGACTAAAGAGCCCCAAATGCTATTTGCGTTTCCTCCTAAGGGAGGTCCCCCAGCCCAGTAATCCTTTTACTCGCTCTCCGTGGTGGCTCGACGGACTAAGGCTCCGAAAACTGTTGGCTGCAAAGTCGGCAGCTCGGCGGTTCGAATCCCGGGTGCCACGCAGCGAAGCGAGCTCCCGCTGATAACCCCAGCTCCTGCCAACCTAGCAGTTCGAAAGCATGTAAATGCAAGTAGATAAATAGTTACTGCCGTAAAAAGCGGGAAGGTAAAACAGTGTTTCCTTGCAGCCATGCTGGCCACGTGGCCTTGGACTTGCACAACACTGGCTCTTCCGGTTTGAATACGGAGATGAGCACCGCCCCTAGAGTTGGACACGACTAGCATGCATATGCGGGGGGAACCTTTACCTTTAACCTTTTGTTATAATGTTGGCTGTTTTATCTTCAATCCCCTTTTTGATCATCCCTAGCATGGAATTGGCCTTCTTCACCACTGGCACACACTGGGAGAAGGAAAGATTATGCATCGGAGACTTCTTCCTGGTTGGAGTGTTTGATTTTGATCTGGAGGGTGGGACCCAGTTCTGAATGGCAACTGTGTTGCTGTGTTTCGTTTCGGAACAGGACCCCTTCCGAAACACCCATCTCTAAAATCCACCTTTTCCTGGGCTCCTGGAGCAGCAGTGGCCCTGGTGGTCAGATGGGGTGTAGAGAAGAGCAGCGGACAGCCCACAAGCCTCAGCTGCACATGTGCGAGCCTGTTGGATCTTCCCTGTCATTGTAGTGGGCTTCCCACCTCTTCCGATCAGCTGCAAAGTGGAGAGCTGTGCCCCAATTAGCATCCTGCTTCCATGTGTTCCTCCTCTGACATCTGTGGTGCCAGTGGGTCATAAGCGATGCAGAAGTTGAAAACCTTGTTATCACCTCCTTTGCTTGTCGGTAGAGGTGGGCACGAAACAGAAAACCAATGGTTATGTTCATTCTGTTTTGGGGGCCTCCTCAGTTTGGTTCGTTTCCGTTTGTATGAATTTTTAAAGCAAAAATTCGTATGAACAAACCGAACTGGTTCAGCTTACTTGGATGGTGTGGCAGGTGGACTGTGCCGCCACCGCCTCCAGAACCCCAGCAGCTCCTTACTGCTGCCTTCGACCGGTGGGGTGGGGAAAACGGAAAACGAATGGAAGGAAACGGAAAGTGAAGAGGGGGCTGTTCACTATTCATTTTAACTAACGAAATGAATAACGAATAACAAAACATTTTTTTATTCATTTAGTGCCCATCACTACTTGTCGTCAGTGATGGCTCTGAAAGATCTTATCACTGCCTCCCTGCTCTGAAACCAGGCCCGGGGTTTTCTCCCCCTGCACCTTCTGTTTGCTGAACCAGGCCCACCTCTTCCCCAGCATTTGGCCTGTTGATGCTGACCATTTCTCTCCCATGGAGGGAGGGGTACCCCTGGATTCTCGGCAGGCCAACCCACCAAGCCCTCCGGGGGACCAGCTGGGGGCAGAGACTGAATGAGTGAAAAAGCTGGTCTTGGTGGGACTTTCATGTCATCGGGAGAAGGAGCCGCCAGGAAGGCCAGGGGCCTCTTGTGGGGGACAGGGGCTTTAGCTTGCCATGACAAAGTTACATTTATTAAGTGGCTAATCTCTGGACGGAGTCCCTAAAATACTGTTATCTCTGGGCTGAAGCTTTGCTGGCGGGAAAAAAAAGCCACTCCAGCCTTCCGCAGGGAAGGGCCTTGTCATGTGTATTGACAGAGGCCAGAACAACACTCGTGGCCGGCTGCTTCCACAGGGTTCAGGGGGTCTCCTCGCTGTTCCCTTAATTAGCCTTGCAGATAGCTCACCAGCATTTCCTGCCAAGGTTCATGGTGGGACAGAGGAAAGGCCGGCCGAGCAACACAACGCAGGGGGGTGGGGGTGGGAAGGTCTTGTTTATCCAACCCCCTCAGGGTTAAGATCACGACGACCCATGTTCTCAGGCCGCTGTTTAAGAGGAGTGCCGAATGCGGCAGGATTTGAAGGAAGCAGGACTTGGAGAAAAATAAAATAAAATACAAAAACATGCTCCAGTCTAAACGCCCAGGATCTCATGGATCCTTCAGGGGCTTGAAGAAATACAAACATAGAAAAGTAGGATCTTATCCAGACCTATTACTAAGCCTTTCTTAGGCATCTGGGGATCTTCCGGGAACCTAGTTGGCATTTCGTGTGGCCATCCTGTTTGCCCAAGATTCTCGAGTTCTGGAATCCAAAACAACTTGTCGGAGGGGAGCCAGAAGTTAGAATCTGCATGTTCTTGTTTTCCCAAATCTGTCTTTGCTTCCAAATGTCCAACCGTCACCACTAGAGATGGGCACGAAATGAACAATTTTTCGTTTCCGTTTCCGTTTTTTTCATTTTGTTATGTAACGAAATGACAAACGAATTTTGTCTCTAAAATGAAACGAAACAAACAGAAACACCAGAAATTTTGTTGTCCGTTTCGTTTTCGTTACGGCAATACATTGAACTGCTTTAAATGCTAAAAAATTGAAATAAATGGTAACGAAACGGTAACGAAACACACGAAAATGAAAATGAAATTTTTGCAAAAAATCACAAAAAAAGGAAACAAACCGAAACGGACCCACTAAACGACAAACGACATCTCTAGTCACCACACCAGCCCCATCATCTACCCCAGCTTCATAATCATGGTGTTTTGTCGAGTTGATTCCAAATTATGACAAATAAAGTATAAAGTAGATTCCCAATAATTCCGTCTGGTGGCATTTCCCTTAGTTCCCTGTTCTCAGACTTGAATATGTCTTAATTGTACTGGACTGTATATTATCCTTCATTACTGTAAGCTGCCTTGGGTCTTTTTCCAAGGAGAAAGGTGGGGTAAAAACACTCTAAATAAATAAATAAATAAATAAATAAATTTTACCCCCCAAAACAGGGAAACTTATTGACTCGAGTATAAGCCGAGGGTGTTTTTTTCCAGCCAAAAAGAAGGGCTGAAATACTTGGCTTATACTTGAGTATATGCGGTACTTAATTATACAGACTACACCTTGAGTCCCCACCACCAGCAGCAAGCTAGGTACTCTGTGAACCTTGAGCCAGCTACCTGGAATTGAACCCAGTTGTGAGCAGAATTTTTTCTGCAGTACTGCAGCTTAACCACTCTGCTGTGAGGCTCTGTTTTTCACTCTTCTGGGGGGAAAGTGCCATGCACCATTGGTGTTTTGATGATTTTCTTAGTTTTATAGCTTTACATGATTTACTGTTATTTGTCTTTAAAAAAAAACAAATTTATGAATAGCCCTGAACATTCTACTAATGTGACAGACTAGAAAGCTAGTTGTTGTGAGTTTTCCGGGCTGTTTGGCCGTGTTCTGGAAGTTTTTCTTCCTGACGTTTTCCCAGACTCTGTGGCAGGCATCTTCAGAGGGCAAGGAGCTCAGGGAACTCTGAGGTATAGAGTGAGTGAGACTGTGGTTTTTAAAGTTGTGGGAAAGAGGAAACTTGTCTTATGCAGGAGAATTGGTGTTAGTCATTGTGTTGTGATGGAGGGATTAAGACGTTTCATTGTACTCAAAGCAAAGTGTTCTGCTTATATATCGCCCCTTACCACTTCAAGTAGTTTCTGGGTGGTTTGCAGTTTAATTACAGTTTGCAGGCTACACAGTCCCCCCCCTCCGCCCCGCAGCAAGCTGGGTACTCATTTTACTGACCTCGGAAGGATGGAAGGCCGAGTCAACCATGAGCCGGCTACCTGGGATTGAACCCCAGGTCGTGAGCACAGTTTTACCTGCTGTACAGGCATTTAACCACTGCGCCAACAATCCTTCTATGCAGTTGATGGGTGTCGTTAACTGTTCTATTGTGTGAACTGATCACTGTTGCTTGTGGCTGGGTGGGAATCATTCAGTTTTGACCTTTTGCACTCTGCAGCTTTCAGTACTGGAAGCCAGGCTTTGTTGAATTTTAGACTTTCTTCTTTTTTGTTGAAACTATGCTTATGTTTGTGGATCTCAACGGCTTCTGTGTATAGTTTGACATATAGTGATTAGTAGTGTTGTCTAGTACCTCTGTGTTCTGGAGGAGGATTTCATGTCCAGTTTGTTTCAGGGTGTGTTGTGCTACTGCTGATTTTTCAGGTTGTTTTTAGTCTGCATTGTCTTTCAAGTTCTTCTAAAAAGCTACCGAGACAAAATAAATAAATAAAATCTAGGATTCTAAGGAGCTGTCACCCTGAGACGATTGTTGTGACACTTCATCCTCACCTGCAAGGTCCACGCAAACCAGGTCTTACCCCTGGGTACATCGCCGCTTTACCCCATTAAGGTGACAGATTGTGGCTTCAGCCTGGAGCGTTAAAATGTATTTGCACAGAAGGTTCCAAGTCGGGTCTGCGTTTCACCTGATGCAACAGAATGGCTGAGCGGCCGCTGGGCACGGGCAGCAGACTGTACAAACAGCCCCGTGTGCCAAAATATATGCAGCCACAGCACCGCAATGTTGAATCAAGTTATTAATATACGTGCAAAATGGCCCAGTATGTAAACAGTCGGCCCTAAATCTATGCTATTGACACAGCACCAGGTGTTCGCCTTGCCAGAGTCGCGGCCGTCCCCTTCAAGGAGGAAATGCATCATAGCTGCTCCCTCGGATGGGACAGAAAAGGGATTACCATCCTCTACACTTTGGGGGGGGGAGAGGCATCCTTGGACCCTCCTCCAGCTCGCTGGTGACCTCTTGGTATCTCTCCCTGGGGGGCAGCAGGCCTACATGGTAGTAATTTCCACTTTTCAGCCAGCAAACTGGGTGGTGGAAACTTCTCGTAAAGCATACTGGGGTTTCAAGAAGTTCCCCAGTTCTGTTGGTATCCAAGACCAACAGAACCAAAGTGGTCTTTCCTGTTCCTTCTGCCTCCCAAATCTGCTCCACGGAGCTTCTCAGCAGAAGGATTCACCCCTTCTGCATAAAACAGCAGGATCCAGCAGATGTTTGCTATCAAATTCCTTACCTTGGCTTAAAGCCTTTAGGGTCAGGCTTTGGGGTGGTAGCTGAAGTCCCGAGGAAATCCCAGGGACTCCTAGATGGAGGATAAGTAGAGTTGGGCACAAATCCCAAAACGAACCATGATATTCGTTAGAAATAGCCCATTTACCAAATAACGAGCAACCTTGATTTTTTTCTCTGTTTTTAAACTAATTTTGGATTCATTGTTTTTGTGTGGGTTTTTTTTGTCCCAATTGTGGTCATGGTGGGGTGGTTGAGTGGGGGTTTGAATTGATTTATTGATTTGTCAAAAAAAATTTTTTTTTGCAAACTCATGAGTCGTAAATTGACCATTTTGACAAATTGCAAAACACAACAAATTTTTGCAATTTGTACCAATCTCTAGTAGATAAATGTCAGCCTGAGCTCTGGCAGAGGAAGTCTGATTGTCACGTGAAGTAGCTTCAAATCCTGAGCATGCATCTCCTCCCTTTTCCAGTGGTTCCAAGGAATCATTAGCCCAGCAACATATCAATAAAGAATAATCACGTGTCATCAAGTCAATTCAGACATACGGTGATCCTTTTCAGGGTTTTCCAGGTAGAGAAGACTCAGAGGTGGTGGTTTCCAATTCCCTTCTTCTGGGGTGGTGGTGGTGCCCTGGGACTATGCAGCTTGCCCAAGGCCACCCAGGCTTACTCTTCTCCCTGGAGAGGCACATTGGAACTGTTGTGGAATTTTGAATTTCTGGAAAAATTCTTTTTGCTATGCCTGAAGAGGAGGAGAATAGCTATAAGTTCCCCAGAATCCACTCCTTTCTCATGAACTGGCCCTTAAAAAAATCTTAATAACTGATTCGGAGACATTTGAAGGAGAAAGAATGAAAAATGTTTCTTTACTTACGCTTCCTTGAAATTGCAGACTTGTTTATACTGCTTTCTTCACTACACAGATGCTAGCGACCAACTGAGCAGACCAACAGCTGCTGGCAACCTGAGAAAGAGTGTGGAAGCAATACTCAGCAGAGAGGCAGGACTCTCACTGAGTTCAAAGACTGGATGGAATGATTGGTTAGTGCTTAACAGATAGTCAATCACCCCAGCCTAGGGATGTCTGCCCTTGTCATGGAAACTACAGGCAGCATGCAAGATTGCAACCAAAACTCCAACAGGAACAGGGCACATTTTTTTCCTGGCAATTGTGCACATTTCTTCTGTAGAAGCCCAACAATATGCATATTCCCGCACGCAAATCACCACTCACATGTGAACAGTTCAGAAGTGCAAAGTTGGTCCGATCGGCTTTGATTTGGATTCCTGTATGGAGCAGGATGGCATTAGAGACCCCTTCCAACTCCATGGTTCTTTGAAATTAACCATTTTTACACCCTTGCTCCTTGTTGGGAATTCCTTCCCTCCATCTGCTTTGCCCCACTCCTCCCGCGAAGCATATGAGGGTCGATCTCACCCAATCCTTGTCTGGGTTGGCCATCTTGTGACCTCATGGTCCTATACAACCCCTGTGCGGGTTTTCCTTTGTGCTGGTGGCGGTGTCCCTCAGGGATGGTAAGGACTGTTCCAAGCAAAGAATGCAAATTGTTATGGACAAGGGGAGATGGTTTCCATCACCAGCCAAAACATTCACGGGGGAAAAAAAGAGCAACTAGGGATCAAACAACGTCCGCCCTATATTACACCTCCCTTTCTCCCCTCTTGTGTGTGTTCTGGTCAGCTTTGTCACTAAAGACTTCGCAGACGCTCGCTGCACTCTGCGGAGAGGCGGGTGGCCGCCCCTCTGCTACAGAAACTGGAAGAGCCTCCCAGCAGAACAGGATTGCTAACGGTTCGTTAGGATGAATCGTCCAAACTGGTGCTCTGGCTGGGGATCAAGATCAGCATGTCAAACACTCAGATATTTCAACATCAGCCAGAGAGCGCTTTTCTCTCCAAGAATGACCAACCGGAGGCACTTGGGAAGTAGAGGAGAAGGTCCTGGCTTCACACAACGAGCCGCTAATGAAATGTAGATAGCCTTTGACTGTAAAGTCATGCCTATTGGGGCAAAAAAAAATATCAAAACTTTATCTATCAACTCATGGGCTCTGAGCTATCCATGACGGATCAGGAAAGAGATCTTGGTGTGTTGGTGGACAGCTCCATGAAGGTGTCTACCCAGTGTGTGGCAGCAGTGAAGAAGGCCAATTCCACGCTAGGGATTATCAAAAAGGGGATTGAAGAAAATAAAACAGCCAACATTATAATGCCATTATACAAAACAATAGTAAGGCTGCACCTGGAGTATTGTGTACAATTCTGGTCACCACATCTCAAAAAAGACATAGTGGAACTGGAAAAGGTGCAGAAGAGAGCGACTAAAATGATTACTGGGCTGGGGGACCTCCTTTATGAGGAATGGCTAAAACATTTGGGGCTCTTTAGTCTGGAAAAAAGGCGCCGGGGGGGGTAGGGTTGAGACGTACAAAATTATGCAGGGCATGAGTAAAGTCGATATCGTGTGTCACCGTGAGCAGAAATTTAGAAATCAATTTAAATAATGGCACAATCGATACAGCTGAGGTCCTTGGGGCCCATGTGGTGACATCCATTGTCTTAGTGAGGATCAAGCCCTCTTGGGTTTCAGTGAAGTAGCAGAGTCACCCCAGTCCTATTAGGACAAAGCTTCCCTGAAAACTTGGCAACCCCCTTTCTTGTTTTTTATTGAAATGAAATTCTAATTGACACAATACAGATTGTGGGTCCTCTGATGGCAATTTTAGTGTAATGATTTTAGTGTAAGGCTTTTATTATTGTTTTAATTATTTATTAATATTCTATGTTTTAACTGTTTTAATTTTTTGACTGTAAGCCCCCCTGAGACCTTTGGGTAGTGGGCAGCATATAAGTTGTAAAAATAAATAAATACATACATAAATGAAACAAATAAAAGTTCAGCGTCAAAAATTGCTGCTTTTAAAGGTCTTCTTTGCAGCCCTTATATATAAAAAAGTTGCTCCGTTCCTGTTAAATGCCCTCTGTTATGCCTTAAGGCTGTTCGTGGCCTTTTTTTCACCTTGGGAAGTCCCTCGGCCTCTTTAAAAAAAGGTTCCCTCTGCCTCTGTAAAGCCACATCTGTTTCGACCGCAGGTCCCCTCGAATCTTGGCGCCTCTTGGCAATGCTCCTGTACCACCTATCCTGTTTGGCTGCCACAGCTGGGCCCCCCTCGGCTGAACCGCTGAAGTCATGTCTTACGAGGATGCGGCTTGGGTAAACCAGGTGGCCTCTGGATACGTCCTGCAGACCCATCCTTTTTCGGCTACCCCAGCCGGCCGCCCCCACGGATCTTTCTAGAAGCAGCTTGGGCCACTGGTTGCCCTGGGAACCAAACAGACCTCCCTTCTGCTGGTTTTGAGACGGCCACCATGGTGATTTCTGAAGGATTTTTTGAGCTCCAGCGAGCAGCCAAGTTCTCACCCTGGTTGCCAACAAATGTCTGTCAATCATACAGAAGCCGGAGAAGTTTCCGGAGCATGGCTCCCACATCAGCTAAAGAGCTAATCCCTCTATGTTTCGCCGGGCTTAATGGTTTAAATTGGGTTGGGTTGGAATATTTGGGGGGAAAGTAAGGAATCATGGCACATTCCTTTAGACCCAAGAGCTGTACTGTTGGTTCAAAGGAAGCAACGGGATTCCCAGTAGGGGCCTTTTGGACAAGAAGAGAAAAAAACCCTTTATATTAGGCAGTCATCTATTCTCTCAGACATTGGCTGTAGTAACAAAAACAGAATGTAGAAATGAAATGGAACAATAATGATTATAGCATATTTAGAGGATCAGTTCATTTTTGTAATAGATAGATAGATAGATAGATAGATAGATAGATAGATATAGATATAGATATAGATATAGATATAGATATAGATATATATTAGAGATGAGCACGACTCAAAAAAATGGTGTTTCGTTTGTTTGTCGTTTAGGGGGTCCGTTTTGGTTCGTTTTCGTTTTTTGTGATTTTTTTTGCAAAAAGATTCATTTCCGTTTCGTTATGTAACGAAACGAAAAACGAAAATGAAAATGAAAAATTGCTGTTTCGTTAGCATTCATTACAGTTCAATGTATTTGCCGCAATGAAAACGAAATGCACGACAAAATTTCTGTTGTTTCGGTTCGTTTCAGTTCATTTTGGAGACAAAATTAGTTTTTTGTTTCGTTACGTAACAAAACGAAAAAACAAAAACGAAAACAAAAAATTGCTCGTTTCGTGCCCATCTCTATGATAGATAGATAGATAGATAGATAGATAGATAGATAGATAGATAGATATTCATCACCCTCTTGCTGATCCAATAAGCTCCCTGCCCGTCTTTTTTTATTTTACAAATGTCTAATTTGTAAAAATTTAAAATAAAATACAGTTTGGATGCAGGCGTGCTGCAAAGTGAGACCATTTTTGTTTCTCGTAAAGCTTTCTTGTGGGGTGCAAAAAGCAGACATGTATAGCCTAGTGACTCTTTTTTAAAAAAGGCAGAATATGCTGCTTTTTTTCCAATCAGGCACTAGGCTATACTTGTATGTAAACGGCTGCTTGGGTGGTTTACAACTGAATTATTCAGGCTACACATCCCCCCCCCCGTCCCATGGAAGGCTGAGTGAATCTCATTCTGGCTACCTGGGATTACCCACAGTGCTGTAGTTTAACTACTGTGCCACACGGCTCCTCCCACCCAGTACGAAGAGGAGAAAAAACAGTATGTTTTAGTTCTCACTTACACTACTTGAAAACCATGGATAAGAGAGAACACCAAAAAATCCCCAAAACGTCTGTTTTGTGACAGTAGCTTGCTTTACAGCTGCTATTTGTAACAGTAGCTCGCTTTACGGATGCTTTTTTATGATAGTAGTTTGCTTTATAGCTGCTATTTGTGACAGTAGCTTGCTTTGCAGCTGCCAAATTATTTATTTAATCCCCCCTGCCAACCGTGGATGAATCAGTGGATAACAAATCAGTGGCTACAGGGGTCCTACTGTACAGTGGACCCTCGTATAACAAAGGGTTTTTTATAACATAATATCTGTACAACATAAAAAAGTCCGGAGACAGGGGAAATTTGCTTAACAGAATCGCCTATGTGGCAAATTCGTACAACATAAAAATAGTCGCGATTAGGGATTACTCCGTTTTCAATGCATTCCTATGGGAAATTTGTATAAAGGAAAATTTGCTTAGCAGAATTTCATTGGGGACGAATTAATTCCATTATACAAGGTACATCTTAGGACATGGAATGCGGATCTGCCTAAGCTCAGCAGAACGTCTTCCACTGAGAACGTGCAGGTGAACTCATGCAGTCATGACGGAACCAGCAGGCCAAGGTGAGACGCACCCACAGTGTTTCTGGGTTTGGGGTGAGAAATGACTCACGCGGTCACGTCACGGGCACCAAAAGCCATTTCTACATACATTTCCCTTCACCCGGCCATGCTTGTTTTGGGATGGCATTCTTAGCTGCCTCCGATATGCCATCGGGGAGCAAAAGGCTGAAGGATGCATTCCGAGACGGTGAATCCACCACCGACTAGGACAGCTGTTTTCTTTCGGCTTCGAGGGCGGGTTTTCTTTCTTGCAAACTCCTGCGGGCTTGGCCCGTTACAAGACGCAGACGTCTTCCGTGGGTAATGAGGAATCCACCTCCCAAAGGAAACTGGCCTGCAAAAATTCAGCAGGCAGACAGCAAATCAGCGAATCAGCGAGAGGCCTCTCCTTGTGGATAGATGCCCCGGCTTCTTGGCCAAAACCATCCAGCCCATCACCAGATACGTCAAAGAGGAAAACAGGAAAAAGTCATGGGATAACAGTCATTTGCTCTCTGTCTGGGGTTTTGTGGCGAAGCAAGGCTTTATGGTGAATTCGGCCGGGCGAAATCGGGGGGAAAAAATCCCTCCTAATCATGGTGGCTGTGGTTTCCAGTCCTTGACACAAGGGGCCTCTGAGGGCAGCCTGTAATAGAAACTATATAATCCGAACAACTCCAAGTAGCTTCTTTTTTGCTCCGGATCACTCAAAAAAAAACCTAAACCCTTTCCAGGCGTTGGCTAGCTAAGCCGATATTTCGCCTGTTGACATTTATTTACATCCCACTGTGTGTTCATTTGTTTAATTTGTATATTGTCTTTGGAAATAATGGCCCTAATGGGAATTTCACAATGATGTCCGTCATGCAAATAATAATAATAATAATAATAACATAATTAAGCTGTAGTAAAATTTCAGCTAAATTCCACTAAATTGGTCAATATTTAAAGAGAGACCAGTTTCAAGGTTTGGGGATAACAGGAGATGAATTTAGGAGATAACACCTTGTAGTACAAACTCGTTTTTACGAGGTTCAGACTTGATGTTGCAGAGAAAGTGTAATGAACACATCCTCCCCATACCAAACAGGTTATTCTCAGAGGCATGTACATCTTCCATCAGAGTTCCAAATTAAGCCCCTGATTGTCTACTTGATGGCTTTATAAGCCTTTTCCAGCTCACTTATTCTGTGATTCTAGTGGTCAATTGGTTCAATGCAAGATACGCAACTGAGGCAAAACATGCTGTGACAAACAGACATCTTTCCCACTTGAGGGAGCACAACTTCCAAATACATGTTCAGTGTGTGTCAGCTACTCTAATCTTAGCAGTGGGTGAGCTTCCTCTGCCCCTTTGCATTTTTTAGTACACCATATGCTGAAAATATGTTCAAAATGAGTATGTTTGAAGAATATGTTTGAATATGTTAATATTAACATTTAATATATTGAAGCAGATCTGTTTAAAAACAGTCAATGCCAAGCCTAATGGCAAATACACCTAGACCCAAGCATACACTCATTGACATAATTTCAAATCCTTATATGTCACATTTCCTTTTCCAGCAATCTTCCTGATGACTGCAAGCTCCCAGAACTTGTAAAAAACATTTATTTGCCTTGCATCAACCCACAATCATCCACAGCCCACAGGGAGAGCATTCTGGAAGTTGAAGTGAGAGGCCTGAGTTCCTTAGTCCTTTTTCTCTGGTGCTGATGGAGGAGACCAAGGCCATAGTTAGGAACAGTGGCATAAAAGATCTCTGTTCCTCATATTTGAGTGAAATTCTCCTAAGTAATATCCAGTTGGGTAGAAGTTGAAGAAAGCTGCAAGAATGACAGATGTTCATCACCGGTGATGATGATGGTATGAAAAGCCCTGGTCTTTGTTCAAGCCAAGTGAGATACAAGTGACTTCTTGAAAGATTCTTGTTCAGCCATTTCGCGTTGGAGTCTATCTTGGAAAGAGGGCCATCTTGAGGCAACGGGGACAGCGAGAAGAGAGCAGGGGGCATCCCCTGCGCTGAAGCAAAAATCCAGAACCAAGTAGAAAAAATATTGGTGTTTTCTTTCATTTCAAGCAAATACAAGTTGCATGAATCAAACCACAAGCTTCTCTGGTTTGTGGTGGGTTATTTATTTATTTATTTATTTATTTATTTATTTATTTATTTATTTATTTATGCATTTCTAGTCTGCACTGATTTTCCCACAGGAACTCTGGGCAGTTTACATGAAAGCCAAACAAATTTTGGTGGGTAATTTTGTTTTGTTTTGTTTAGGTGGGTATTTTGGTTTGTCATTTGGGTTTTGCCCAGCTCTAACTTGAGACTGCTCATGGAGGTAATTTGTTAGGACTATGGGGACAACGTATAGCAATCATCATAAAATCACACCCACAATGAAGCCTGTAGACCAGGGGTGCCGAAACTTTGGCCCTCCAGATGTTTTGGACTCCCAGAATTCCAAGCCTGTATTGCCAATGACAAAGGACTGTGGGAGTTGTGGTCCAAAACATCTGGAGGGCCAAAGTTTGGACACCAGTGCTGTAGACTTCTCTTAACCCACAGAATTTAGCTGAGAGTTGGCAAAACACAGGCTATGTAGGCCGTAAGGCATCAGGGACCAGCAAGGACATAGACCCTTCCTTAAGGCTTTAGATATACTGACTGCAGATGAATTCAGGTCCATCTTTGTTTACATCAAAGCTGAATTCGTGCTTTGCAGACCCAATGAAGGTCATGGGACTGGGTGGCCCCTGAAGTCCAGAAATGCCATTTTACCCTTACAGAGGTTCCGTACAGTGTTCTTCTTTCATCCCTCGTGCGTTGAATGGTGGCAGTCGTACAACTCTGGATATTCCCAGCATGCCCTTCTGATGAACTTCCCTTTGGCACGAGGCTGGCCCACAGCTGGAAGATGAAATGCTTTGGTGGTCCAACTGGACTGATGTGACCTGGCAGACCGCAGGAAGCGTTGCAACCCAGCTGGCCTTCCTAATATACAAAGAGGAGAGTGTGGGCCATGTGTATGCCAAGACACGGATGAGTTCTGAATCACTGAGTGTTTAGGTTGTTTGTTCCTTGTATCGTTAAGGTCTATCTCCCGTCTCTGTCCCCATGACCCAATTTGCATTTATTTGCCAATGAAGAGGAGGGCGGCGGAGAGAAGGGGGGGACCCACATTCCACCTTCTTTTCACTTGATCTTATTTCACATTTTGCTGCGTCTTTTTGCTTTCTGGAAATGTCACCGTCACGGTTGAACGAGAGTGAAAGCATTGGGTTGTTTTCGTTGGTTTCCACGCAATAGCAGAGCCGAAGCCAACACGTTTGTGCAAGACGAACCTGGGGCTTCCAGCTGACCGGGGCATCGAAAACGGGAGGGGGGGACGACAACCACAGGCAGGGTCGGCTTCCGCCGAAGGTGCGAGGAGCAGATTCGGTTTGGACATCAACCAGATGTTCAAGCACAGCCCGAAGCAGGTCACAGGTCGGCTGAATTCTCCATTGGCTCCAAAGGTGATTCCCAAGGGAGGGCAACAGATTACACTGCATGCCAGTGGAAATATCCAATTGGGGAACGGATCCGATACGCCAGAAAAAAAAGAATCCAAGTTGCATTTGGATTCACTTGTCTTGGCTCATTGCTCTTCCTGCTTCTGTGACTTTGCTCTGTCTTAGCTTATATTAAAGAGCCTGGATTAATTTAAGGCTTCAAGGTTTTACAGCTCATTACCCTTTCTTCAGAACAACCCCTGCCTTCTCTCTTCCAAGGCAAACAGATACAAGGCAGGATTAAAAATCGGCAACTTGACCTCCTCCTTTTCTCACTTTTGGCATGGAGTGAGAGGTGGAATTTCACCATGGAAGAGAGATCCATCCTGCCCCAGCTGTCCTCGGAGGTAGAGGTGAAACCATGTGGCCCTCTGGATCAGCCTTGTTGGGTCCAACTGCAACTGCCCTCCTGCTGTTCCAGAACCATCTCTTCCAGAAGCGGTTCCATCTGGACAACATTACATAATTTTATTAGCAGCTGGGATTTCCAGACTTTCATCTTCAGGCCCAAAGCAGATCTTCAAGGTGTATCCGGTCCTCTGGTGGAAGCCACAACTGCTCTTTTAAGGTGGGAATTCCAAGTAGACTTTGCCAATGTTATCTTTTTGGACTTCAACTCCCACAATGCCTCACTCTCGACAAAAATGGCCTTCTGTGTTCCATGCCAAGGCTCCCACTCAGGCATCCACCCTTTGCATTTTGATTTTCCGCCCAGTCTGGAAACTGCAGCTGGTGACAAAAGCACAAGGTCAACTACGGATGGCACATCTGGAGGAATTCTGAGGGCTTCTGGGTGGCATCTGTACCAGCTTTGAGGTCTTCTGATTCATTTATGAATTCCTTAAGCCATTTAGGACCTTGGAGATCTGACCACCTTCTTTTACATGTACCTTTTTGATGCTTTTAGTCATCTGTAGAGGTTGTTCCCCATAATCTCAGTTCCATTATAGATTATAATATCCCAAAGCAAGGCCTTCAAACTAATTATGTGTTATGCCGTTCCTCACAAATCTAACACTTGCCTACAGTTTTTGCCTTTGGGTGCAGATTGAAAGCATAACAATTTCCACAGAGACCTTCCCTGTTCTCCTGCATTTGTTGCCCTTGTCTATTTATGTATTGCATGTATATGCTTTATTTTGTTGTACACTACATAACTCTTAACCAGTTCATAAATACCATAGCAATAATCCTTGTTGTCATTCTGGTATTATTAGCTGGTATCCTGCATTTTATTCACACCATCGATTGACTTTTCCCTCCTGTAAATTGTCCAATATCCTTTGGGAGTCATCTTCCATCTGAATCGTTGTAGTTTCTGGGACCAATTCAAGAAGCTCTCATGACCAATCAGGTCCTACCTGACTTGGGTGTGGGCTATCTGAAAAGCCCATATTCTCCTTTTTCACCCTTCCTGGGTCTCTGAGATTTACTGGAGAGGCCCTGAATCACAGTCCCACTACCTTCAGAGACCCACTGGATGGAGACCCAGGAGAGGACCTTCCTGATGGCTGTACCTCGGGCTCTGGAATCCTAAGACAGCCTCCCTCTGACTCCTTGCAGCCATCCTTCTGGAAGCTGGTTCTTTTTATTTGGGAAGGCTGTCAGCAGTCAATAAGGTTTAAAGTGTTAAATTTATTTATTTATTTATTTATTTATTTATTTATTTATTTATTTATTTATTTATTTGACTTTTGTACCGTCCATCTAGACCTAGGGCTATTAGGAGTGTAATGCCCCTTTAATGCTTGTAAATTAAAGTGTTGGATAGTTCAGTAGCGGTTGAGGTCTCTGGCTGCGGAGCCAAATGTTGGGATGTGGATTCCCCACTGGGCCCTCCTCGTCAAGGACTGGACCTCATCCATAAGGCCCATACCCTTATGAGCCTGGTGGTTCAATGGTGAAACTGCAGTACCGCAGCCATGACTCTGCTCACAACTAGAGATGGGCACGAAACACCAAAGCGGCGTTTCATTTCGTTTTTCGTTTTCTTTTTCTTTGTTTTCTTTTGTTTAAAATAAAACAATTTTTAAAATTCTTTTCATTTTTGTTTGTGTCGGGTTTTTAAAAAATTCTTAATTTTTTTTTATCTCACACCGATAGCCTAGCCCACAGGCCGGGTCGGCCCATTTATTTATTTTTTTACTTTTTTTTTTTTCGCGCTGACCTGCTGGCCCACGGGCCAGGGTGGCACGTTTATTTTATTTTATTTTATTTTATTTTATTTTATTTTATTTTATTTTATTTTCTTCTCACATCAACCAGCTGGCACTTTTAAAATATTTTTTTATTATTTATCCCTCACCCAATTGCACCCGACTGGGAGAGGGAAAGGGTGGGCTTTTAAAACTCCCCCCCCACCGAAGCCCTGCGCTCCAGCTGATCGACTGTGGCTCAGCGTGGAAAAAGTCTGCAGTTTCCCCTGCGTTGGCGGCGGGGGGGGGGGGGGGGCTGCCAGCTTTTCCCCATAGGATTGCATTGCTTAAAGGCATTCCTATGGGGAAACAAAAAATGAAGCAAACGAAACAGAAAATTCCATTTCATTTTGTTTCGTTTTTCTTTGACGGGTCCATTCAATATTCATTTCATTCCATAACGAAACAAATAATGAATAACAAAATGAATAAAACATTCATTTCGTGCCCATCTCTACTCAAAACCCAGGGTTGAATCCTTGGAAGACTGCTCATGGTTGGTAAAATGGTTGATCCAGCTCGCTGGAAGTGGGGTGCAAAGTGTGCCCTGCAGAACTAAATTGTAAACTGCTCAGAGAGTGCTTTAATCACTATGGGGTGGTATATAAGCAGAACACTTTGCTTTGCTTTGCTTTGCACCTCTGCAGTTCTGAGATTATCGCTTAACTGCATTTTAATTTTCGGACTTTTTATTTTTTTTAAAAAAAACCTGTAGTTTTAAAACTGGGAGCTGTAAGTTCTCAGGAGGTCCAGGCAGCGTATAAACAAAGCAAAGCAAAACACCAGATCTTGGTGCAAGAGTATTTTGAAAGGAAATTCAATCTTGTAGGCCAGGCATGTCCAGACTTCGGCCCTCCTGATGTTTTGGACCACAACTCCCAGAATTCTAAGCTTAGATTACAAATGCCAAAGGACTGTGGGAGTTGCGGTCCAAAACATCTGGAGGGCCGAAGTTTGGGCATGCCTGTTGTAGGCTTCTTTCTGCTTATGCCAGCGTTGGGCACCCCAATCAATATTACAGAAGCAAAACTAGACATCCTAGTTAAAATTTAAAGAGAATTGACTACGGTGGGGAAGACCGTGGTTGGGTCAAGCCTCCGTCGGCTGTTGAGTCTGCTGTGGAGGAGATGTCTGTATTCTGTGGATAATGGGGAGACATTCCTTCACCTCTTTTCAGATGGTTCTTCCTTATCGAATCAGGCCTAGGCTGGGAGGAGGCATCCAAAGAGGGGGCAACCATTGCCCCCTGCAAGGACAGGTGATTGCACAGCTTCAGACCCTCTCTCCCACTCTGATTTGTGTCACCGTTTTTCTATCCTTTGGGGCTCCCAGGTTCATTGCTGAGCCTCCGGTGACAGCCGGTGGTGGAACATTAACCCTCTCCGGGGACCGACGCCGTTGCCCAGCAGCCGGGCCCGCTTCCCGAGCCACGCTCCACCTGCGCTCTGTTTGACCTTGGGAGCTGATGTCATTTAGGGGGGTTGGCAAGAGGCCAGCAGGCGGGCAGGCTGCCTCATGGAAAAGGTATGCTGCCTTATAATCTCTTTTTACGAGCTTTCCTATCCTCGGTGGGAAAAGCAGGCACTGGGCTTTTTTGTTCGTGTTTTGCTCAGATGCAGCAAAATGGGGTACATCTCTCTCTCTCTCTCTCTCTCTCTCACACACACACACAGACACACACACAGACACACAGACACACAGACACACACACACACACACACACACACACACACACACACACACACACACACACACACACACACACACACACACACACACACACACCAGTGGCTGGAACCAGCCCCTATCAAAGCTTTGCCCTCCCAACCTGGAAACAGAGAGGAAAGACACCTTTGCGGGATTAAAATTGGACCACAATTTACTGGTATGAAATTCACTGAATTCAACGGTTAAACATCCCTTAAACTAGGGGGGCTGAATGTAGTGCAAGAGGATCAGTTTATCTAGTCAGTGTTTCTCAACCCGTGGGTCCTCAGTTGTTGGGTCCTCAGATTGCATCTCCCCAAAACCCCTTCCAGGACAGTGAGTGGTGGAGGCTTCTGGGAATCTGTCCTTCCAGTGAACATTCGGGGTTGATTTCTTTCAGGATGGATAGGTTTTATCTCCTTGCAGTCCAGGGGACTCTCAAGACTCTCCTCCAGCCCCACAGCTCAAAAGCATCAATTCTGTGGCGATCAGCCTTCTTTATAGTCCAGCTCTCACTTCCATACATCACTACTAGAAGATATGATATCTAGCTGCAAGTTGTTGCCTTTTCCTTTGGATCCCAGAGCTGAGAGAGAGAGAGAGAGAGAGAGAGAGAGAGAGAGAGAGAGAGAGAGAGAGAGAGAGAGAGAGAGAGAGGTTCACCATCTCTTGTCTTAAGTGATGCAGAAAGTTCATCTGTATCCAACTTGCCTGGCTCCATCTCTTCTCCTTTACAAGGTCTTGGAAAATTGGCCTCCTCATCTCCGAAGGATGTCACCGTTGGCATGGAGAACCTGCCAGGACTGGGAGTCTTTCCCACTTCCGAGCACATGCCCATCCTGTGCAGGTGTTGGGAGGGGGATGTCCATCAGGAGGACAACAGCTGGATGCGATGCCCCATCAAATAAAACTTTTTGGGAAGAGTTCCATGTTCCTCCCTTCTGGAAGGATGCATGTGGACCCTCACAGAGTGAGAGGAGCAATAACACCTTGCCTAGTTGACCTAGGTATGACAAAAACACCGGCGCTGTGGAATGCTGAAGACCATTCGTTGAGCACAACACGTGGCATCATCATGGTGAGATAGGAGAGAAGCTGGGACTGAAAACAGCTTGCATCACGGTGGCATCACAACTAGAACTCCCTGCCACAGGAGGTGGTGGTGGCATCTGGCCTGGATGCCTTCAAAAGGGGATTGGACAGATTCCTGGAGGAAAAGTCCACCACAGGTTACAAACCATGATGGAGATGTGTCATCTCCAGGCTTAAAACCAGGGTACTTCAAGGGCCAGATGCAGGGGAGTGGTACCAGGAGACAGAGATCTAGTCTCATGCGCTCCTGAACACATTTGGTGGGGCCACTGTGAAATACAGGAAGTTGGACTAGATGGGCCATTGGCCTGATCCAGCAGGGCTCTTCTTATATTCTTATGTTATGTTCTTAAGATCTACTCCAAAGTAGGGGCGAGTGGGCAGGGAACAAGCAGAGACTGATAAATTTTACTGATACTCCTCATATTCCAGCTCTGAAAAGGTAGGCATGCCCCATCCTCACATCCTCGACACCAGGGACTTTGTTTGCTGAGTCCCTGGTGTTATTTTATTCATTTATTCATTATTGTTTTTTAAAAATCCTGATATGTTCTCTTTCTTCCCATCGGGGACCCAAGGCGGCTTACAACAGATGAAACAGATCTAAATAAAAACAGAATATAAACACCACATTTAAAAAAACCAATTAAACATGGATTAAGATTAAAAAATCAAGTTCTAAAACAGTTCAAAGAATTGTTTTGCATCATCCCATCGCCATACAATGTGTGGGTGAAGCACCATCTTTGGTCTGTACGGAAGGTGCCTCCATGAAATCCATCTTATAGATCTAATTGTATTTTGTATTTTGTGTTGTAAGCCACTCAGAGTGGCTGGATGGGTGGGGTATGAAATAAATAAATAAATAAATATTTCTTCCAAGTCCTTGGTATCAAATGAAGACCATCCAGTTCCGGGAAACCAATGGCCCAGCCAATTTTATTACGCTTATTTATTAGCAACCTTGTCTGTCTCCTTCATGACTGAACATCAAGTTTGTTATCAATGCTTTCTTTCTCCTTTATGACTGCACTTTCTTCTGTGCCGTTTCTTGCCAGTTTTGTTTTTATTTTATTGAAAATATATGATGTAAGTCCCCTGGAGAATTTCAGTTTGAAAAAAACATGAAAGGCAAGCTATAACAGGGCTGAGCAAAAGCAAATGGATAATGGAATCGATCATGAGAAGAAGAATGGAGTGTCAATTCTAACTCCTGGCAACCCTTTCCAGGAATTTCAAGGTATAGGATATTGAGAAGTGCTTTACTGGATCAATACCTCCAAAAATATTGATATTGTTCTGTTCATAAAGAGAAGGAAAAAAACCCTGCTTTTTCACCTCAGGGGAAATGCAGTATAATAAGGCAGTAGAGATGGGCACGAATCAAAAAAGGTGTTTCGTTTGTCGTTTGTCATTTAGAAGGTCCGTTTTGGTTTGTTTCTATTTTTCACAAATTTTTGCAAAAATCGTTGTTGTTTTTGTTTGTTTTGTTACCGTTTCGTTACCATTTATTTCAATTTTTGTGATTTTTTTAACATTTAAAGCAGTTCACTGTATTGCCATAACGAAAACGAAATGCACGACAAAATTTCCAGTGCTTCTGTTCGTTTCGTTTTATTTTAGAGACAAAATTCATTTGTCATTTCAAAAAGCAAAGCAAAAAAGCAAAGTGTTCTGCTTATATACCGCCCCATACCACTACAAGTAGTCTCTGGGCGGTTTACAATTTTGATTACAGTGTGCAGGCTACACATTGCCCCCCAAGCGAGCTGGGTACTCATTTTACCGACCTCAGATGGATGGAAGGCTGAGTGAACCTTGAGCCTGCTACCGGGGATTGAACCCAGGTCGTGAGCACAGTTTTACCTGCAGTACAGGCATTTAACCACTGCGCCACGAGGCGCATTTTGTTTGCATAACAAAATGAAAAAACAAAAACAAAAACAAAAAATTGTTCGATTCGTGCCCATCTCTATAAGGCACTCCACACCAGCATCTACTCACACAAAAGGAAAGCCAATCATAAATAATAAAAATAAAAATAAAAATAAATGGAAAGGAGGTTGTGTGTGCCTGCTATTCTCAAAGACAACCTGATCTCAGCTTCCTAGAAACTGAAGAAGAGAAGAAGGGTGTGCATAATTTGATGGACCCCATAGAGAAATATGAGATGCTGCCTATTTCTGCATCTACCAATTTTAATGTTATCAACTTGGGCAGGCAGAAATAGATATCTTGGCCTTGGGTATTAGATAGGACTTTTTTAAAAAAAAAACTAGTGCTATCTAGAGATCCCTGATATTACTTGAATCAGAATAGCTGGAATAGTTGGAAGGGGTCTCTAGGGCCATCACGTCCAACCCCCTGCTCAAGGCAGGAATCAAACTCAAAGCTGATCTGACAGATGACAGTCCCATTTTCTCTTGAAGGCCTCCAACGTGAGAGTTTTCACCACCTGAGGTCATGGGTTCTATTGTCATACTGCTCTAACAGTTCAGAAGTTACCTGTTGGATCTCCCCTCCTGCTACTAACCAGATCGGGTGTAGCTTCAGAAATCAGATAAAAGCAGGAAGCTCTCAGGGTGGCTCTCGCTCATCGAGGGTTTCCCCGTTCGGGTTTCCCCCAATCTAGGGAACATTTAAAAGGTTACTTTTGTTCATCTCTTCCATGGGGGGGGGGGGAATCCCAAAGCTGGAAAACTGGAATGTAAAAGGATGTGAGACGACAGCTTTGCCCTTTCCCAAAGGATGGGCAAAGGTATGTTTTCCATGCATCCTTGATCCGATGGTGCCAAAACGTGGAAATTTTTCCCCGGGGAAGAAAGAGAAATGAATTGATTTTCCGTTCCTACAGTCCTTCCTTGACGTCTTCCAATCTCAGATCAGGGCCGGCTACGCCTAGGTGACGAGGACCATGCTGAAAGATGATGGGCAGGCTTTTCTCTTCCAGCCGGGGTTGCAAGGAAGGCTTTTTCCCAGGACTCAGCAATTAAGACATCCCCGCCCAGCAAACCCATTCTCTTTCCGAGGCATTCAAAGGCATGATCACCCCACCCCTCCTTGGCTCACCCGCCATGGAAAAAAAAGGGGGGGCTACATGGACCTGCAGCTGTTCTCACTCTGGCATTTATAATTTTATTACTCAAATACGAACTTTTGTTCCCCGTCCAAGCGTAATGAAAACACAATATTTCAATATAAAAATCCCCATTTACCTTTCAAGCCCTTTTCCTGTCCAAAAACGTTCCCAACCCATTTGTGTCCAGGACGGCTCTGCCTCCCATTATTCACGTCCTTGTACGCATTAATAGGTGCTAATTCTCCCTCTGTGACATCATCACTGGCTCCCATGGCAACCAGCTGTGATGTCACAAACACAAGAAAATACCTCTCTCCACCCACCCCCAAACCCCTCGAAGGGCCTTGGGGAGGCATGATTAATGATCCGATAGCTGAAGGGCCCGTCCGCGGAATGTCTCTGGGCCCGGATTATGGACCCACAAGACCCCTGGATGCAATCTTTCTCAGCCGTCAAATAAGTTCATGCCGCAGAGCACTTATCCTCTTGTGTTGAGCAGCTGCTAGTGCATGGCTACGTTCGGTGAAGATTATTTGGTCCGGCTTTCCTCGCGAATTCTGAACAATCCCTCTCATCACGGCACTGTGATTATTTCTAGGATAAGAACATAAGAACATAAGAACATAAGAACATAAGAAGAGCCATGCTGGATCAGGCCAAAGGCCCATCTAGTCCAGCTTCCTGTATCTCACAGTGGCCTCACCAGATGCATCTGGGAGCGCACGAGACTAGAAATCTGCCTCCTGATAACACTCCCCTACATCTAGCCCTTGAAACACACTGGTTTTAAGTCTGGAGATGACACATCTCCATCATGGTTTGTAACCTGTGATGGACTTTTCCTCCAGGAATCTGCACAATCCCCTTTTGAAGGCATCCAAGCCAGATGCCATCACCACATCCTGTGGCAGGGAGTTCCATAGACTAACAACGTGCTGGGTGAAAAAATATTTTCTTTTGTCTGTTCTTACTCTCCCAGCCCTCAATTTGAGTGCATGTCCCCTAGTTCTGGTATTTTGGGAGAGGGAGAAGAGCTTCCCTCTATCCACTTTACTCATACCCTGCATTATTTTGTATGTCTCAATCATATCCCCCCTCAATCGCCTTTTTTCCAGACTAAAGAGGCCCAAATGTTTTAGCCTTTCTTCATAAGGGAGGTGCCCCAGCCCAGTAATCATTTTAGTCGCTCTCTTCTGCACCTTTTCCAGTTCCACTATGTCTTTCTTGAGATGCGGTGACCAGAATTGTACACAATACTCCAGATGCGGCCTTACTATTGTTTTGTATAATGGCATTATAATGTTGGCTGTTTTATTTTCAGTCCCCTTTTTGATAATCCCTAGCATGGAATTGGCCTTCTTCACTGCTGCCACACATTGGGGAGACACCTTCATGGAGCTGTCCACCAACACACCAAGATCTCTTTCCTGATTTGTCACAGAAATCCCTCTCATCACGGCACTGCTGCGATTATTCTTAGGATCTGAGCTGAAGGAACGGAAGCGTGTGGTTCCCTACCTTGGGTTGCCAGATGTCAAACTCAATCTCCCAGAAGCCTGCACTGGTGGGGATTTCTGGGAGCTGTAGTCTGAGAACATCTGGAGAGGAGATCCAAGTTTGGGAACCACCAGGCTAGTAAAAAACTCCCTGTGGCAACAGTAACTCCCACGGGTGGGGAAGATTGGTGTTCTTTTTTCATTGCCTTGGCAGGTCTTTCGCTCACAGTGGCTTCACAGAGCAGAGAAGTTGCACATTTTTTCTTTTCTTTTGCAAAAATTAACTTTCCAAAATAATAATAATAATAATAATAATAATAATAATAATAATAATAATAATAATAATAATAATAATAATAATAAAGGGTTGTGAAGAATACTTGAGGAACTCCTTATTATCATCAGTTTGTCCTGGCTTGACTTGGTGGGGGGGGGGAAGGAGGAGCAACGTTAAGTATCTGGCTGCAGAGCCAGAGGCTGGGAGTTCAATCCTGCCACGGAACATCTCCAGGGAGAAAAGCCAGCCTGGGTGGCCTTGGGCATGCTGCACGGTAGTCCCAGGGGGCCCTCCAGAAGAAGGGAATCAGAAACCACTTCTGAATGTTCTCTATCTGGAAAGCCCTGGAAAGGATCGCCATAAGTCAAGATCGACTTGATGGCACACTGTTATGTTGATAATTAGTCATTTACCAAGACACGCAGTGAATTCCGACTATCGGGTGGCCTCCGCTCCTGCTTAGCGTGTGTCCAGGTGTTGCTTACTGTAGATGATGGCCACTTTCCAGGGCTCTGACTTCCCTCTTTCTGATTCTTTAGCAGGGTTGGAAAGCACAGCTCTTCAAATAGCCTTGCAGGTGCCTTCCGACCCCATGATTCTATGAAATCAAGAAAACAAACAAAAAAAAAGGCCTGGCCAGATATCTTGTTGCTTTCAACTATGTCTGCAACCTTCCTTGTGCCTCAGATGAACTCAGGGTGGGAGCGAACCTTACTCCCAGAATCCTTTGCCACACAGAGAGGCTGAGTTGAGGACCACCACTAACCTGAGATCCCTCAGCACAGCAAAAACCCCACATCTCTTGAAAGCGGTCAGACCATGCCTTGGGCTTAAGCAATTAACTCCTGCCCCTGCGATAAATGGGGCCCTCGCTGGCGTGATACTCTTGTTCAGACCTGTCGAGTGTCACGTTTTTGGTGGGACATTCATGGATCAATCACTCTTTCCAGCCATCTTCCCGAAAAATTATTTATCCCTGAAATGTCTTGCGTTTCTGGTGGCAGGCGGCTGAGCTCTGGATGCTACTAGGCGGCCATGTGGCCAGCCTCCAGGTGGCCCGCCATTTATTTATTTATTTATTTATTTATTTATTTATTTATTTATTTATTTATTTATAAGCTTATATCCCGCCCATCTTCCCAGCGGGAACTCTGGGTGGCTTACAGGAGTAAAAACACATAAAACAACAGTTAAAACTGCAAGCAATAAGGCAGCGAAAGACAAGATGGCGACGAGCCCAAGGGGGGGGGGAGGAAAAGAAAAAAAAGACACTTCTCCCTGTGCAACCTCTAACCTACATTCCACCAGCTGTCCGTATTGGTGTATATATTCCCTAGAAAGCTGAGACACCTAGGTCACAGTGAGCATTTTGAAGCCACCACAAGGTATTCTGGGAACCCTGTATGCAAATGAGGCTCCACCCCCTAGCCGAAGGGCCTGGCTGCCAGCGCCCCACCTCCCTGAAGCTCCCAGTCCCGGGCAGCCATGGGGAACAGTTGACAGCTATGTTCTAGTTGACCTCTGGCCATGTCAAAAACATCCTCTGGAGCTCCAAGAGGTCAGGTGTGGAGAGACCGTCCTTTCTGCTAGACTTCTGCCACCAAGAGCGCTCCACGGGCAAGGTTTCATGATCAGACGGCAACAGTTACCGTTGTCTTGACATGATTTCTGGATGTGCTTAGGGGCCTTTTTATCACCCACTGGGAGTGGAAAGAGGGTGGTGGCCTCGTTGCCCCACGGACCAAAGGATGATGTTCTTCCCTTGGTCTTATCATGCAAAGGGCCAATAGAAGTAGGCAGAGACCCAGGGAGATGTTCAGAGGGAGGAGAATGTGGAAGCGGCAGGATTGGTCCATGAACCAGGATCCTTCCCAGCAAGAACGGGCAAGAGTGGTTGACCCATTGTCTCACCTTGCAACCATGAGCCTGAAAACAGTTTACACACATGAGGTCACACAAGAGTGGTGGAGAGCAAGTGAACAGGATGGATAGGGTTGATCTCCTTGCAGGCCAGGGGACTCTCAAAACTCTCCTCCAGCACCAGAGCTCAAAAGTGTCCATTCTGCGGCGATCAGCCTTCTTTATGGTCCAGCTCTCACTTCCATACATCACTACTGGAAAAGCCATAGCTTTGACTATCTGAACCCTCTCTTAGCTCCAGCCTATTTGTTATGTTGCTTTTGAAATGTAACATTGCTATGCACTTGTTTCTCCAGAAGCAATAACCAGGAACTCTGACGTGTTCTTTCCAAGTTCTGGTTGCATTCAAGTCCAAACGGTGACCATCAGAACAGAATGAAGATGAGGCCAGCTTGATTTCATCAGGGGTTCCCACCAGCATCAAGGTATTCTGCATTTTCCCTTCCTGGGAAGGATCCTGCACCCACTGGCAGAGGAATGTGACAGAGATGCAGAGGGGTTTTAGGGACAATGTTATCACCTGTATCTGTGACACTTAACAATTTTTTGTCATACACAAACCCTGGTATAGCTACATATTTACTCCCCCCTCTTCAGTCGTCGTTGTCATCATCATCATCATCATCATCATCATCATCATCATCATCATCATCATCATCAACAACAACAACAACAACAACAACAACCATCAGTTATCAAATAACAACAGTGATAACAACAACCATCAGTTATCAAAGCGTAGATCATCAAGCCCATCTCCTGTCAAATAGGCCCAGTGGGGATTTGAACTCTGAGACGCTGGCTCCAAAGCCAGAGACCAAAGCCATGGAACTCTCCAGCACTTAATGACAGAGCCATAAACATGGTTAATGTGGAGTGCTTAGCCCTGACCTCTCTGTCATCATGTACTTTGGGGTTTCATCACCAGGTCTAGAAAGGACATGGATCCTGTCCACACATGAGCCCGACATGCATGTAAGAACCATGATTTTTCCAGATTTCTCCCTCGAAAAGCATTGGTCATGTTCCTCTAGAGCAGGGCTGTCCAACTTTGAACAGGCCGAGGTCTACTTTTTTCCGACCTAAAGTGCCTGAGGGCTACTACACTAACACCTCTATTTTATCCATTCCGAGCACATGCTCATGGCCCTTGAACTGCCCACTCAGCTGAGTAAGTGAGCTGGCAGACCCATAACTTTGCTGGGGCATTAGTGATCCTTGAGATGGGGAAGGGAGGGGTGGAGAACTTATCCCCTCACATTTTTAATTGATGCCTGGTGGGCTACTTTTGAACCCTTCGTGGGCTACCAGTAGCCCACGGTCTACCTGTTGGACAGCCCTGCTCTAGAGCACATGCACCGGGCCTTTCCCAGAGAGGAGAGTGCCAGGCACATGAAGCCTGTTGGGGACATGATGGTTTTAAGGCATAGGATGCTCCTGTCTCAATGTGTGCAAAGCTCTGGCCTTGATAATTCCCAAACAGGGCTTTCTCACAAGTCGAAGTCATTGATAGAGATGGGCATGAACTGATCTCCACAAAGCAGAAAAGGCCATGATCTGGGCTGGTTTCATGTTTTGGTTCTGGGGTGCCATCCTCCCCTGGCATAAGCCCAAACACAATAACTGCAAACTGCTTTGGTTTCGGGAGTCTGTGATGGTTCATGGGCAGCCACGAACCACCAGGAACCACAGGTTCTCTGGGTTGTGCCAATCTCGAAGTCATTGATCATAAAAGAAGAACAGAACGGGACAAGGTCTACGTCATTCTTATAACGGAGGAACTATGTTAGGATCTATCTTGGGTTTTTAAAAAGCCTTTGAAGGGGTGTTTTCCTGGAGGCGGTGTGTGGCAACCTTCCATTGCCTCATAGGAAGAACTCTTGGTGTCCTTCCAGGTTAACCTCATATTTCTTCCAGGTCACACCACTGTGTGAGGGAAAGGAACCAAGATCTCCTGTGGCAACATGTTGTTGCAGCTTTGGTGAAATCCTCCAGGCGGTAATGAGGTGTCCCTGGAGACCACCATAACGGTTCCGGAACATGAGGTGAAAGGAGGATTTGTGGAGAGGCCTCCAAAGCAAAAGAAGAAATATATATTCCATCCCCAGCAGGCTCCACAGAGGTGTCCTGCCTGTGTGGCGGTGTCCTTGAGAAGAAGGTGGCTAAGTGGAATGGAGCGGGGACTTAATTGTGCCTGGTTCATTTTTTGCTTGTTAGGAGAGGACCCCGTAAAAGATTGAAACAGGATGATGGGAGAATGGGGGGAAAGAGCTGGGCGTTAACAGGGGGCAATTTACACCTCACGTGCAGATCGTAACTCTTGGCCTCCCTTGCCTCCACGCTCTCAAGATTTACAGCCCACAGCCCCACCGTGGTCTAGCAATGGCATGGCACCGAAGCCTTGTGGTGCAGTGCACTGATAGGATAAACAAAACGAGAGCTTAATTTATGGGAACTACTCTGTGGACCTGGATCCCTGGCCAAACACAGCTTGCTTCTAGTGGAAAAAATTTGCAAGACCTTCCCTCCTTCCTTCTGGGAGGAGATGTCTCTAGCTCCCTCCCTCCTCCATCATCTGCTTCTCCTGGACTGGATACACTTCTTATTGTTACAAAATGCCAGGCAAACATCAGGAAAAGGCCACATGGTTGTGGAAGCAACACAAAAGCAGGAGCAGGTGATGCCTTTGATAGACTGTTGTGATTATAAAACAAGCAAACATAAAACAAACCCAAAACCCACCAAACAAACATTGAACTTTTGAGGAGAACTCGGCTTCTTCAAGGCTGAGCATCACATTCATAGGGGCAGTTCCAAAATTATGGGCTGTTATTCATGGTCCAAACTCACATGGCTGGTGGTTGGCTTCTTAGGTGGTAACAGCAGACACATGCATGTTGATTTCTAATTTCTTCTCGGCTAGGAGTTTGGACTTTATGTTTATGGACCATTTCTTAAAATTTATGGAATTCATGGAGCATTTCTTAAAACAGAGGGCAGTCACAGGCAATCTGGAGCGGGTGGTGGTGGCTCCATCTAACTTGCTTCTTCTTTTAGCTGTGGGAGGAAGGACTGCCCAATAGCACAGCTTGCCTTTAAGAGAGCTGGGATTAGTGGTGGTGAACCTTCAGCCCTCCAGATGTGTTGGGCCACAATTCCCACAGCCCTTTGTCATTGGAAATACAGGCTTGGAATTCTGGGAGTTGTGGTCCAATACATCTGGAGTGCCAAAGGTTCACCACCACTGGATTAGGGCTTTGGTTAAACCTAATTCATCTATAGGGGGAAGATACGGGGCTGCAGTATCCCATGAAAACAGGGTGCTTCATAGAGTGGGATGGGAGTGCCTCTCACCCCAAAATTTCAGAAGGTAAGGCTCTGCCCTTTTATAAGCCACATGCCCATAACATCAGACAATGCACAGTATTTGCTGGTAAATGGCACCATCCTGATATTTACGGGGTGGGGGTTAAATCCCCACCATCTCTCACCCTTGGCAATAAGAACCCAGGAAGTGGCTTTATAGGTCAAAATTATCAGCCCCATTCTGGTGGTCTGAATATCTCAAGGGAAGAGGGCTCTCCAATCTTCTCAACTCAACTTCCTGGGGGTTCATCTCTGGAACTATGTGGGAAATGCATGGGATTTGCCACTAAGCGATGATCAGAGGTGCACCACCTGTTATGGGCCACTTTAAAGGAAAGATCCTGCGTGACAGGTATGCAATAACAGGTAGACATTTTTAAAGCAAAAACCTAAGTACCTGTTAAATATCAGCACAGTATGCATGCTGTTCCTAATATTACAGCTTTTGGTAGCTCTGATGGAGTTACTTCTGAGATCTGCCACTGCCTGGAATATTGTGTGAAATATGATCATCACCACCACCACCACCTGCTCGGCAAAGAGAGCCATCTCCTTGGGCAGCAATTGCTAGGGAGTAGCCTAGATGCCCTAAGCACACCCGATCTCGCCTGATCTCGGAAGCTAAGCAGGGTTTGCCCTGGTTAGTACTTGGATGGGAGACCACCAGGGAATACCAGGTGCTGTAGGCGCCTGGAGTAGGAACTGGCAAACCACTCCACTATTCCTGCCACGAAAACTCCATGGACATGGGGTCACAAAGGGTCGGTCACGACTGTAACAACACAAGAAGAAGGAGGAGGAGGAGGAGGAGGAGGAGGAGGAGGCAGGATTGGCAAGGTGATGGAAGGTGCTGCTATGTACACCAGGAGCCCTCCCACAAATCACATATCTTAAGACTTCTTAACCACAATTCACATCTAAAGTTATGCCTTTTGCCTGAAGGCATCTCAACGGGATGCTCTCATGATGTGGGAAAGAGTAGCCAAACAACTCGTCTGGGGAGAGGACAGTATCACCTAGTAGGGGCATCAAGTCCACCCACGTTAGTAATAGGCCTTCATTTTTCTTTGGAGCATTACAAATCTAAGAACCATATAAACTATTTGTAGAACTCTTGGCCTAGATTCAACGATGAGCCCTTGGCTAACCAGAATAGATGCATGGGATTTATTTAAGTTTTTGATGCGTCCAACAGGTCCAATAGGTTGGGATTAAATGTTGGATTTCAGGCCTGAGCCTTCAACAAGCCTTCATTCATGCTTGTTCTGAGTCTCTCTTTCTTGGTTGCCTAGCTTCTTCTTCCTTCTGCAAGACCCATCTGCTGCGTTAAAGACATCCTTGTGATTAGTTAATCACCAAGCCTTTCCACTGACACCCCATTATTCACCCAACCGCACTTGACTCGCCCTGTCAAGAGTCAGTGGAAAGTCTTAGCGAGATGGCCACACACAGACTGGGAGGGCTCGTTCAACAACACCTCCATGTTTATTCTATTTGTTCGCGTGGGATGTGCCAACCTTGAACGCCGACCATGGCGAAGAATAATAATATTAATGCGGGTTCTGTGTTGCAGAGAACGAGGCCAGAACATCATTATTTTAGAAACTGAACTTACACGCCAGAATTATTGCTTGTGAAGGACTGTCCCACACGTACCCAAGAGCGGTTCCTTACAGAAGGTATGTTTGGTTGAGCTTCCCAAAGAATACCAATTTTTATGAATATGGAAAAGGACGATCTGTCCAAGAAGCTTCGGGAAAAACCGTCAAAGATGTTGTGAATATGAGCACCTTCTTTCTCTGAAATCTTCATCCTGTGCAGGACCTGTTCAAGGAAGCTTTTTGTAGACCCATTTTACCAAACTGCTCTACTGTGGGTTGACTGCTAATAATAACCTTGAGAATATGGTAGTGGAGAGAAAGAGATCTGCTGTGTAGGCAGAGGGTGTCAATGTCAAATGAAATAGCAAGTGTGCCATGATTATTGAGTTGTGAGTTTGAGCAAGGTCAAAGATCTAGAATTTTTAAATTAGTGGGGGCTATGATGTCTTCTGCTACCTGCCTCCCCCAACTTCTCTCTGGGTTTAGCTGTAATCCTTAGGGTGAATGGATTCCACCAATAGCCGTAGATAATTATGGGCTATCTCTGCTGTAGTGTTGTTCTCACTGTTTCAACTGACGCACCAGACATTCCCCCATGCTCAGTAAGCGGGGTCTTCACTTTGGCAACCATGGGAGGTTGAAAGGCTGAGCCAACCAAGAGTTGGCTAGCTAAGCCTGTAGGGATGGAACTTGGGCTGTGAGCAAAGTCTTGACTAATACTACAGTTTAACCGCTGTGTCGTGTATGGAAGATGTGTCTCTTAAGTCTAGGAGAGATACATCATAAATAATCCAACCGCTCTAAAAAAAATACCCTGTCCTGGTGAAGATGAACTGGTCTGTGGATAGTGTTTAAACAGAGTTGGGGGGAGGGGTTGACCTTTCTTCTTCTTCTTCTTCTTCTTCTTCTTCTTCTTCTTCTTCTTCTTCTTCTTCTTCTTCTTCTTCTTCTTCTCCTCCTCCTCCTCCTCCTCCTCCTCCTCCTCCTCCTCCTCCTCCTCCCAGTACATAGAAAATAACAATGCAAAGCAGAAGGGCTATAGGCTGAGGAGCTTCCCTTACACCTTAGATTTCTATATGTATGACATTTTTCAACAGAGCAACATTCAACAAATGCGATTCCCCAAATATGAAGTGAATACACTGGGAAACAATTGACGAAGTACTAAACCATATCTACTGAGGACCAAACCTAAGAAATGCATGAATCACCATGACAGAAAAGGTGAGGAAGTCTTTGGAGGGCAGCAAAGAGCATTCTAGAGGCATAGCAAATGAAGAGATGATGAACCTTCAGATTCTTTGTATGAAATAATGAATGAATGAATGAATGAATGAATGAATGAATATTTTATTGCAGTCAATGACCAAATCCAAAATACATATATATACAGTAAATAGTACCAGTTACAGCAAAACAAGGAAGAACAAGGGAGAGTGAATACCATATAAACTGAGCCAGCCTAAATCGTGGGTGCTTGAGCAATTGTTGAAGCCTTCTGAGCGCAAATTATAATTGTCGCTGCACAGAATTTAGCTACATTAGACCACATACTTGAAGTAGGACATTCTACAGTGTTTTCCCCTGACAACAGGACACGGGTGTAAAATGCCCCTGTCCGTCCGGGAAATTGCTTTACATAAGGAGCAATATGTTTTTCCCTCATTCTATCATATAAGGGGCAGTGCAGAAATACATGTGCCAATTAGAGATGGGCACGACTCAAAAAATGGTGTTCCGTTTGTCGTTTAGGGGGTCCGTTTCAGTTCGTTTTTGTTTTTTGTGAATATTTTGCAAAAAAAATGTTTTCGTTTCGTTACGTAACAAAACAAAAAAACGAAAATGAAAACAAAAATTGCTGTTTCGTTAGCATTCATTACAGTTCAATGTATTCGCCGCAACGAAAACGAAACGCACGACAAAATTTCTGTTGTTTCGTTTCGTTTCGTTTCGTTTTGGAGACAAAAATTTGTTTTTCGTTTCGTTACGTAACGAAATGAAAAAATGAAAACGAAAACGAAAAATTGCTTGTTTCGTGCCCATCTCTAGTGCCAATGTTTCAGTTCTATCCGTCCTGCAGAGGCACTTACGACAAGAATAGGGAATCCTTTGGAACTTTTCCTCTTGTAATGGTGATGGCAGAGCATTCATCTCAGCGAGTGTAAAAGCTCTGCATCAATTCTTTGTTAAACGAGCAAAGAAATCGTTAAGAAAGGGGATCAGTGCTGGATCCGTTGATATGTTATTAGAAGTAGAATCATGGAGTTAGGAGGGGCCTGGAAAGCCATTGAGTCCCACGCCCCTGCTCAAGGCAAGGATACAAATCAAAGCAGAGGTAATTGTTTCCGTTGTCATACTGCTCTGTTAAGAAGTTTTTCCTGATATTCAGCCTAAATCTGGCTTCCTGTAGTTGGAGCCCATTATTATGTGTCCTGCACTCTGGGATGATTTAGAACAGATCTTGCCTCTCCTCTGCAAGGCTACCTTTCAAGTGTTTGGAAAGTGCTATTACATTATCTCCTCTCAGCCTTCTTTTTTCCAAGGTTAGCATGCCTGGTTCTTTCATTCTTTCCTCACAGAGTTTGGTTTCAAGGCCTCTGATCACCTCTGTTGCCCTCCTCAGGATATGCTCCGGTTGGTTTGGCATCCTTCTTAAACTCCAGTGTCCAGAACGAGACTCGGTCCTTCAAATGGCAGCTCCCAGAATCTCACAATCAAACACAGCTACTGGGCAAATCCAGCTAGGCGCGTTTGGGAGTCGTCGTTCAAAAACCAACAACACGACGATACCCAGATGTTTCTCATCTCTGGAGCCATGGCATCTTTCTTTACCCGTTCTCTGCCCACTTCCTAGCGTGTCCTTCATAAAACATGAATCAAGGGGAGGACAGCCCCAGAAGCAGTTGAGAGAGATCAAAGCGGCTCGGAGTTTAATTGGGATTGCTTAAAGTTAATGTCTGTTGGGTGCCAGTTGGCTGGGAGAAGAATGGAAATGAAAGCCGAGATGGAGAAAAAGCACTTTACAACAAAGTGCGTAAAAAGTGGTTTCTCTGGGGCAGCCAGAAGAGTCGCTGGAAAGCGGCGCCTGGTGAAAGTCCAAGGATGAGAGACATGCAGCAGGAACACACAGAGAAAAATGTGTGTGTGTGTGTGTGTGTGTGTGTGTGTGTGTGTGTGTAGAAAACTGGAATTGGTTTGTCGCAGGATATAACTGCTTTTCACTTGCCTCCGCTTCAGCCCTTTAGATGGTGACATTACATATTTACCTCTGTCTGTTTGACTTCCATGGCTCCCTTGTTCGTAAGGAATCTGAGAAATATTTCAGTAAGGAACTTAACATTAGAGGTGGAATTTTTTAATTTTCTGGGCTACAAATACCGCAATCTTCCATCTCGAGCAAAATCCAAGAAAAAGCAGAGTAAAGCTAAACAACGCAAAAAAAAAAAAGTGGCATCTTAAAGGCTACCTGTTCTAATGTGAGCGTTCATGGATCATTCCTACTTCTTTGGACATATGGGGAAAATCAAATGTAGTGCAGACACCTTATAAGTAGAGTAAGTTAAATGCTGCTCACCTGAGATACCACATCTCATCTGGACACCATTGAGGTGTAGCTAGCTAGGCCTAGATCCACACAACCTCCCTGTTTAATGCCCAGTATTAGCTGGGAGCTTTCCTTCGGAACAGGACACGAGACCTATCTAAGCTTCAAAGCCTTCTAATTTACACCCTTTGCCAAGGTGCCCCATATTATGAGTCTGCAAGGCAGATAGAACTCCCAGAATGGAGAATTATGGTATTTGTTGTCCAGATAATCTCATCCTTATTGATTTAGTGATTATGTTTTATTATGACTTTTTAATTTTCGATATTGTATTTTCTGTACGGTACTACTTATGATTAGGGATGGGCATTTCGTTTCGGAATCAGTAGGTTACAAAGCGAACCACACGAGCCCAGGTGGTGCTCAGAACCGACTGATACACACAGATCCAATTGCTTTACCTTACTCTGTGCTGGCACAGAGATGAGCTGCAATGTGGAAGCACGCTGCGACGTCATCTTTCCTGCTCCATGCTGCTGACCAATTAGAGAGGGAGGTGGGATGATGCCTGTCCCTGCACAGATCCTGATTGGCCAGCATCACAGATCAAGCATATATGACATTGCAGCACACTTCCTCATTAGATTTTAACCCTGCGTGAGACAGAGAAAGGTAAAGCAATTGGATCTGTGTGTATCAGCCGGTTCGGAGGACCACCTGGGCTTGCGTGGTTTGTTTCGCAACCTACTGGTTCCGAAATGAAATGCCTATCCCTACTTATGATACAACTTTTTGTAAACCACCCAGAGCAGCATTGCTGTGAGATGGTGCGGTCTATTAATCGAATAAATTGTTGTTATTTTCCTTTCAGTGCCAATTGCACGGCCCCCGGGGCCCTGTCGGCGCTGTTTTATTATTATTATTATTATTAGTTTATTTTAGGGTGCTGACCAGGAGAGAACACCTTCCGCTCCCCCACCCGCCCCTGCACCGCATCAGCCCGGTGGGGGGGGTCCCTCCTCCTCGCTTCCCCACACAGCCCCCCCCCCCCGCTGGGAGTCTGCGCTCCAAAGGCTTTGCCATCACTGACCTGTTGGGCTTGGAGGTGGAGCTGCAACGTCCGGCTCAGAGGCGGCAGCGACGGCAGCCCCTTGCCACTGGGTTTGGGCTTCCTGTGCTGGGAGGCTGGAGGTGGGCGCCGCAGCAACAGGGTTCCCCCCACTTCCGGGTTCAGGCCCCGCACTTTTGTTTTTTGTTTTCCTTTCAGCTCCAACCACGCAGCCCCTGGGGCCTGGTCAGCGCTGGGGTTTGTTGTTTTGTTTTGTTTTGTTTTGTTTTGTTTTGTTTTGTTTTGTTTTGTTTTGTTTTGTTTAGGGTGCTGACCAGGCCACACTTGGGGCCTGGTCGGTGCTCCTTTTTTTAAAAAAACTGTGCCGACCACATGGCCACGCTACAGCTGTAGCGTGGCCGTTGGCTTTTCCCCCCTGGTCTTTTCCTGGTCTCCGTCCCAGAAGCCAGGAAGGCCAGACGTCCGGACCAGCACCAGGTAGGAGACATCTCTGCCCCCCATTAATGAAACGAACCTAACTGAACCAATTTTTCTTAGTTCGTTTCGCTTCGTGTTAAATTTGCCCCCAGGATCGTTATTTGTTTCGTTACCTAACAAACCAAATAATGAACAACGAAAAAAATTCATTTCGTGCCCATCTCTATTTCCTATATATGGGGGGTGGGGAGCAAAATCTTTTAAATACTTAGGGCCTCTAAGGGTCTTAACCCAGCCCTGAATGGTCCCTTTCTTTCCCAGAAGAAAGAGTACCAAATGATACCCCTTGGTAGTTTCTGCCCTTTGCCTTCTGGTGTCATGGATTTTCTAGGCTACCTCATTCAGAATTAGGGTCTAAATTCTTTTTTTTTCATCTTCTCAAAACAACCTGCATGACATTAAAGCAGACAGCCGCCCTCTCCGGGGGCCTTGACAGATCCGGACAACGGCTTATCCCTAGTCCAGGCACATGATGACCTGTTGGATTCCTCATGTGTCATCTTGCCAGATGTCAGGCTCAGTCCCGGATGCTTGGTGTTTGGCCCTGCTTTCCTTGCAATGCAGCCTGCTGGCCAAAGGCTACCATCGGGATTGAGGCCTACTAGCCTCTGGCCGGTCCGAAGGCTCTTTGGCAGGCCCTGCTCGGGACCCATTAGTAGCCGCCACCGCCAGGAGAAAAAGTGATGGATGGGCCATTGAAAGGGAAAGTCTGTACACCACTGACATATGGGACGGGAGAGAGCCTTGGCACAGCCCAGAGTGGAAAAGCAATTCTGGAACCGGTCTTGGCGAAAGCCGGTCACATACCCTGCCAGGAGCAACTCGGGCCTCAGGCACAGAACGGAGACACTTGGAACATGTTCTCTGGTGCTTCAGGCTGGGCTGAAAGGAAGACAGCAGGGGACACCTTGGGATTCAGATGGGACGGGGTTTGCACCCCCCCCCCGAGAGCAGGGGGCATGCCCCACTGAAAAGGAGGTCAAAAAGGAGAGGGTGGCTGATTAAGGACAAAGTTAGAATTTGCTATTTAATAACCCACTTGTCTCTATTTATTCCCCACGAACCTAAACAGAAAAGTAATATACAGTGGTACCTTGTATAAAGGAATTAATTCGTTCCAAATGAAATTATGTTAAGCAAATTTTCATTTATACAATTTCCCATAGGAATGCATTGAAAATGGAGTAATCCCATTTTTATGTTGTATGGATTTTCCCCATAGGCGATTATGTTAAGCACATTTCCCCCTATCTCTGGAATTTTTTATGTTGTACAAATTTTGTTATACAAGCTGTTTGTTATACAAGGGTCCACTGTATTTCTCAACCACATGGACAAGGCTACCATGAGTTGACAGGTGGGACTCCAGAATCTGACATGCAGCACTGGTAAATGTGGATGTTTATCTCCCAGCGTCCTAATGTTTGCCCTTCTACATCTTTATCTGTAAGGAAAGGAACTTTTATTATTATTTCTTCTTTCCTCCTTTCAGTTCCTTGGTGCCAAAGGAGGGCAGATATGCTTGGGAACTCTGCTCACCCTTGCTCTTCAAACACCAGTTTTCTCCTCTTAGGCTGCTTTCACACAACCATTAAAATCTGCTGGAAACTTAAATGTGGATTCCCTCCCCCCCCCCCAAGCAGTTACATGGTTGATGTTGCGGTTCCCACCCTCCACCCTCCGATTCTGTGTTTCTGTCTGCTGTGGATTAATGGGGGGGAGGGAGAAAAAAATGCAGGCGAAAGGGAGCCCACGGCACAGTGGTTCAATGCCCACACTGCAGGTAAAACTGTGCTCACAACCTGGGGTTCAATCCCAGGTAGCAGGCTCATGGTTGACTCAGCCTTCCATCCTTCCGAGGTCGGTAAAATGAGTATCCAGCTTGCTGAGGGGGGGATATTGGGTAGCCAGCATATTATAATTTAAAACTGTAAACCGCCCAGGGATTACTTGAAGTGGTATGGGGCGGTATATAAGCAGAACATGTTAAGGGAATCCAGAGATTTAGGGGCAGATTTAGGATCCTCTGGTTTTGTTCAAGAGAATGTACCAGAACTCTCTAGAATGTACCAGAACCTGGAAGTGTGTGTGTGTGGGGGGGGGAACTAAGCTAAACTAAAAATAAAAATAAATTTTAAAAGGAGGGAGTGCCGACCAGGCCCCAAGAGTGGCCTGGTCAGCACCCTAAAATAAATAATAATAATTTAAAAACCCAGTGCCGACTGGGCCTCAGGGGCCGTGTGGTGGGCACTGGGAAAAATGGGTAATAACGAATAATGAATTAACAAACCAACGAAATGATATTTTTTATTCGTGCCCATCTCTAATAGGTAATTCAAAATATACTTCTCACACTATTAGAAGCAGTTGCAGATCTCAGAAATAAAACCATCAGAGCGACTTAAAATGACAATACAGCGGACCCTCATATAACAAGCTGTTTGTATAACATAAAATTTGTACAACATAAAAAAAATCCAGAGATAGGGGAAATTTGCTTAACAGAATCATCTATGGGGCAAATCCATACAACATAAAAATGGTCGCGATTAGGGAGTACAGTGGTGCCTCAGATAACGACGGTAATTCATTCTCCGAGGTTAGTTGTTATCCGAAACACGTTGTTATCCGAAACACAGTTTCCCATAGGAATGAATGGGAAACCGTTTAATCCGTTCTGGAGCCTAGGAAAAAGGCACAGACACCTGGTTTTTTTGCTGAAAACTCTTTAAAAAGTGCACTTTAAAGGTACAGATGCAATTTCACCTGGGATAACTTTTTTACTGATGCATGCTGGAAATTCATTATCTGAGGAAGTCCATAGGGAAATTTTGTTATCCGAGGCAGCCCATAGGAAGATTCATTATCCAAGGCAGCCCATAGAGAAAATTTGTTCTCCAAGGCAGACCTATACCTAGAAATTGCGATTTGTTATCCAAGGCAGCCCATAGGGAAAATTCGTTATCAGAGGCAGCCCTCTATCCGGAAATTTGCAGTTGTTATCCGAATTATTCATTATCCGGGGCAGTTGTTATCCGAGGTACCACTGTGCTCTGTTTTCAATGCATTCCTATGGGAAATTTGTATAAACGAAAATTTGCTTAACATAATATCATTTGGAACAAATTAATTCCTTTATACAAGATACCACTGTACAGTATTAGAGACAGTACAAATATTGTGCCAAATACTTAACATAATGCATAGATTACTAGTTAAAAGCTGTATCTCTTATATAATACCAATGTTTTTATAATTTTGTTTCACTGTGCCTGGTATTTTTTTATGATGATGATGATAACAACAACAACAACAACAACACAGTTATTACTAATCCAATACCGTTTTAATTGTCTCTTCAGTGCTTTATTTATTTATTTATTTATTTATTTATTTATTTATTTATTTATTTTTACAACTTATATGCCGCCCACTACCCAAAGGTCTCTGGGCTGCTTACAATCAAGGAATTAAAACAGTTAAAAACATCAAACAACAATAAATAATTAAAACAACAATAAAAACCTTATACTAAAACATCACACTAAAATTGCCATCAAAAGACCCACAATCTAAATTGTATCAATTAAAAAACTTCTGGGTTCTTGATATAGAGGAGGAAAATAATTCAAACATTCCCAAGTGCCTTCACCTAATGCTATCTTTCGATTGGTAGGCAAAAAAGCAAGAGGGCTCCTCCACCACCACCACCCCTGAACAATCAGTGCCCAGCATTTTTTAAAAAATTATTATTGGAAGGGTTCCAAACTGGAATCCCTTGAAGCGTCTACGGAAAGATTCAGATTGGCTTTGCTTCCTTCGCCAGGAATGGCAAGCGGCTGGGTCGTCAGGCAGAAGGATTCAAGTCCTTCTCCCCGAAGCCAAGAAAACCATCTCGGGGAAATTGGGCAGAAAGGATGACTGTCCCTCTTGCCTCCCACCCTCCCCACCCCCCTGGAGGCCCAAGCGGTCTCTTTGAGAGATTTCTAGGTGGGAGCTTATGGGGTGAGGAAAGAGTTCATGGTTTCCACCTTCCATGGAAATGTATGGTTCACCGGATCGGAGTTGAATGTCAGGTTGTCAACACGGAAAGAGGACACGGTGCTCTGCTGGAGTGACAGGGTAGCTGCAGGAGCTGAGGACAGTGAGTCCTTATAGCTTCCCTCTTCCAAGGGGGGGGGGGAAACAGGGAATGGGCTCCAACACACACATCGGAGTTTGGCGCACCACTGGGAAACCATTTCCTTTGGGCTAGCTAAGTTTTGAAGGAGGCCACAGTAGGCCTGGCTCTCCAGAACTTGCAGAAGAAAGAGGAGTAGGGATGGGCACAAAATGAAAAATGAAATATTTATTTATTTATTTATTTATTTATTTATTTATTTTAGTGCTTATATACCGCCCGTCTTCCAGGAGGAACTCCTGTTTCATCGTGTTGTTACATACAGAATGTAACAAAATGAAAATACTGTTTCGTCGTGTTACATACAAAATGAAACAAAACGAGAAAGCAGCATTTCGTTACAGACGAAACAAAATGGTTTTTTGTTTGTTGTTGAAACGAATGAATGGTTTTGTTTGTTTGTTTGTTGTTGAAACAAACCACAGGATGTGGTGATAGCATCTGACCTGGATGCCTTCAAAAGGGGATTGGACAGATTCCTGGAGGAAAAGTCCATCACAGGCTACAAGCCATGATGGAAATGTGTAATCTCCAGGCTTAAAACCAGGGTCCTTCCAGGGGCCAGAGGCAGGAGAGTGGTATCAGGAGACAGAGATCTAGTCTCATGCGCTCCCAGATGCATCTGGTGGGGCCACTGTGAGATACAAGAAGCTGGACTAGATGGGCCTTTGGCCTGATCCAGCAGGTCTCTTCTTATGTTCTTATGTTCTTTTTTGTTCAATTTGTTCTGTCTGTAAGCCACTTGGGGGAGGGAAAAAAGATTTTTAAAAGCTCTGGGCTTTTAAAAAAAAACTTTTTTCCCTTCCCCAAGCCACACCAGCTGGTTGGCACTTAGGTGGGGGGGGGAAGGCCCCTCCCATCCCATTGCTGAGCAACTGGCAGGCAGGGCTTGGGCGGAGGGGGGAAAAGTTTTTTCAAAAAAGCCCTGGGTTTTATAAAAAACCTTTTCCCCTTCCCACAAGCCTTGTCTGCCAGCTGTTTGGTGCTGGGGTGGGGGAAAAAACCTTTCCCACCCACCCCAGTGCCCATTAGCTGGCAGGCGGGGCTTGAGGGGAAGGAAAAAGGTTTTTAAAAGCTTTTTTTTAAAAAAAAAAATTGTCCCTCCCCCGTACACACGAACCACTTTGTTAGTGGTTCGTTTCGTACATTTTTTTTGAAATTTTTTTTATAAAATGAAATAAAAAAAATGTGGGAGGGGGAGGAGAGGAAAAAATGAAACATATTTTTTTATTTCGTGCCCATCCATAAAAAGGAAGCCTCCCAGACTCAGAACTGAGGAGAGACATGGAAGGAAGGTCAAACTGAAGACGGAGTCTTGTCCCAGCACCACGCAGAGGTGGATCAGGACCCAGAAGAAGGCTCAGCAAAACCAAGATGGGAGAAGACAGGCAGGTATGGTGAGAATGCCGCCAAAGGTTGAGCTTGGAGAAGCTACTGACTCCGAGAACCACGACAGCTATGGATTCTGGGATATGTAGTTCAGAAAAGCGGATTCCCCAAATCCTGGTCCATAGAGAGGCATTGGTGAGGAGAATTAAGTGGGGGACATTGCTATCAAGAGAACAAAAGGAGGGTGCCTCGTTTTTGAAGGCCCAGTGAAACAGGTCATTTCACTCACATGGTTGGTTGGGTTACATGCATAGCCTCAATGTGAAGATAGAAACGGGAGACTTAACAGTATTTTTCCATGTATAAGACTATATTTTAATCTAAAATTATTAGGCTGAAAATTGAGGGTCGTCTCACGCATGGAAGTTAGCCAAGGAGAGAAACACACTGTTGTGAAACTGTAATTTTGGGTTGGAAAATTGGGGGCATCTTATACATGGGAGCATCTCATAGACCCCAAAATATGGTAAGTGCAGTCACAGCCTGTTTGACCTCTTCTGTTAAACATGAAAATGAGAGAACTTCTCTTCCGTGCTGGCGGATAATTATTTTGCCTGTCATCTGAACCATAAAAACCTTTGCATGATTTCCAGACTGATTTCTTTTGAATGTTTCTGCGTACGGGCAAAACATACAACCATGGCAACCACCGCAAGAAGTAGGCTACCTAAGTGGGGATCATTTTCATCCATCCATCCATCTTATTACATTTGTAATACCTGACCTGTGGACAAGCATGTTAATTAAAGAGCACTCTCTTACTCAGATGTGACTTGAGGGGAGATTTTTCATAACATCAAATTATGGCATGGCTGCCCCAATTTCTGTTAGGGACACCTCCCAGTATAGCCCGGTTGGCCTAAAACCCTTTGGCAGACCACAAGTTACAAAGTTAGTGTAGGTATTTGTTTTCCCATTAAATGTTCTACAATGTCAAGCCTTGGGGGAGCTGCACAGTCTCGGGACACCCCCCCCCAGGTAAACGGAAGGGCAAGCCTCTACCTAGAAAACCTTTGAAAGGGTTGCCATAAGCTAGGATTGACTTGATGGCATATGATTCCTGTATTAGGCAGTAGAGCCGAAGGCTGGTGGTAGAGATGGGCACGAAACAAACTTTTTGTTTTGTTTTGTTATTCATTATTCATTTTGTTATGGAAAGAAATGAATAACGAACCTCAGAGTGGATTTAAAACGAAACGAAACAAACCGGGGGGAAATGGTTCATTTCAGTTTGTTTAGATCAAGAGAAAGACCTGTTTTTAAACATTTAAAAATGATGTGAAACACTTAAATATGCAAAAATTATTTTTTATGCCTGATTATAACTATTAAGTCGATGACCAGTGCTTAAAACATCTAAAAATGTGTTTTTCAAGAGATTTTTTAAAAGGGAAAAATGGCTGCCACAAACTTTTGTTAATGGCGGCGAATCTATGCAGAATGGTATTTTTAAGTTATTTTTAAGACTTGAAACAACCCAGCAAAAATTAATATTTCTGGCTGATAATACCTAGCAGTGCTTAAAACGTCTAATTATCTGTTTTCTCATATCACTCTTTTTTTTAAAAGAAAACTTGGTGTTTTTGGTTTCCTGCTGGGCCTCCCTGGAGAAGAGCCAGCCTGGGTGGCCTTGGGCCAGTTGCCAGGGCAACGGCAGGAGAAGGGAAGGGGGAACCCACTTCTGAGCCTTCTCTACCTGGAAAACCCGGAAAAGGATCACCCTACGGGAGAACTGTTTCAGTGCAACACAGTTATTATTATTATTAAATCACAGAGTGACCTCGCTGTCAGATGGACAGTATAGAAATCCAATAAATAAATAAAATTAATTAATTAATTAAATTTCAAAAAGCAGCAAGTCAGAGATTTACCAGCCATGGTTCCCAGGTGCATTTTCAGGACCTAGAGCCATCTCTGGTATTCAGAAAACCACCAATGAAGAACCCAGAAGCATTTGCATCAGGAAGTTATTATAAAAGGAAAGCTTGAATGGAGATGGTGGACCAAACCATAAAAGAGATCTCTGCAGAGATATTGGGAGGATTTGATTTACCCGGAGTAGGGATAATTGGTCATCTCCTAGCCTTATCCTGTAATTCTGGTCCTTGTAAACCCAGTTTGTTCCCCATCCGGTGTTCCGACAGCAGGAAGTGGCTGGTGGAAGTTGACTCGGCGATGGAGGTGTGGAACCAAACAACATCACTGTTTCCAAATGCTCTTTTCCTCACCTCCTTATCAGAACATCGCAAGAAATGCCGGCGCTTGAGGAGAAATGTAAGCAAGAGTTGGCCTTACCGCCTGGACCTCCAGGCAAAGTATGAAAGGCTTTCTTGTCTGACGGCAGCAGAAAAGGATGTTTCGACTCCGTAATGAGGTAATCAATTGCTCCATATCCTCGGAAAGGAAACGAGCACGGCCAACACCAACCACATTATTTAACAAATTCAGGTGTTCGCTGGCTGACTCAGAGCTGGGGACAGCAGGACGAGTTCGCCTGAGAAGCTGTGGGCTCTACCAGGGCCATTCTCCCTAGAACAGGTATAGCTGAACTAGAAGAAAACAGCCCAGAAGAGAAGAGAAGAGAAGAGAAGAGAAGAGAAGAGAAGAGAAGAGAAGGAAGGAAGGAAGGAAGGAAGGAAGGAAGGAAGGAAGGAAGGAAGGAAGGAAGGAAGGAAGGAAGGAAGGAAGGTGGACGTTAATGGGCCTTGGAGTTGATGGGTAGCTTGGTAGATGCAAGGATGGCTAGAAGAAAGAAAGGAAGGAAGGAAGGATTGATTGATTGGTTAGATGGACAGATGGAAGGAACAGATGGATAGATGGATACTGTAGATGAAAGGAAGGAAGGAAGGGATAGGTGGATAGATGGAAGGAATAGATGGATAGATGGAAGGAATAGATTTATAGATTATACTGTAGAAGGAAGGAAGGAAGGAAGGAAGGAAGGAAGGAAGGAAGGAAGGAAGGAAGGAAGGAAGGAAGGAAGGAAGGAAGGAAGGAAGGAAGGTTAAGTAGATAACTTGTCCTGCCCTTTCCTTTCAACTTTATTCATGTTCCTTCATTTGTGGCATTTTTAGACCCTAAGATCTATTTCCCCCCCTCCTCTCTGGATAGTCTACAATACACAAAGATGAGAAGATAGATAGATAGATAGGGAGGGAGGGAGGGAGGGAGGGAGGGAGGAAGGAAGGAAGGAAGGAAGGTTAAGAAAATAAGGAAGGGAGGAACCAACCCAGAGGACCACCACAGTGGCAGGACGTCAGAATGTGCAAAAAGTACAATAGAAGGATTTTTGTCACAATAAATGGATTCTAAGCAACCAAAACCCATGGATATTATTGTTGGATTTTGAAACAGAGCTTGAAGATAATTCCTTACAAAGAATATTGATCTGTGTCTCTCGCTTGGCGGGTCACCCGAGGCCGAATGAACAATATTCGCTTCAGAAGTCATGTAGGATCAAAAGTTCCCCTTATCGGTATCACAGGTTTTCAAAATTAGTTTTGAATCACTTATCCCAGCAATCCCAAGCTGCTGTTTCAAAAACAGTAATGAGATGAGAAGTCAGGAAACAACAATGCTCTGAGTTACCCTTTAAACAACATAATGGATAACAACGAGTTACATTTCTAGCAATGAATAATTGAGTGAACTGCTTTTTTATTTAAAAAAAATGGAAATTCCAGATTCTGCTTCAGAATAAGAAAGACGGTGAGAAGAAATAAAAACCAGATCTCTCAAGGCATCTCAATGTGACTTTGCCACAGATTTTCAGGATGGGTCATGAATGTGGAGCGTTCCTCCAGTTTTCACGGCTCATGGATGAGTTCATGTATCCAAACTTCATGCAGCCCCAAGGGCTCAATAAGGTCTTCCTAACGAACAAGGGAACGGCACAACCCCCCAGCACTTGTGGGCAGGATCCAGGTTCCAAACTTGTGTGTGCATATGGGACAGATTTGGAGTTCAAAGGCCATGTCCAAGGTGCCATTGCTACCGTACTTTCCTCTCCTTTGCCGGTCTGATCTCGGTGAGCACTAACCTCACCTGGAATCCCAGATGTTCCTGGACTCAAATGCTTGCAAGCTGTGCCCAATGGAATTTCCAGGAATCCAGCACTGTTGGTGCAGGGGTCCAAGTTTAGGAGGCACAGCTCTAGGACTCTAGGACTCGGTTTGCAACACAAAGCAATATCCTGCCAATTCTCCCCACTTTTTTCACCTGTTAGTTCCTACAGCACATACAGTAGGACCCTAGGCCTTCCCATGCCAGGCCTTCCCGTGGATAATGAAAACCATCGATAAGAGAGAACGCCAACCACCCTCAAAAAAACTGCTGTTTTGTGACAGTAGCTTGCTTTACGGCTGCTGTTTGTGACAGTAGCTTGTTTTGCAGCTGTTGGATTATTTATTTAGTATTTTCTCTGCCAACCGTGGATAACTGAATCAGTGGATATGGGGGTCCTCCTGTATGCTTTTTGCCAGATCTCGTTATGAGCCTTGAGAATGACAATGGATTCTACACAGGAAATATGATAGCTGTGGAGACAGAAGTTGGGAGTTGGATTCTCCCACCAGACCACCTGTAAGTAGAGATAGCCTGGGTGGCCTTAGTCAAGCTGCACCATCCCAGGGTGTCCCCAGAAGGAGGAAATGAGAGAGTCATTCTCTACCTGAAAACCCCTGGAAACCTGGAATCAACCTGACAGCACACAACTAACTAACTGTGCTTCCCAGGGTTCCCAAGAGGCAGGCTTTTGTAACGCCGAGACAGCCTTTGAAATGGGCACATTCCCTAGGTAGAGTGATAATTACGGACCTTCATTTCCTGCAAAGGAAAAGCAAACAATCCAAATGACCTATTTCCAAAACCAAGATGATAAGTGGCATTTGTTGCATTAATAAGAAGCATGTGTAATAGAATAGTGGGTTGTTTTTTTTAAAAAAAAATATATGTCCAGTTGTCCACCCAGCCCATCAACACGGACGTGTGATTCACTGCAGATCGGTGGACTGTCATCTCATCCAGCAGAGGAAAACCAAATGTCAGTTTAGAGAGCTCACGCTCTCCCGGCCAGACTTTTACAACTCGAAATCCAAACAGAGGGCAAGAGTCAGTCACAGAATGGTAGAATTGTAGAGCTGGATAAGCATCCAAGGTTGTCTGGGCCTCCTGGGAGTCACGCTGGCGTGGGTCAGCCTCGGGCAAGCTGGACTGTCCCAGGTCGCCCGCAGAAGCAGGGAAGGATCAACCACTTCTGAATATTTCCTTATTGGAAAACCCTGAAAAAATTCTCCCAAATTTCTCTTTTGAAAAGATTGCAGGCAAACATTTCTCCGTACAATCCCATTTCTCACTCCTCAGTTTTCTTTTCTAGCCCTTCAAGAATCTGCCGGGGAAGGTGTCATTAGGGACGTTTCCCATGCCTTGCCTGAAACTGGGAACCTGCCCGGTGCATTTTTGCATTTAGGTGCCCAAGCTCTGATCTCAATTTTAGAAAAATTTGCAAAATTTGCTTTTTCCGAGTGTTCATTGCCTAGAGGCAAGAGCACAAAGAAAAAAAAGGGGGGGAGTACCATCAAAATGGGGAGGGGGGAAACTCTTCCTCAGCTTCTTCATACTTTGGTAAAAGCATCATCCTTCAAATGTCAGAGAAAAGACAGAGGATGCTGGGATGGCACAATCTCAGGAAAAAGAATGCCTCCCATCCGCCTGGATTCTCCTCCTCTTCCTCCTCCTCCTCCTCCTCCTGAAACCCACAACTTGCTGTCAAGGTAACAGCCATTTCCACAATATTGTTGCCGTGCCGAAACTGCTCTCACCAAGTTCCGGGGCTGAACAAATATGTTTTTCCACCTGCAGGAGCGAACCGTTGGCGACGGCGTTCCAGGATGGATCTGGGGTGGGTCGTAAAAAGCTTGCGGTCACCTATATATTTTATTTTATGCAGGCGCTTAACACAATATATTTTACAAATGTGCTAATGCTCCATAAATCACCACCACACAAGCATTTCGCCGTTGCTTGTGTGTGTGTGTGTGTGTGTGTATGTATGTATCCCCGAGGACTGGATGCTCACTCACATAAGCCACCGGTGGACATGTGGACACAGACACGGGTTGGTCTCCCTCTATCTCCTGACCACGATGTTGTGATGATGGGGGGGGATGGTCCATTCTTTGCTGCCACATCTTCCTGGGAGGTCCTCAGCCTCAGCTGGACAAGAGCTGTTGATTCTCTGTCAGTTTTAAGGACCGCAAAATCCAGAGCTTGGGAAAGTTACTTCCCAAGTAACTTTTCAGTACAATAGGACCCCCATATCCACTGATTCATTATCCACTGATTCAGTTATCCACGGTTGGCAGAGGAAAAAAATAAATGAATAATTCAGCAGACGCAAAGCAAGCTACTGTCACAAAACAGCAGGGTTTTTTTTGGGGGGGGGTTCTCTTTTATCCACGGTTTTCGTTATCCACGGGAAGACTGGGAACCAATCTCCAGCAGATACTGGGGTCCTACTGTATTTAATGGGGAATTCATAGAAGCCTTACCCAAAATACCCCCTCTTTCTCTTAGAATAAATCTGGTTTTGTGTAACAGGGTTGATCAAATCCATCAGAGGAGATGGATCTGGTTGCTCAGGTGATTCTGTAGATACAGACACATGGGACTTGCCCCTAACAAAAAGTCCACACCCACACACCCCAAAAGGCCTTCTGTAGGTTGCATGCGGCCCAGGAAGGTGTAGCAGTAAAGGAACAGCGATGTGGTCTAACATACATGGTTGGTTTGTTGGATTTGAGCCAGCTGTGATGGTTCAGCAGGTGAAATCTCTATTCTACCAGGGCTGGGGGTGACTGCAAATCTATTCTGCAGTAACTAGACATTCTTTCCCTGAAGTCAGAGAGAGCCCCCACCTCTCTGCACAGGGCTTTCCGCGCTCTCCAGAACCTGTTGAAATCAGAAAGCAGTCGTGTTTATCAGTTTGAAGTTTGATCTGTTCAACAATAAGTAAAATAAGCACTTTATGCATTCCACTTCTGATGTCTCAAAGGCAGCTACTGAGACTGTAAGTGCCAGATAATGAGAAAAAGGGGGCATACTAATGTGGGGGACTTGAAGCTATTCTGCTCTGCAATGCCCTGCACTTCTGCTGTCCAGCTAGGGGAAACTAACCAGACATTCACAACTAGAGATGGGCACGACTAGGGAAAATGACGTTTTCGAGTTGTCGTGTGTCGGAGGCAGTCCGTTTTGGCTCGTTTCCGTTTTTCGCGAAATTTCGCAAAAATTAGTCGGTTTGTTTTTTTGTTTTTTCGTTGTCGTTAGTACTGGTTTGGGGGGGTAGTGGGCTCCTGGAGGGAGCTGCAGGAGTCAGCCAGAGCCACAAGTGACGGACTGGCAGACTCTTTGCACCCGCTGTGTCTCACGTACTTGCATGTAACGGAAACGGAAACGGGAATACCGCTAAGTCGTGCCCATCTCTATTCACAACTATGCAGCATTATCTTCCCATCCTTGTTTCCCGCTTTTGGCTTGGAAACACTGTGCATTTTGCATGTTTTCTAATTTATTTATTTATTACTTATTTATTTATTTGATTTTTATACCGCACCATCTGACCAAGGCGGTTTACAAAAAGTTAGAGCATAAGCAATACAAAACAATACAATTAAACAATATACTGTACAATGTAAACAAATACAAGAATTTAACCAATCAAACATAATTGAATCTCAAACAAGCCAAGAATAATACATCAAATATAAAATATAAAAACTGAATCAGCAAATTGAAAGATGATACACACTAGTCAGGGAAAGCGTGTCTATACAGCCAGGTTTTAAGTTTTTTTAAAAAAACTTGTAGCGTGGGGGCCAAACCAATATCAGGGGACAGCTGGTTCCGTGGTCCAGGCTTCCCTTCCTCACCTCCTCCAGCAGTGGGCCACTCACAATGGGTCAACCATGCATGCATTTTCTAATGCATGCATTGATTTGTGCACCTGATATTTCTTCCCATTGTGTCGAAAGACTTGCAGATGTGTGGATTCTCAGAGGGGAGCCCTTTCTTGTGAAAAGCTGCCAGAGATGCCAAGAGGGCTGCTTTCAGCAACACCGCTGAATGCAAGGACACGCTTTGCAATCTCTCGATGGATGTCGCCACAATTACCTGCGGGGTAAAGCGGCAGGGATAGGGTTTAAATAGGAAACCGGGGCTCCTTCTCTTTCGCTTGGGTCTGGGAGGCAAATGTTGAAAAGGTTAGCAGCCTGAGCTCAGAATTTCAACAGCAATACCAGCTGGTATTTAATATATTCTATAATAATGAATTCTGGCCACAGACGTTTCCTAGCAGTCATTATTTCCCCCCACTTCAGACACATATGTATTTTTCAGCTCCTTTACCCCTCACCTTCAAGTGGATTGTCTCATGCATGACTTCTGGAGGGCCTCCAACAGGCTAGGTAAAAGGTAATGGTAAAGGTTCCCACTGCACATGCATGCGAGTCATGTCCGACTCTAGGGGTGGTGCTCATCTCTGTATTCAAGCCGAAGAGCCAGGGTTGTGCAAGTCCATGGCCACGGGGCCAGCATGGCTGCAAGGAAACACTGTTTTACTTTCCCGCTTTTTACGGCGGTACCTATTTATCTACTTACACTTACATGCTTTCGAACTGCTAGGTTGGCAGGAGCTGGGGTTCTCAGTGGGAGCTCGCTCCACCGTGTGGCACCCGGGATTCGAACTGCTGAGCTGCCGGCTTTGCAGCCAACAGTTTTCGGAAGCCTTAGTCCACTGAGCCACCACACCCCTCTTCTGAGAGCATAAGGGCCTAGCAAAAGTGCAACCACGAGCAGGACCTTTGCTAGTCCCACACATGGTTTAGTCTGCAACGTTCTCTGTTCTGGTCAGGAACTTCCCCCCAGTTTATCGGCCCACCAACATGATTTTCAGCCGAGAAGGTTAATTTCGGTCTTCCTTGCACCAAATATTCCAATCTCCCCTGTCCTGGCATCAAGGTAGCCTAGAACTAGAGTGAAACAGAGAGACAGGCACGAAGCGTTTCATCGTGCTTCGCCAAAGTTCATACACACGGCACCACAGGTGTCCCACTGCCCTTCCCCCTCCCGTCCTCCATCTGGCTGCCCTACTCATAAAGTGGATAGAGGGAAGCTCTTCTCCCTCTCACAAAATACCAGAACTAGGGGACATACACTCAAATTGAGGGCTGGGAGAGTAAGAACAGACAAAAGAAAATATTTTTTCACCCAGCGCGTTGTTAGTCTATGGAACTCCCTGCCACAGGATGTGGTGATGGCATCTGGCCTGGATGCCTTCAAAAGGGGATTGGACAGATTCCTGGAGGAAAAGTCCATCACAGGTTACAAACCATGATGGAGATGTGTAATCTCCATGCTTAAAAATGGGGTATTTCAAGGGCCAGATGCAGGGGAGTGGTATCAGGAGACAGGTATCTAGTCTCGTGCGCTCCCAGAGGCATTTGGTGGGGCCACTGTGAGGTACAGGAAGCTGGAGTGGATGGGCCTTTGGCCTGATCCAGCATGGCTCTTCTTATGTTCTTATGTTCTTATGTTCTAAACCAGGATGCACTGGCTGGGCTCTCCTCCAGTAGCTGCCCATTCAGACAAGGAGGCAGGGCAGGGATTCTTGCCGTACAGACACTGAGAACTTGGTTGCCAAAAGAAGCGGGGAAGAGAAGCCGGAACTGTGCTGCGTGTATGCATTTTGACGAAGTGCTCAACTTTCAGATAAACTCACCTGGATGACTGAGATTCTTCACAGAATGATGCGTACTGTTTTTTAAGGTGGTCACATGATGTTTGATGCGCAGTTAGGGCCCCTACCACAGGGGAGTATTTTACTTCTCTGCGTCCGTCCCGACTTGCTTACTGCACATCTTTTCCCCTTGTGGCGAATACCTGTGTTGCAGCCAGGTAGCAGTTTTTCTTCTTAAAATCGATTGTAATTACAGGCGGAAAGCTAGTAAAAATTGTGCCGGCACACCGGTATGCCACCAATTCAGCAGCATAAACAATTACCAAGGCAGAACTACAGGAAGTGGTAGAAAAAGGGGTACAAATTTAATTGGTGCGAATTTTCTGGGGCCGCACCTCGTTTGAAGCATTAAAAACTGTGCATCAACAACAGAAGTATTTTAACACAACCCCTAGTGGTGGTACAAAATGCTGTGGTTAAAGTGCGCTTCTGCGGCCGTGGTCGGCCAGGGTTCCAAAATACTGCTCTTTGGAGTAAAGGCACAATTTTATGCTGTGCAGTCTTTCGCAGCAAAAAGAGCAGCAAAATCATCGTGAGACTGGGGCCAAAGAAAGGATACCTTCAAAACGAGAGCTGTCCTCTATTAGATAGGTCACCTGGGGTCCCTTATATAGCTACTGTCAGGATTGGTGGCCTCTATCAGTGGCTCTTATCCCGTGGCTCTTCTGATGTTTTGGACTGCTACTCTCTGAAATCCACATCAACAAAGGTCAAGGATTCTGGGAGAGGGCATCCAGAAGGTCTAGAAGGCAAAAGATTGAGGACCAGCAGTGCACACTTAAAAATGTCCACCCTTGGACCCAATCGGCTCTCTACATCTTCCCATCTCCTCCGAAGAAGCCTTGATCCTTTAGGGCCGTGGTTCCCAACCTTGGGTCCCCAGATGTTCTTGGACTACAACTCCCAGAAGCCATCACTGCACTAGCCAGGATTTCAGGGAGCTGAGGTCCAAGGACATCTGGGTTCTCCCCAAGGTTGGGAACCACTGCTTTAGGGCGGGAGCGGGCAAGATCCTTTGTGTTGCAAGACCACCCTCCTTCTCTCCTGGCCTCCCATACTTTGATCCTCCACTTGGCAGCAGAGGGCAGTGGCCACCATGTCTTGGATTCTGCTGGCTTCCCCCATCCGTCCGTCCGTCCGTCCATCCGTCCGTCCGTCCGTCTATCCGTCCGTCCACCCTCTCCCAAAGAGCTGCGCAATTATTGGGCTCAGGGAAGAGGTGCCGTGCGTGTCTGCTCAGCTCCTGCCCGCCTGATTTGTCTTGGCTTCCATTTCCTAACATGCCGTGGGAAGGGCTCCGAAAGGAAATGGGTGTGATCGCTCATCAAGCCACAAGTTTGTCCTCGCTCTCTCCCCCACCCCAAGCAGGTCTGGGAGCAGATTGCGGTAAACTCACGATGGCCTCTCAAAAATAACGGCTCCAGATGTTGCGCTGGAGACCTCCCTCCCCCTCTTCTGGTATGAGATCTGCCACAGGTTTCTCGCTCTGGAATGAACAGTGGAGAAAGTTTCCACTGGTTCACCGAGGAAAGGAAATGATTATGGCTATCATTGTCGTTCCTCTGTGTGTGTGTGTGTGTGTGTGTGTGTGTTTGCGTGCTTGCAGAGTGAAAAGCTGCTTTTTGGACTACTGATCCCAGTATCCTGAGCCAATGTGCTGAGCTAGGGAAGGTTCCTTTTTTGAACTCTAGATCGTGCTTTCTGGACTACAGATCCCAGTCTCCCCATCCAGTAGCCAGAGTTTGGGAAAGTTGCTTTCTAGACTACATAGCCCAGTCTCCCCACCAAGTATACACAGCCTGGCAACAATGCTTTCTGGACTACAAGCATAGTTTTCAGATTGTTGCCATTGAGTGCTTCATGCCCGAAAAGCATTGCCCAGCCAGCCTGGAAATAACGAGTTGAGACAACTTCATGTTGGGAAAATAGGGCCACAACTTTATTGAATAATAACAATGCATAACTTGAAGAACTGCCAAGGGGACCTCAACCTGTAATACAAGGAGTTATGCCATCTCTCTGATGTGTATTCAGCAAGCTTCACTCCTCCAAAGGATGCCGCCCACCTGTTCAGCATCCTTTGAACATGAGTGAATCTACTTGCCCCAAAACAGCCCTTGGTTCGGCCTGAAATTAACTTGATAACTGCATTAATCCTAATCCTAACCAAGGTGTTTAATTATCCAACGGCTGAATGGCACCTTAAGGCGACTTACAAAGGCTGGGACTGAATACCCGTACCTCCTGCGCTACCAGCCCACAAGGGTTGTGACCAGGCTAAGCCTGCTTTTACACAACCCCTAAAATGTGCTAAAAAATGCTCGCAGATGCAGAGCATAAAATTGTTTTCCCACCAGCAGCGGACTTTTAAAAAAATAAAGTACGCCCATGCCCATTTAAGTGCACTGCAGCGCATTTTACAAGTACCTGGTCTGGAGGAGGTAAAATCCTTGTTGCTGTTCCTTGGGCCTTTTTACACGACCCCTAAACTCCGCCACAAATGGCTCCCAGCTCCAGAGCTTAAAATTGTTTACCCACCAGCTCCGGAGTTTACTGAAAATTAAGTGCGACCACGCCCACCTAAGCGGGTCCCAGCGCACTTTTCATGTACCTGCTCTCCAAGCGTGAAAAATCTTGATGCGGATGTGCCGGGCTCTCCTCGCTTCTTTTTGTTGTTGTTTTTTGCCTCCCGCCCCTTTAAGAGAAGGAACCAGGAAGTGACAGGGCTCCCGGCAGCTTCCACCGGCACTGGGAGGTAAGCCTTTATTCTTTTGTCCCTTTTTTTCTCCCTCCCCTCACGCAGCCAGCAGCTAGGAAGTGCGGAGGGGTGGGGACGCATGAAGAGCGACAAACCCCTAAGATCTCTGGTCCGAATTTAAGTGACCAGCGGATCTTAGGGGTCGTGTAAAAGCGCCCCTTGTTGCTGTTTTAAAGCATTGCATGCCTGGCCCTCCTCCCCTTTTTGTTTGTTATTGTTGGGTGCCCCCCCCCTTTTAACAGACAGGAATCCTAACGCGCTGGAACAATTAGCTGCTGCCGCCTGGCAAGCGGAGGTGAGCCTGCATTTTTTTTCTCTCTCCCCTCACCGCAGACAGAAGCAATAGAATCAGAGTGCGGGAGGTGGGAACACAGGAAGCAGAACAAAAACCACGTGGGGGGGGAATCTGCATTTAAGTTGCCAGTGGATTTTAGGGGTCGTGTAAAAGCAGCCTAACAGAAGGAAACCCCTCCCTATGCTGAAAGGAGAATGGGATGGGTGAAAACATGCAAGCACTCAAGGCCAATGCGAGTACCCACCAAAAATTCCCATCCGGCCCCGTAGCTACCAGCTAGCCTCATTCTCCTGAGGTAAGGGTGGGAGGGTGGAGTGATCGCCACCAGAGATAAGGATGCTGGGGAAGGCAGGGGCTGGTTTAAATAAGCTCGCGGGTCCCTGCCTCCCAGAACCCAGATCGGTATGAATTTTTCACACCAACTGGCCGGATGGGTGGGCAAATTAAGCCCCGCCCATGAACAGGTCACTGTCGGAGCAACCGTTCCCTCATTTCTCCCTCATTTCTGGTTTCACATGAGTGGTTAATGTCATGTTCAGGATCTGATAGCAAGGGAAACACCCACAAATGAATGCATCCTTCATAAAACCTGTTCTCGTGTGTTTCTTCCACGAAACCATCCGATGCTTTGCACCTCCTGGGCTCCCCGGATTCCTTCTGTAATCAGTGTACAGGGGACAGCTGGAATCCTTCCCCAAAGTATTTGTTTCGCTGCCCAGCCCCTTTTCAGAACCGGCGTCTTCTTCACACACATATTTGTAACTAGGGAAGGCCTCTTTCCGTTCTTTTTCCTCCGTTTCACTGTCCACGGGGGCTGAATGAGAATGAGATGCCCCCCAACCCCACCCCTTTGATGGCTTAAGACGCGGACGACTGCCCCTGTCACAACCCGAGCAAAAGAGCGTGAGTTCAACTCAAACAACCCGTTGCCGATAATGCATCGTTAGGCCCTGAATCCATCACCCTGTTCCCGACAATGGTCAACCGGATGCCTGTAGGAAGCACACGAGCACGGTAGGAGAGGAATCACATCACTGCATTGCTCCGTAGCCCACGGCCCTTCAATCAGAAGGGACACGATTTTACAGAAGAATTTCCCCAAAGTCAAAAATATTGGTTTTACACATTCCTGAAAGTCAGAAGCAGCACAAGTGCCAACTAGAGATGGGTACGACTCAAAAAAATGGTGTTTCGTTTGTCGTTTGGTCGTTTAGGGGTCTGTTTCGGTTCGTTTTTGTTTTTGTGACGTTTTTTGCAAAAAATTTCATTTTTGTTTCGTTAGGTAACGAAACGAAAAAACGAAAACGAAAACGAAAAATTGCTGTTTCATTAGCATTCTTTTTAGTTCAATGCATCTGCTGCAATGAAAACGAAAAACACGGCAAATTTGGTCGTTTCATTTTTGTTTTCGTTTTGTTTTTTTAAATTAATTTGTTTTGTTTTCATTGCGTAATGAAATGAAAAAATGAAAACAAAAACGAAAAATCACTCGTTTTGTGCCCATCTCTAGTGCCAAGTTCCCTGTGATAGAATTGCCATAGGGTTGGACCATGGGACCTTGGACATCTTCTAGTCCAAACCCCTAGCACAGGCATGTCCAAACTTTGGCCTTCCAGCTGTTTTGGACCGCAGCTCCCACAGTCCTTTGTCATTGGCAATCTAAGCTTAGAATTCTGGGAGTTGCGGTCCAAAACATCTGGGGGGGTGAAGTTTGGACAAGCCTGCCCTAGCACCATCAGCTCCTTAAAAAGATGCAGTTCCTTGTGTATTCAGTCACGTGCGCAGCCTGGAATTTGAGACTTTGTTCATCTTTTTTCCTTTCCTGGTAGATACCATCACAAACTATTGCAGCTTTTGACCAAGGCCATTTCTCACAGAGATGCTGGACTAGGCCCAAACCTCTCACCAGAATTCTTGAACCACCAAGTTCTTCCACACTCCTTTTATGATTTATTTTACCTTTGGGGGTGTTGTGGATAGGTTTGGAAGCCACCAGCTGTAGAACCCCCCCCCCCTAAAAAAATAATCAAGATCAGGCATCAAAGCATAAAGGAAAGTAGAAAATTGAGTGGGTGTGGGTGTGTAGGAAGAGAAACTAATCTTTGATCAAATGGGTCTAAGGCCCCACCAGAGACATAGACATCCACCCGCCCCCACACACACACTAAGTGTAATGAGGATTTAGCGTGGTTAAGATCAAAAGCAACAAAATTGCATAGGAACCTAAGAAGAACCGTGCTGGATCAGGCAAAGGGTCCGTCTAGTCCAGCTTCCTGTCTCTCCCGGTGGCCCCAACAGATGCCTCTGGGAGCCCATGAGACAAAGCAAAAAGCAAAGTGTTCTGCTTATATACCATCCCAAACCACTTCACGTAGTCTCTGGGCGTGGGCGGTTTACAGTTTAATTACAGTATGCAGGCTACACATTGCCCCCCGCCCCCCAGCAAGCTGAGTACTCATTTTACTGACCTCAGAAGGATGGAAGGCTGAGTCAACCATGAACCAGCTACCTGGGACTGAACCCCAGGTCGTGAGCAGAGTTTTACCTGCCGTACGGGCATTACACCAACTAGAGACCTGGTCTCCTGATGTCACTTCCCTGTGACTGGCGTTTGAGGTATCCCCCTTTTAAGCCTGGAGATGACATGTCTTCCCACCATGGCTTGTCACCTGTAATGGACTTTTCCTCCAGAAGTCAGTCCAATCCCCTTTTAAAGGCATCTAGGCTAGATGCTGTCACCCCATACTGTGGCAAAATTCTAGAGCATGAGCTATCTAAGGAGCTTGTACCACTGATACCGTGCCGCACCTGGATGCAAAATGGCTGATTGGTCACGTGGCTCAAGAATGAATAGATCCAGTGGGGAAATTAGGTGCAGGTTTTAGCTTTCATTAAGCCTTCGGCTGGTCCACCTTCTTCTGCTTTAATGATTTCTTCTTTTGCTTTACCAACTGGCACCCAGTACATGTTTTCCGATACAAGTGGTACCTTGTATAAAGGAATTAATTTGTTCCAAATGAAATTATGGTAAGCAAATTTTCCTTTATACAAATTTACCATAGGAATACATTGAAAACAGAGTAATCCCTAATCACAACCATTTTTATGTTGTACGGATTTGCCCCATAGGCGATTATGTTAAGCATATTTCCCCTATCTCTGGAATTTTTTATGTTGTACAGATTTTATGTTATACAAACTGTTTGTTATACGAGGGTGCACTGTATCAGGATTTTTAAGCCTCTCACCCCATTCTGGAGCAAACTTTCTCCCTCAACCAGCAACTAAAGGGTACTTTCTCTAGTATTCCAATGCCTTCCATTACTGTTGGCAAATCAGAAGGGGCGAAAAAAGATTGCTGGTTGGATCAACGTTTCCGTTGACGTAAACTGCATCTTAAATAAAGAAGCCAGTTTTAACAGGGAGGGTGGCTTGGTTGGTTCTGCTTGGACCTCTTGGCGCCTTTTGATAGGGTTGACTATAGAATCCTTCCAGCTCATCTCTCCGAGATGGGACCTGGAGACACTGTTTTATGGTGTGCCCATGCTGCTGTCTCAAGAACCTGCTCAAGGTCATCAGCCCCACCACTTTCACAGATGTGCTTGGTGGCGACGCAGGAGAGAGAGCCTTCTCTGTGGCTGCTCCCAGACCTTGGAACTCCATCCCACTGGAGGCCAGGCTTGACCCCATCTTTGTTGTCCTCCTGCAAGCAGGCAATGACTGCTCTTTAGGCCAGCTTCCCCTCTGTGACTGGCTACACAATTGTGCCTTTCAGGTGGGATGGCTATGCATTACCGCGCTGACTGGGTCTTGAGTACTACTTTGCGTTGACCACCTGTCAGAGTGGTGCTTGTTTGATCCTTTTAAATATTTGTGTATCCGGCATTTTGATCTTTAAATATTGTCCATTAATGATGCAAGCTGCCTTGGGCCCCTTTTAAGGAAAAAGGTGGGGCAAATTTTTTAAAAAAAATTAATAAATAAAGATCGGGCAAGCTGTTGTGCGGAAGAGCTTCAGCCTGGAATGGGCATTGGGCTTCCATGAGGGGAACACAGTCTGCTTACTTAGGTTTGCTGGGCCAGGTGTTGACTTTCCAGGCACTCCAGGGGGCGATGTTGAGCCACCTCAAACCCCACTGAAGGTCCCTCTGGTGCTCGCTGGTCTTCAAATCTTGCCAAGCCTATTGGACCGTCTGCATGCCGCACCGTCGGTCTACCAAACAGAGGAGTCCCCTCTCTGCCTCTGTCCTTGCTTCTGCCACCGTGAAACTAAAGGGCATGTTCACCGCACGTTTCAAAATGGGAAGCCAAGGAGGTTTCCATCTCCCTCTTAGCACAGCACTGGGTGGATGGTTCCCAGCATCTGCGAAACATCCACTGTCGAAGGCATGAGCTCTTTGGAAGGTTTGAGCTCACCCATGGGGACCGGCTTATTAAAAAGTGTGTTACTTACGGGTTTGACGCCACACACACACACACACACACACACACACACACACACACACCTCCAGGAGGAATGGGAGCTGGAGATTTGCGGAGCTGGAGATGATGCCTGGTGCCCACCCAAGAAGAAAAAATATTACTGCTTACAAACCTCTCTCCCCCCCCCACACTTGCTTCTGACATGACCGTGAGGTGACAATTTGTCACCATTTAAGCATTCCACTGCAGGAAAAGGAAAAACCCTGCCACAGATTTGACAGTGGTGCTGAAATTGCACGGGGGGGGGGGGGGAGGGCCAGTTAGTTTTCAACGGTGGCTGGTTGAATGCTTTCGGAAAGCTCCAAGCTGGAGCGTGAGCGCCGCCACCTTCCCTTCTGTTCGGGGCTTCCCCGTATATGGTTTTCAGAATGGTGCTCCTTCCGAATGCCTTCCGTTCCTCTCATGTGCCGTTCGTCTGTCTGAACAGCTTTGGCCAAATGTGACCGCTTGGGTCTTTGTGGCCAATGGCTAGGTTCTGCCTAGCTTGCGCTGCTCTGCGTGACTGGTTGTACCTGGAGTATTGTGTACAACTTGGAGTATTGTGTACAATTCTGGTCACCGCATCTCAAGAAAGACATAGTGGAACTGGAAAAGGTGCAGAAGAGAGCGACTAAAATGATTACTGGCCTGGGGCACCTCCCTTATGAAGAAAGGCTAAAACATTTGGGGCTCTTTAGTCTGGAAAAAAGGCACCTGAGGGGGGATATGATTGAGACATACAAAATAATGCAGGGCATGAGTAAAGTGGATAGAGGGAAGCTCTTCTCCCTATCCCAAAATACCAGAACTAGGGGACATACACTCAAATTGAGGGCTGGGAGAGTAAGAACTGACAAAAGAAAATATTTTTTCACCCAGCGCGTTGTTGGTTTGTGGAACTCCCTGCCACAGGATGTTGTGATGGCATCTGGCCTGGATGCCTTCAAAAGGGGATTGGACAGATTCCTGGAGGAAAAGTCCATCACAGGTTACAAACCATGATGGAGATGTGTAACCTCCAGGGTTTAAACCAGGGTACTTCAAGGGCCAGATGCAGGAGAGTGGTATCAGGAGACAGATATCTAGTCTCATGCACTCCCAAACACATCTGGTGGGGCCGCTGTGAGATACAGGAAGCTGGACTAGATGGGCCTTTGGCCTGCTCCAGCATGGCTCTTCTTATGTTCTTATGTTCTTATGTTCTTATGGTTGTGCAACTGGCCGCAGGTACGTTGATGGGACGGGGTGTCTTCTGGAACCAGGGGAAGCTTGTGCAGCTCTCCTTGTGGGCCAAACAGGATCTTTGCCCCTGTGCCTGAAGAAGCGTGTCGTGCAACATGACTTTCCCTGAAATAAATGTGCTCGTCTCAAAGATAGCACCTTTTCAAAGACTTGAAAGGTTGTCCTACAGAGGAATGGCAGGATCTGTTCTCCGTCATTTCAGAGTGCAGGACGCGTAGTAGAGTGACCCCCCCGCCTACTGCAGGGGTTAGGGACCCAATCCGACCCACGATAATTGAAAATCCGCAATATGTGGATGCAAGTCGGGCAGGGCCTGGGGACCTCATGTACTTACCGCAAGTCTGGCACTGTCCCAAACGGGTCTGTGAAGGCTCTTGCAGGCCCGTTCGGGACAGCGCCAGTCCTGTGCTAAGTACAGGAGGCCTGAAACAGGCCTTTCCCCCCCTTACCCCAGGGGGCCTTTTTCATATACTGCGGTCCCGCGATATAGTGGCACCATAGTATATGAACCGCGAAAGGGCAGGGGACCACCTCCACTGAGTGTCAGGAAAAAGCTCTTAACTGTTAGAGCAGTAGGACAACGGAAGCAATGGGGTGGGTGGGTGTTGGATTTGAGGGCCTCGTAGGCACCTTCTGACTCCATTATCCTATGGTTCCATGAAGATACCGCCAGGGTCCCGCCTTTGTTCTGTGTTTGGTCTTTCTTGAAGCTAAAAATACAAACATTCACCAGAGCAGAAAGGGATAAGATTTTTGGTTTGGCACTAGACTATCAAGTTCTGTTCCAGGTACACGGTTTTAAATGGCTCTAAATCACTCCAGATGGCTTCCATCCCGAGATCTTTGGAGAGCAGGAGGGGCTTGAATATTTTAACGAGTAAGTAGTAAGTGAACACACCCTTCTAGTGGGCTTTCCACAGGCATCTGGTGGTTCATTGTGGGAAGAAAATATTGGACCAAATCAGCTTTGGGTATGATCTGGTCGCATTTCGTAGTTCTGTAAATTGATAGACTATCTCAGAATGTGGGGTGGGAATTTCAGAGGTTTTTGGACTGCAAACTTCCATACTAGGGATGGGCACAAAATGAAAAATGAAATGCTGTTTCGTCGTGTCATTATGTAACGAAATGAAACGAAATGAAAAAACACAAGGAAGCAGCATTTCGTTATAGACAAAACAAAATGGTGTTGTTGTTTTTTTAAACAAACCATTTTGTTCTATCTGTAAGCCACTTGGGGGAGGGATTTTGTTTTGTTTTGAAAAAGCTCCAGTAGAGTGCACCGGCAGCCCAGACTGGCCCCTTCCGCCATTGAGCAGTGTTCATACCAAGCACGGGGCAGCGGTGTGTCTGCACCCACCATCACCAATCCCTCTCCTGCAAGACAATATGGCATCCCTCGGATGCTGTGCCCAGGGGCAGATGTCACCCTTTGCCCCCCACTAGCTACTAGACGTGGAAACGACAAACGACAAACGACAAACGGAAACGACAATTTTTTGAAAAATTTCGCGACAAACGGAAGCGACCTGAAACGGACCCGTTCCGACAAACGAAAACTCGAAACGTCATTTTTTCTGGTCGTGCCCATGTCTGCTAGCTACGCCACTGGAACCACATTTAGCTGACTGTTAGGTGGAACTCCCAGCATGGAAAAGTATGGTTCTGTAGTTCAATTGTTTTAATCCACCTGTATTCAGATCTGCCTATGCACTGACTCAGCTCAGTGGGGTTTCAGAAAGGGCCTTTTGGTCAAAGCACCTTTGAAGTCCTAAATGCAGGGGCCAGAGTTGGAGCTTGTGACCTTCTAAAGGCCAATGAAGTGCTCTACCAGCATGCCAGAGCGGAGCCCTTCAAGGGAAGCCGTCAGGACCAGAAGAGGGATACTGCAGGGATGTGATATTTGCAAGCAGCAGAAGGAGCTGAAATGTTCCACACCCTCTAAGGCTCACGCATGGCTCTTTTTGCTTTTCTTGGCTGCTGGCAGCAATAAAATGGATTGGGATCTTTTTGACAGACATCTGTTTAAATACGTCTTAACTAGGGAAACCTTTTGGAAACATACCTTTCTCTTTGCATTTTAAAATAATGGCTTAAATGCCTTGAGAAATGCAAATTTTCTTTCAAAAAGTTTTTTTTAATTGAAAGAGGCCAATGAATGGAAAGCAGACTTCATACAGGCCATTTTCCACAGTTTGCTAACGGTAACCGCGTGACCTCACTTTGAATGCCATAAATCAATCCTAGCGTTCCCCTGGTGAGACTCATTTCTGAGAAGTACGAAGGTACTCTTGCTTCCACGCACCAGGCTGAGTGTCCTGTCTGTCTCTCGCTCTCACTTTCAGAACACCGGCTGGATTCGGGCACTTGGGTTTTTCAGCCTGGTCATAATCACTTCATTATTATTAATCACCATGGCAACAGAGTGGAAATTAATCCTACCCTTTCAGGTTTTTTATTTTTTTAAAAGAAAACATCGCCATAGAAACCCAGTCTCCGAAACAAACAAACCGTACTCGCAAGGTTAGATTCCTAGAAATCATATACAGATGATGTCATTTCTGACCAGCCGGGCCCAGTTGCGGGCTGCCACCGACTATCCAGTAGCAACGCTTTAAATAGTCTAATGCTTTTCAGAGCGATCAGCTTAGACCCGGCCGGAACGACGAGGGTGGGCCGGAGGGAACGTTTTTAAGATCGGAACCAGCCTTGGAGTGCATGAATTGTTGTTGGCATTCCTTAGGAGCGTCCGCCGGGCATTGTGCACCTCAGCTGTTCCCAGAGAAGCAGAGCTGGCCCTGTTGTTAGGCAGGGTGAGGCAGTTGCCTCTTGGGATAAGTAGTAACTGAGCCTTCCCTTCCCTCTTAAAAGACCATGCTGGAGACATGCTACGGATTCCGAATTTATGGACGAAACAAAGCAAAGTGAGGGCATTCCCCCCCCAAACAGGATGGGTTTGATTTAAAACACAATTTAAAAAATGGATTTAAATCAAAGTCTTTCCAGTCCCCTGATCATCCTTCTTGCAATCTGCCAAACATGTCCATATTGTGGGCATTTTTTCTTCAAGCGTTGTGTCCACTAGCTGTAGTCCTTAAGATAAGGCCTAGCCAGTGCTGGATAGGGGACAGCTAGTACCGAGACTGGAAACCACTGGTGTAGAGTACGGATGGGCATGAAACAAGAAAACAGTGTTTCATTTCGTTTTGTTTCATTTCTAGAGTAGTTTCATTTAGTTTAGTTACAAAACCAATTCTAAAGTAGTTTTGTTATGAAACAAAACGAAGTAAAACGAAATGCTGTGCTCCGCTGTGTCCCACTGGCAATTGGAATCGGAAGATGATTGGGTGGGCAATAACGCTGCCACCGCTTCCCATTGATTGGGGCCCCAAGGATGGGAACTATTGCTTTATGCCATGACACTCCGTCCTTCAGTTAGTTCAGATGACCCTTCAAATCATGGTCTGGAGGATCATCTGAACAAACCAAACAATGGTGCATCAGAGCAGTGATTTTCCAACCTGGGTAACTCGGGTGCTCCCAGAAGTCATGGCCAACCCAGGCAGTGGCAAAGGTGTCTGGAAAAGTTACACCAAGAACCTCAAAGGACCCAAGGTTGAGAACCATTGCCTTCCAGAATAGCCACAGAACAAACAGAAGGTAGTAGACTGAAAACTCAATAGGACTTGGTCAAGTTTATTGGGAAGGACGAAATGTCTTGAGGATGGATGGGAACTAGAGGAAACCATCTGATTATCCTTAACTCCATGGTGCCCTGTGGCTTGGCCAATCTCGGGTCTAAACACAGGAAGGTCTGAATGGCAGCATATTCGTTTTCCTCTGATTTGCAGAGGTTAATCCCCTGGACAAAATATGACTCAGCAAATCATCTGTTGCCACCCCAGCCTTTTAAATCTATGTGCAAATATTAGCACCGAAGGGCTGAATTCTTGTTGGGAGACTAGGAGATGATCCAGCACACTTCCTTACTAATGAGGGATTATTGTCACAGCTGGTAAAAGTTTTCATATGAAACAGGATCCCCAAAGAAAGCAAAAATTTGCCAAAATAACCTCTCTCTCTCTCTCTCTCTCCCTCCCTCCCTCCCTCTCTCTCTGTATGTATGTATGTACAAAATGATTCAATATATAGTGCAGTGCCGTTGAATCAAACCACCTAGAAGACAATGGCCTTGCAAAGCCCTGTGTTTCTCTTTCTGTGATCTTTCTCTCCAGAATGAATTCATATTTTCCCAGAGCCACATTTTCTGGGAGGGTGGCCGATAAGGTGGCCCAACTCTGGCAGAAAAGGAAATAAATTTGAACCCTTCCTGTAGACATGCAACTGTGAGCTCAGGGGGCGGATTTTCTTCCATGTTGTTGAAAAGAACATTCCAAAATTCAGGAATTGTATCCTGTGTATAGGATGGAGAGGGCTTCAGGTCAAGAACTAGCTGTATTTGGAACTCCAGTACAGAAACAGTTTCATGGACCTCAATGTTCTTCCCATTTAAAGATCAGACATGGAAACTGCAGTTGGGAATCAAGGTCTGAAATGGAAGATTTGAAATGGAAATTGAGTTGGGAATGACACTCCCTGGGTAGCGTCATTCCCAACTCAGTGTAAAAAAAGTCCCACCCATAGAAGAGCCTCTGGTAAAGACAATAAAGCTAGGAAAATTTGGTGGAAGCAGCAAAAGAGGAAGAAAAAAAAACTTAGAGGTAAAAAACCTTCCACGTAAAGGAAGCCACAAACTTGGGTTTTGGGGGACATTTTGTAGGCCACTCATTCATTGGATCGAAAATCAATCAATTGATTACACATAAAAATTAACTGACTGGGTACAAAACATTTTTTCCTCAGGATTCACATTGTTCAAAGCCAACCAACTGACCATCCATCCATCCATCCATCTATCCAACCAAGCAAACAAACAAACAAACAACCCCATGCTTTTTGCTATAGTGGCACTTTGAAGGTTATGTTCAGAATGCTGGCACTACGTTTAGAAGAGGAGGCTACCATGCTTGGTTTGAAATCTTACCTCACAAATCTTGTCCGTTGGGTTGTCACGTGAGGTTTCCTCAGGAGGTAGGCCAGTTGGAAGACTATGAGGAAAGCCAAAGGCAGCCCTTCCACTCAGGATTAGAATGGATTTCCACATACAGCAAGCATGTCCAAACTTCGGCCCTCCTGATGTTTTGGACCAAAACTCCCATAATTCCAAGCCTGTATTGCCAGTGACAAAGGACTGTGGGAGTTGTGGTCCAAAACATCTGGAGGGCCGAGGTTTGGACTTGCCAGACATACAGTATCTGTGTCACACCCAGGGCTCAGACAGAACATTTTGACCTCTCTTTCATTCTTCTGGAGACAAAGAAGCACGGAACACACTGGGTTTTGCACCCAACCTTCTTTGGAAAAACTCTTCTGCTTCTCTCTGAGAAATTTGTCAATCTCTCTGAGGGAGCTTCTCTGCTGGAACTTCTGTGGTTGTTCCCCTCTGTTGCTTGGTCTAATGCTTTGGCCACTTCATGAGGAGAGAGGAGTCCTTGGAAAAGTCCCTGATGTTGGGAAAGATTTAAGGCAAAAGGAAAAGGGGATGGCAGAGAATGAGATGGTTGGACGGTGTCATCGATGCAACCAACATGGATTTGACCAAACTCCGGGAGGCAGTGGAAGACAGGAAGGCCCGGCGAGCTCTGGTCCATGGGGTCACGAACAGTCAGACAGGACTGAACAGCAACTACAATGCTAAGTAATAGCTTCCCACCCAAAGTCCTCCCTGCAGATTTTAACCTCAAATGTGGTGTGCCACTGTGCTGATCTGTGCTCCTGGTGCCAAGCCTATGAAGATTAATCCAAACATCCAGGACGAGCAGAAAGTGATGGAGGGAAAAGGAGTCGATAAAGCAAGTGAGGGGAACTTCATATCAATGGCAGGGGGAAATCCAGTCCGATAAGGTGAGCAAACGCCCCTCCAGGACAGCCGACAAACATACTCCCCAATTCAGTGTATGAATTCCTGGAGCTGGAATGAAAAAGGACATGACGAATGGATGAGAGTGGTCATTAGGTGGGTTCAGAGGACCATAATGGCAGGCATGATAGCATGGTGGTGAGCAGGGAAAAGGCCCTACATAGGCCTCAGTTGGCTCAGACATGATGTTCTGAAGACCTCAGGAGATCCAGGCGTGTGCCATGTTTCTTGGAAGGAGACAATAGCTTATTAAGAAGGGCCATGGAATTCTGTTCTGTTTGCCAGGGAAAGGAGGGAGAAGAGAAAAGAATTTGATTTTTCTTTTTTTTTCTAAGGCGACCTGGTGGTTGCCAATTGCCAGCCCTTACGTACTGGAGGGTGTTTTTCCTGTATCACATTGCCAAGGAATTTCACCATGGAGTTGTCGAGTGGGCTGGCCGCTCCGTTTCTCCTCTGTTTGTCTTGGATCCTTGGTCGTTGGCCTGTATTTCTTTGTCAGGTGGTTCCCCAGAATCCTCAAGGTATTATATATGAAGGAAGCTCTACCGCTGTGCAGAATGCCCGGGGGGGGGGGCGTGAAGACGGAGAGGCCAGACGGTGGCTGAATGGGACCAGTTGGGAGCGTCCCTTAAAAGGGAGCTCCCAGCGGTTGGGCTAACTCTCCGTTAACAATCATCACCCCACCCGCCCACCCTGTATTAAGAGCGAGTTCTACTGGCCGCTTCGGAGCCGGATGGGAAGGTTTGACCTGCCCCTAATTGGTGCGATACGGAGCAGGTGTGTTTTCACCCATCCCGTTCTGAATGTTGTTTTCTGGGTTCAGCGTGCTATGCTTGCTGGCTTCAGTCACACTGGCGGGTAGGGGTGGAAGGCAGGTCAGTTAATGGATGCCTGATATGGGTGTTAGCCGCCCCACCTCTCAGCATTGAAGGCCCTAAGGACTCGACACCGGGAGGGGGAGGCAGGGTCCCACAGGTAGCCATTACCCAGAGCTGGGAGACTTGGGTGATTGGGATCTGCAAGGGATCCCAGAATTTTTATCCATATCCTACCTGGGTCCATTTGGGGCTGGGCCGGCCTCAGATGGATCAGCCTTCCGTCCTACGGGTGGCCCCCATTTTCTGAGTTGAGTTATTGCAGTGTATAAAGTGTGGCCCGCTTTTACCCAAATCTCTGTGTCTTTGCCTCTTTACTCCGGGCGGGGTGGGTGGGTGGCAAAGTACTCTGATGATCCGCCATGATATTCTTGTGAAGAGAACTTGATGGGGGCCCCTAGGAAGTCTGATCTTAGCTGCTTTCCAATCCATCTTGAATTTTATTTTAGCCTTTGAATTCCCCAGGGGGGAAACGCATTACAGAGACCAATGTATACATCCTTATTAATCTTTTTTTTAAAAATCATGTGGGTGAATCGTTGCAAAGTGTCCAGGTTTGGTTCAAGATTTGCTCTGTTTCCCTATCAAAAACTCCTTTGGACAAATGTGCTTGATGCCATCAATGCCATCAACGGATACATAATTCCCATGGAAGCATGTATGCAGAGATTCCCAGACGTTCAGACCAAGATCTTTTAGATAGAGTTCCTCTACCATCGTACGTCAGTGTAGACATTACACCGTTCAGGAAAGGTTAAAAGCATCCGGCAAAAACAACTTGACACAGATGATGTAGATTACCGGCTCAATGTGGTCAGGCTGTCATATCCAATAAATGTCTCTAAGCATTTGGCCAAATCAGGAAGTTTTTAAAAACTTGACAATCTTTAATAGCCTATAGAGAGATAAGACTACGAATTGACTTGTATCTTGTCCAAGATCTATTTTTGGACTTAGTTACTATTAGGGCTGTGTAGGGTCTCCTGATTGCATCCGGAGGCCAATGCAGCGTTCTGTACTAGATCTGGATTTGAGCCAAATGGATCTGAGCCCCATCCAATTCTATCTAGATCCCAAATCTGGATTCGTTTATACATTCACAACGTCAGCTTTCTGTCGACTTGCACTGGAGAATTGAAAGGGCTGTAACTATTATGTTTCGGCACGAATAGATGGGAAATTGGGAGACACGATGGACTCTAAAAAGAATAAATCTCTCTAATGATGATGATGACGATGTGTCATCAAGTCAATTTTGACTTATGGAGACCCTTTCTAGGCCTTTCTAGTTAGAACTGGATCACCATTCTCTTCTTCTGGGTCACCCAAGGACAGTGTTGCTTTCCCAAGGTCTCTCAGGAGGCCCAGTGGGGAACTGAACTCCCTAGAGATGGGCACAAATCGAAAATATGGTGTTTTGTTTTGTTTTGTTTTGTTAAGGAGTTCATTTCGTTTCATTTTTTGTGATTTTTCATGGAAAAAAATTCATTTTGTTGTTTCGTTAATTTGTTATTCATTTTTACCCGCTTTTTTTTTCCAGCGCCCACTGCGCGGCCCCTGGGACCTGGTCAGAGCTGGGGGGTGCCTACGAATGGGCGTGGGAGGAATAAAGAGGGGGAGTGGCTTTGAAGCCACACTGCTCTGGCTGCCTAAGCGTGGCCTCCTTCTCTCCCCTCCCGATCGGCCCCGCGATAACAGGCTGTGGGAGGGAGGCGCAAGGGGGTGGCTTTGAAGCCACGCTGCTCTGGCCTCCTAAACGCGGCCTGCTTCTTATCTCTCCTCCCGGGGCTGAGCTGAGGCTTGAGCCCGCTGCGTCCCTCAATGGCACCAATGCCATGTGTGCTCCCTCCATGCAGCTCGGTGCGAAAGGACCTCCGGACCAGCACCAGGTAGGGGACATCTCCGCTCCCCATTAACGAAACGAACCTAACCGAACCAATTTTTCTCGGTTTGTTTCGTTTCGTGTTAAATTTGCCCCTAGGGTCGTTATTTGTTTCATTACGTAATGAAACGAACAACGAATAACAAAACAAAAAAAAATTCATTTCCTGCCCATCTCTACTCCCTACCTGTGGCCCCACAGGCAGATACTTAAACCACTGAGCTATCTACCATAGAGAGGAGTAAATGAGAGCCATGCTTCCACTGGGGAATACAGGAGGGGAATGAGGACATGACTGTTATGGGACTTGAACTTAGGAAATGGTTCAGGAGGGAGACTTGGATTTGTCTGAAAATGATAATTGGTTGAACTGCTAGACAGTTCAGTAGCTGAGGTCTCTGGCTGCAGACCCAGAGGTTGGGAGTTCAATTCCTCCACCGGACCCTCCTTGGCCAAGGGATGGACTCAATAATCCACAGGAGGCCTTCCAGCTCTGAAGTGTTGTTGTGCTTGACTGATGGCTACCTTGCTGAGATGGTCCTGCATTTTATGGCTTGCAAATGTCGGGACCCAAGACATCTGCCCCTTCTTGTCCAAGCCCCACACCTAGTTCTACCACATCCTTCTTTCAGAATGTCCTCATTCATGGCTCGATGTTTATATTCCGAGCTTCAACCTCTGTTAGAACCTAAGAACATAAGAAGAGCCCTGCTGGATCAGGCCAAAGGCCCATCTAGTCCAGCTTCCTGTATCTCACAGTGGCCCCACCAGATGACTCTGGGAGCGCACGAGACTCGATCTCTGTCTCCTGATACCACTCCCCTGCATCTGGCCCTTGAAGTACCCCAGTTTGAAGCCTGGAGATGACACATCTCCATCATGGTTTGTCACCTGGGATGGACTTTCCCCCTGGGAATCTGTCCAATCCCCTTTTGAAGGCATCCAGGGCAATGCGCTGGGTGAAAAAAATATTTTCTTTTGTCTGTTCTCATTCTCCCAGACCTCAATTTGAGTGGATGTCCCCTAGTTCTGGTATTTTGTGAGAGGGAGAAGAGTGTCCCTCCATCCACTTTACTACTCATGCCTTGCATTATTTTGTATGTCTCAATCATATCCCCCCCCCCCGCTTTCCTCTCCCGGGCTTAAACATTCTGGAAGTGAAAGAAACAATGGTTTGAAAACACAGGTCTTCCATTGTCCTGAATCCGATTTCCACTATTAAAAAAGAAAAGGGGGGAAAAAGCAAGCAGCCCTAAAAGGAGGTCAGAGTGGTTCCCAGCGGTGTAACCCATCCCTTCATCATCCTCGGCACTGACAATTTCATTGTGTTTTTGAATTCTTCTCTTCCTACTCAGCTGCTCCGAGAGGCAGCCCCACCTCCACCACCTCCCACTTCTTTTCCATAACACTGGCTTACAAAACATGGGTGGAAAAATGTTGGCCGAGACCCTTCTCAAATGTCAAGAAGGTGTTTGGGGCTGGAACTCTGTACTCCTTTCTCATTTAGCTTCAGTCCCATCTTCTCCCTTTGAAAGTTTATATGGCTAGTCAGGACCAATGAATACTTTCAACTCTTTCTTTCTTTCTTTCTTTCTTTCTTTCTTTCTTTCTTTCTTTCTTTCTTTCTTTCTTTCTTTCTTTCTTTCTTTCTTTCTTCCTTCCTTCCTTCCTTCTTTCTTTCTTTCTTTCTTTCTTTCTTTCTTTCCCTGTCTTTCTTTCTTTCTTTCTTTCTTTCTTTCTTTCTTTCTTTCTTTCTTTCTTTCTTTCTTTCTTTCCTGTCTGTCTGTCTGTCTGTCTGTCTGTCTGTCTGTCTCTTTCTTTCTTTCTTTCTTTCTTTCTTTCTTTCTTTCTTTCTTTCTTTCTTTCTTTCTTTCTTTCTTTCTTTGACTCAGATATTTTGGGAGAAACCCTTTCCCCCCTTTTAATTGCAGGGTGCCCTATTAGCTGCCAAAGGCGGCAGGCTGGACCTGGAGGCTGCCTGATTTTCCTGTGTGTTCCTGCTCGGTACCAACCCACAAATTTCCCCAACAGCAGGAAGGCGGCCAAGATAAGGAAGCCTTCATCATTCCAACACACTTTATTATTTCAAGTGGAAACAATGGGTCATAGTCAAGTGGTTCTTGTGTGGAGGAGCCTCCCTCTTTCTCCCTTGCCTGGAGAGTTGTAAAATGAGATGTGTGAAGCCCCAGACACCTCTGGAGCATATGCTCACTGCCAGCAATGATCTTTTAGGAACATAGCTGGGAGTGAGCATGGAGAGAGGGCACTGTCTGAAGGACCAGCCACCAAGAAGTCCTGCCCAAATGGGACACGTAGGGACAAGCTGTGGGAATGTATCTGTTGGAATGCTGGCACCTGCTTCCCAGCTCTGAGTCCCCAGACATTCTTGGGCTACAACTCCCAGAAATACTGGCCAGGACAGTGAGTGGGGAAGGCTTCTGGGGGATGTAGTCCAAGAACATCTGGAGAACCAAGGTTGGGAACCATTGGACTAGAAGGCATGTCCAAACGTTGGCCTTCCTGATGTTTTGGACCACAACTCCCAGAATTCTAAGCTTCTGGCAGATTCTAAAATTCTGGCAGGGAAATTTGCATCCACATGTCTCCACCTCTATCCCACAACATTTGAACCTGATGGTGCTTTCTCAGCCTCAGTTCCACAGATTGGCTCACCCTAGGATGAACTAGGAAGTTGATACACGGCATCGTTCCTAAGATCACCAGTTCCCAATCTCAGGTCTCTGGATACTTTTGGACAATACATTCTAGAAGTTCCCTCTAAGGCTACTGGGAAATGGATCCTGTTCCAATAAGCAACTCTATTTTTTTTTGAAGGTTTTGGCACATTTTCAAGTTGCTCCAGTATATTTATTGTGCTCCCCGTGTTCTTTTGAAGAAGGCCATCAAAATAAAGAAATCACATGTGGAGGATTGAACATCTGAATTATCAGCAAGGTGGAAAGATCAAGAGAGGAAATGGAGCACAAACTGAAAAAAACACCCAATGAATCAGGCTGGTTCTTGACTTGGTTTACGAACTGGATCAGGGTCTCTGTTTTGTACAGCAAAAGAGGGTGGCCATCCTTTTGAGCTGAACTGGACCCTGTCAATGGCTCTGGAGCGTGAGGAAGGTTTGATAGGTCCCCATGAAGACTTGCATCCCTTGATCTCATTCTGATACTTCATCCCAGACGATAAACCAGATTATAAAGAATGTTGGAGATGGTTGCCGTTTAAGGAAGTTTGTTCTTGAGATGCTCCTTGCTTTCTATGTCTTTGCTTCCTGGGCCACTGTCTAAATATCTAGTCCAGGCATGTCCCACAGTCCTTTGTCATTGGCAAGCTAAGCTGAGAATTCTGGAAGTTGTGGTCCAAAACATCAGGAGGGCCGAAATTTAGACATGCCTGATCTAGTCTGTCTGCTCAACTGCACATAACTGATGTTCTAAACATTTTCGAATGATAGAAGGTAATGTGAAAAGTCTACTGGAGTCTACTGGAAAGTCTCATGTGAAGACCCATGCCTTCTCATGAGGAAGAACATTTGCAAGAGACGTGACTTGAGGGAGAAAAAGATGCTGACTCCTGAATTAAATTAATCCTCTGTTCTTCCATCTGGCGCTGCTCTAGGATTTCAACAACAGTTTCATCTGCACAGTGTCTTAATTCAAGTCAAAACTCTTCCACTGTTTTCACATCTCAGTGTTGGAAATGTGGTCCGTTTCCAGCTGTTTTGCGTGAGAAGGGGCACTTCTCCAAATTGTGTTCCAAGGATATTCAGAATTGCTGTTCTGAACCAGTCTTTCTGCTGCTCCAACACTCCTTGCCTTGAACTTTCCCTCCCTGTCTGGAGAACCAGAGAACGACAGGGATTTCTGAGACCTAAGACCTGACAGTGACAACTAGAGATGGCCACGAATCAAAAAGTGATGTTTCGTTTGTCGTTTGTCGTTGAGAGGTCCGTTTTGTTTCGTTTCCGTTTTTCGCGAATTTTTTGGAGAAATTTTGTTTTCATTTTTTTTGTTTCTACCTGCTTTTTGCGTGATTTTTAAAGCATTTCCGTGGATGGGCATCCCCGAACGCCCCAGACCAGAGAGAAAACACTAAAAAAAATGATGCTGGCAGAGACACAGTATAGACTAGGTTCGCAGGGAGGCTGCAAAGGCAGCGGCGGGCATTGCCCAGGTGCAAGGCAGCCGCAGAGTGACTGCACTGCAGGGCAGGGGAGGGTACTCACCGAGAGGTACGCACGCACGCACACAGGGAGGCTGCAGGACTGAAGCTAGAGGCGCAGAGACAGCAATCCCACCCTAACTCCCACCGGAGACTGCAAGGAGGACCGGGGCTGCCAGAGCTTTTTATGCCCTCTGTGGCTGCCAGACCTGCCCAGTCTGCCACCTGCGCATGCTATTGGTTGAAGTTGTCCAAGAATTTACATGATCCCATCACATGGCTTGTCTCCATGTTGTGGCTGGAGTGGCGACATCCATTTTGTCATCCTTAAAGGGAAAAGAAAAATACATTGCAATGGGAGAAGACAAAACCAAACATTTTAAGGACCCCAACCCCCTGGTAGGTAATAATTTCAAATAATTATCGCATCATCGCTTCATTTTTATGGATTTCCAGGGCGTTTTAATACCCAAGAAATCAATATTAGGCATCTGGGAGCCGTTTTGGGTCGATGTCCCCTAACTCCCCTTAAAGGAAAAAATACAGGGATCTGAGAAAAACATAAATGCACATTTTAAGGTCCCTAACCCCCCCCCCCGGTAGGTATTATCAGACAGTATAAATTATTATCGCTGCGTTTTTATGGATGTCCAGGGCGTTTTTTAACATTTAAAACAGCTCATTTCATTGCACGCCGCCAGTAACGAAAACAAAACATAACGAACACAGTTCTCGTGGTTCTGTTCGTTTTGTTTCATTTTCATCACAATTTTCATTAGTCGTTTCATTATGTAACAAAACGAATAATGAATAACGGAAACGAAAAAATGTTCGTTTCATGCCCATCTCTAGTGACAACCCTAAACCCTTTCTTCCTCCAAGGCTAAGCATCTCCAGCAGATGGTTGTCCCACTTGGGCCACCAGTGAGGGAAGGTCCACGGTCCTGTAGGCAACAGGCCCTGTTGCTGAACTCTTTTTGCCGTCAAAACATCAAGACCTGGTTGAAGTTTATAAAATCATACACGATGTGGACAAAGTAGATAAAGAAAAGCTGTTTTCCCTATCATACAACACTAGAAATAGGAATCTGTTGGGATTTTTTTTGAGTGTCAGCAAGCATGTGGATAAGGGATATCCAGTTGACATTGTTTATCTGGACTTTCAGAAGGCTTTTGACAAGGTTTCACACCAAAGGCTCTTGAATAAACTTGCAGTCATGGAATCAAGGGACAGGTCTTGTCCTGGGTCAGCAACTGGCTAAGGGACAGGAAACAGAGAGTAGCACTAAATGGACTCCAAGTGGCGGGAGGTAAACAGCAGGGTCCCCCAAGGTTCAGTACTGGGACCCCTGCTTTTCAACCTCTTTCATAAATGATCTAGAAGTAGGAGTAAATAGCAAGGTAGCCAAATTTGCCAACAACACTAAATTATACAGGGTAGTAAAAACTGAGAGAGATTGTGAGGAGCTCCAGAGAGATCTCTTGACACTGGGGGAGTGGGCAAAATAGTGGCAAATCAGCTTCAACATTAGTAAGTGCAGAGTGATGCATGCTGGGGCAAAAAACACCCACCATTACATTTATCAACTGATGTGGTCTGAACTGTCTGCAACAAAGTAGGAAAGGGACCTTGGTGTCCTGGTGGGCAGCTCAATTAAGGTGTTAACCCACTGTGCAGCAGCAGTGAAAAAAGAAAACTCAGTCCTAGGGCTCATTAGGAGGAGTATAGAAAATAAGTCAGTAAGTGTCATTATGCCTCTTTATAAATCTATGGTGAGGCCCCATCTGGAGTATTGTGTCCTGGTCTGGTCACCGTTCCTCCAGAAGGATATTATAGAAATGGAAAAAGTGCAGAGGAGGGCAACCAGAATGATTAGGGGACTGGAACACCTTCCTTACCATCTGAGGTTGCAACGGCTGGGCCTCTACACTCTTGAACGATGGAGCCTAAGAGGTGACCTGATTGAAGTTTATAAAATCATACATGGTGTGGACAAAGTAGGTAAGGAAAAACTGTTTTCCCTATCACACAACATTAGAACTAGGGGGCACTCCATGAAACTTTTGGGTGCGAGATCTCAATCAAATAAGAGAAAGTCCTTTTTCATCCAAAGGCTCACTGGTCTGTGGAACTCCCTGCCAGAAGAAGTGGGGACAGCTGTCAGCCTTGACAGCTTTAAGAAAGAATTGGACAAGTTCATGGAGAACAAGGGTATCCATGGCTATCATGATGGATGCCTGAGGACAACCTCCGGGTGGGAGAGAGAGGCAGGAGATCTCCCAATGCCATTTGCAGTGAATCTTAAACAGGTGAAGACATCTGCTTGGGAATACCCTGAAGCCAAATGGTGAGCCGCTGTGTGAGACAGAATGCTGGGCTGCAATGGGCGGTGGCCTGTTCCAGCAAGGCTGTTCTTATGTTATTATGCTAAGACAGGTTGGAGCTTCTCCAGAAGGGGACAGGGTCTGATCTGGGTGCCCGAATTGGAACACAGAGTGGGTTGTGTAGTCAATTCGCATGTCTCATTTGCAAAAATCACCACTCTGCAAAGACCTTCTGAAGCAGCAAGGGCTTTGATGTCTTAGGAAATAAAATTAGAAGGTCATATATTAGGTCAAAATATTTTTGTCACACCTTTCTCCTTAAGAAGAATCCAAGGCGGCTTATGTGATTAAAAGGCAATATTGTAAGCTAAAAACAGGAATTGACCAATTACTAAAAAGGATCAAACAGATATGCCATTAAAAGACAGCCAAAGAAAAGGAAAAGCACATTAAACACACTAAGGAACAACCATCCATTTTAAAACCACATCGAGGCTGCCGCTCAATAAGGAAATGGCAGCCTGAAGAGGAAGGCCCTTGCCTGCTTGCAGAAAGACAGCAAAAATGGAGCCTGCTGAGCCTCCAGTGGGAGGGAGTTCCAAGGTCTTGGAGCAACCTCAGAGAAGACCTTCTCTTGTGTCCCCTCCAGATGCACCTGTGAAGGTTGTGGGACTGAGAACAAGGCTTTCCTTTATCATCTTAATACACAAGTGGGCTCCTAATGGGGGAAGCAATCCTGGAGACAGACTGGACAGAACATAGGCTGCCCAGTCACGATCATCCTCCCCTCAAAAAGGCCTGTTACAGCAAGGAGATCCAACCTATCCATCCCGAAAGAAATCAACCCCGGGTGTTCACTGGAAGGACAGATTTTGAAGATGAGGCTCCAGTACTTTGGCCATCTCATGAGGAGAGAGGAATCCTTGGAAAAGTCCCTGCTGTTGGGGGGTCTTGGTGGACCACAAATTGAACATGAGCCAGCAGTGTGATGCGGCGGCCAGGAAAGCCAATGCGATTCTTGGTTGCATCAACAGAACCATAGTGTCTAGATCAAGGGAAGTGATAGTGCCACTCTGTTCTGCTCTGGTCAGACCCCACCTGGAGTCCTGTGTCCAGTTATGTGCGCCTCAGTTTAAAAAGGATGTTGACAACCTCGAGCGGGTGCAGGGGAGGGCGACCAGGATGGTTGAGGGTCTGGAAGAAATGCCTTATGATGAATGGCTTAGGGAACTGGGAATGTTTAGCCTTTCAAAAAGAAGACTGAGAGGGGATATGATAGCTATGTTTAAATATTTGAAAGGATGTCATATTGAAGAGGGAGCAGGTTTGTTTTCCATGGCCTCAGAGACTAGGACTCGGGGCAATGGTTTCAAACTGCAGGAAAAGAGATTCCATTTGAACATTAGGAAGAACTTCATGACAGTTAGAGCTATTCGGCAGTGGAATATGCTGCCACAGAGGGTGGTGGAGTCTCCTTCTTTGGAGGTTTTTAAGGCTGGATGGCCATCTGTCGGAAATATTGTGAAGGGGTTCCTGCATGGCAGGGGGTTGGACTAGATGGCCCTTGAGGTCTCTTCCAACTCTAGGATTCTATGAATCTATGATTCTAAGATTCTAAGATTGAAGGCAAAAGGAAAGGGGGATGGAAGAGAATGAGATAGTTGGACGGTATCATTGATTCAACCAACATGAATTTGACCAAACTCTGGGAGGCAGTGGAGGATAGGAAGGCCCAGTGAGCTCTGGTCCATGGGGTCACGAAGAGTCGGACACAACTGAACAACTGATCAACAGAGTCACTCTCACCTATGAGGAAAGGCAAAAACATTTGGGGCTCTTTAGTCTGGAAAAAAGTGCCTGAAGGGGGATATGATTGAGATGTACAAAATAATGCAGGGCATGAATAAAGTGGATAGAGGGACACTCTTCTCCCTCTCACAAAACACCAGAACTAGGGGACAATCTCTCAAAATGAGGATTGGGAGAGTGAGAACAGACAAAATGCATGTTGCTAGTCGGTGGAACTCCCTGCCACAGGAGGTGGTGATGGCACCTGGCCTGGATGCCTTCAAAGGGGGATTGGACAGATTCCTGGAGGAAAAAGTCCATCACAGGTGACAAACCATTATGGGGATGTGTCATCTCCAGGCTTAAAAATGGGGTACTTCAAGGGCCAGATGCAGGGGAGTGGTATCAGGAGACAGAGATCTAGTCTTGTGTGCTCCCAGAGGCATCTGATGGGGCCACTGTGAGATACAGGAAGCTGGACTAGCTGGGCCTTTGGCCTGATCCATCAGGGCTCTTCTTATGTTCTTATGTACCCGTTCTCAACTTCTTATGTATTTGTTTTCAACTTTGTATCTCTGGATGTCCTTGGACTGCAACTCCCAGAAATCCCGGCCAGCTGAGCTGGTGGTGGGAGGCTTCTGGGAAGTGTAGTCCGAGAACTTCGGAGGAGCCAAGTTTGGGAACCACTGCTAGCCCATGCCTAGCCTTCTCAAAGTCCTCAGCCTATGACAACATTTCCCAGGCCTTTCTCTTTCCATTCACCTTCACCGGGTTGGGTTTGCAACTGGAGGCGCATCCTTTGAAAGACTACAGATCCCAGAATCCCCTAGCCACTTGAGGAGGTGTCCTCCAACAAAGGTGACTGCTTCGAGCTCTGTCTGCCACCTTCTTTATGCCAACCAGTGGTTTTGCCCTGGAGTCATGGCCTAATCCTTTTCAGCCCATAAAACTCTGGGGATTTTTTGGCAGGCGTCCCCCCTCCACACTCAAATGAAGTCTCTTGGCCAGTGGCCCACAGCCACCTGGGTAATCATCCAGTCACCTTTACACCCCATCCGCTCTTTTCAGGATATATCAGGATATTGCGACTGTTTGGTTTTACAGTCTAAAAATCCCAGCCTAAGGTTCTCGGGGGGATTTAACCAGAATTGATATTTACTAATGGGCATGATGTAGTCCACGGTTAATCTCACTTAAGTCCCCACATATTACCAACAGTTTGCAGATGAAATCATGTTGGATATAAAAATGGAGGTGATAGGTAGTGCATGCTTGGCAATAATATTTTTCCTCCCTGGGAAAAATATGGGGCTGAATGCCCAGTTAATTTCTACAGAGCTGCTTCATCCGAGGAATCTAAGATCATCTGCATCCCCTCTCCAGTTTGGGACACTGGACACCTGATTACAGTGTCCCAGTTCTAACTTGGTCAGTTGGAGGCCTCTGGGAGGCACCTAAGTGTGTGGTTATCTCCTGTTGTTACTCCACTCATCTGGCGTGCAGATATTCTGTTTCTTACTGTGCAGGTTCAGTTATGGATTTTATCACAAATCTCTCTGAACGTTTTGCAAACTGCTTTCTTTCAATGGCACTCTTCAGCAGGTGTAGCCATCATCACGTTGCATGGGTCCAGCAGGTCTGGGCTTAGAATCTGTGGCTGAGGAGCCTAGAAAAGAGATAGACAGTTGGGGTCCACTCCTAAAGAAGGCTAGCCTCACCTCCTGAAAAGAGAGAGGAGCTGCTCACCCCAAGTTCAAGCCTGAAATGCAAAGACTTGGGTCTTTGGACGTTCTCGGGCTACAACTCCCAAAAGCTTCCATCACCAGCTGTGCTGGCCAGGATTTCTGGGAGTTGTGGTCCAAAACCATGTGTTGTAACAGCTTTGACGTTTTCTGGGTCTTTCTGGGTCTTGGCCTGGCCCCAGTGCTGGGATGGGCAGCCCTCCTAGGACCATCCACACTAGAGATGGGCACGAAACGAACAATTTTTCGTTTCCGTTTCCGTTTTTTTGTTTCGTTACGCAATGAAACGACAAACGAATTTTATCTCTAAAATGAAACGAAACGAACAGAAGCACCAGAAATTTTGTCACCCGTTTCGTTTTCGTTACGGCAATACATTGAACTGCTTTAAAAGCTAAAAAAAAATCACAAAAAATGAAATAAATGGTAACGAAACGGTAACGAAACGAACGAAAATGAAAACGATTTTTTTGCAAAAATTCACAGAAAACGGACATGAACCGAAACGGACCCCCTAAACGACAAACGACAAACGAAACACCATTTTTTTTATTCGTGCCCATCTCTAATCCACACCATTGTTGGAGGGAAGGGCTCACTGGGAGCTCTCCGTGGTGCTGGACCTTGTGGCTGCCTTTTAAGACATTGTTGGCCAGAATCCAGTTGAACTTTTACCCTGGTGTAAGTGCAATGGTTTGGCTCCAAGCAGCAACTGGTCATAAAGCAAGAAGACCCAGTTGGATTCCTAGTCATGTGCTAAATCATGGTAACTAGAGATGGGCACGACTCAAAAAAATGGTGTTTCGTTTGTCATTTAGGGCTCCGTTTCGGTTCGTTTTCGTGAGGTTTTTTGAAAAAAAATCATTTTTGTTTCGTTAGGTAACGAAACGAAAAAACAAAAATGAAAATGAAAAATTGCTGTTTCGTTAGCATTCTTTTTAGTTCAATGCATCTGCTGCAATGAAAACGAAAAACATGGCAAATTTGGTCCTTTCGTTTTCGTTTTCGTTTTTTTTTTTAAAAATTCATTTCGTTTTTGTTGCATAACAAAACGAAAAAATGAAAACGAAAACGAAAAATCGCTCATTTCGTGCCCATCTCTAATGGTAACTAACAAAGAATTCCATCAGGGCTTCATTAATCAGTGGCTCTTCACCATTCCATATCATCCCCCCCCCCCCGGATTTAATGCTGGCCTAAATTTTCAGGGGGATTCTGGCCACTTAGTAGGCCAGGTCCCAAGCAACACTGGATAGGTGCCTCCATGCCATCTTCCTCATTGTTGCTAAGGAACCAGCATCTCCCATCAGCAGGTGAGCACCATCTTCTTCTTCTTGCAGACTCATCCCAGGGTTCTGAGAGCCTCTCTGTGCATCATTTCTACAACACCCTCTTTGCTAGCTGGACATGCTTCATTGAAGAGGAACAAAAGATCAGATTCCCTGTTCTGCGTCAATCACAACCGGAAATCCAAAACAGAGGAGACATAGGTCAACCGGGAAGAAATTCAACCCGGTTCTGTCCCGCTCAAGTTCACTCAAGGCTGTTTTGGGAAATCGTCATGGATCGTCTTGACGGCTTGGCCGAAGTGTCTCCCCCACCCCAAACCCCACACAAAAAGCTGGAGCTCCAGGCTCAGACTAGACTTGCAAGGAGCCAAAGAAGGAGAATAAAATAAATATCCCTTACATTTCTTTCTCCCCCCCCCCCCCCACACACACTTTTCGGCATTGCACAAATTCTGGCCAAAAGCAATTGGGGAGTTGGCCCGTCAAGCACGAGACATAACAAAAAGAGAGAGAGGGAAAGAATAGGACAGGAGACATAGGATGTGTGTGTGTGTGTCTGTCTGTCTGTCTGTCTGTCTGTGTTCGTGGCTTCCCTGCCTCCAATATAATTTATTTATTTATTTATTTATTATTGCATTTATATCCCGCCCATCTTCCCGGAGGAACTCTGGGCGGCTCACAGGGTAGCGACGAAGCGCAATAATCAAACAACAATACAACAAACAACAATGAAGCAGGATAAAACAAATAAAACATTGTAAGAGGATATAAAAACATATGAAACATAAGAGCGCCCTAGCATCGCCGACTGAAGGAGGGTGAGTTACTTAGAGACAAGTTTTGATGGCGGGGAGAAAAAAAATTAATTAATGCTCGCCAAAGGCCTCGCAAAAGAGAAGCGGTTTCAAGGCTTTGCGAAAGCCGGCAGGGACTCTGCAGAGCGCACATCGGTTGGGAGGGTGTTCCAAAGTGAGTGGGCCGCCACCGAGAAGGCCCGGTTACGTGTAAGCGTCTTCCGGGCCTCTCGAGGGGGTGGCGACCCGGAGCGAGTGCGCTCGCAACTGCCGAGCAGGTCGGGCGAAGTTGATCGCTGGACGATCCACTCTGAAAGGTAGTCCAGGCCCAAGCCATGGAGGGTTTTATAATATAAGAGAATAACTCATTTTTGTTTTACTGATTGAGTGGAAGCTCTCAGTCCTATCATGGTATGTTTGTTCACAAAGAATAAAGTTAATCTGGATCAAGAGCCTGTGTTTCTTTTCTATAAGGGGTGGGGGGGGAAAGAAAATTACGAAAAACATTAGAGCCAGGAGAAATTGCCCCGAGGCATATCCCATGTCATCTTCTGCCTCTTGGGTTCTAACAGTAGGGCTGACAGGTAGTGAAGAACAAAAAGCCACACCTATGCCAGAGAGGGTCTCCTGGATGTATATTATTTAGATCCTAAACATCTATAACAGTGATGGCGAACCTTTTAAGAGACCGAGTGTCCAAACTGCAATTCGAAACCCACTTATCTTTTTTCCAAGTGCCAATATGGCAATTTAACCTGAACAAAGTGGTACCCCCTGGGTTACAAATGCTTCGGGTCCTAACCTTTCAGGAAAGCGAGAATTGAAGAGCAGGCTTTTGAATTTCCTGTGGCCACAGCAACCGTCTTCAAACTTCACGGCTTATAATGAAGCTGCAAAATTATTCTAAACCTATCAGTTCTTACTTTCATATACCAACAACAAAAAAGACTCAATAAAATATACTAGAATTAATGTGTTATTTCTAATAAGCATCATTTCCCCTCTTATATTATGGTCTTTTGGGAGTATATGTGTACTTTTTGATGAGAAAAAAAGCAAGTGGCCTTATGAAATAATTTTATGGGCTTAATAAAAACGGCCTGCCAATGGGGGAAACTCAACATATACACACAGATTTAAAAGTAGTTTCCTCCCTCCAAATTCGCGCACTGCCTTTCAGCTCTTTTTACTGAGTTATTCTTTGGTCATGTACGCATTAATTAAGTTTTCATAAGGAACCTTTTATGAACAGGCGTCTTGGAGGATGTTTACCGCATTCCGGCCCCGGCTGCAGTTACCATTTTGTATCAAAAACGTTTTGCCTGTCGTATCCCCGGATCTCAGCCCAGGGGAAAGGAAAATGGAAGCTTGTCGTGTGTTTCAAGCCGCCATTTTGGATTTTAAAATGTTGTTGAAAATTTGACTGCTGTTTTTCGAAAACTAGCAAGTCTAGCTGGGCATTGCATTAACTTTGGAGTGAATGGGCCCATCTATTATTTTTTCCTTACTTGGACTGATTCACTTCCTTTATTCAAACGCCCATGTGATTTCAACAGGCTTGCACATGCACGATAGTTAAAGCATTGTTATTTGCAGACAAAAGAAGGGGAGGTAAATAGGAAGCAGAATGAAAGAGTGCGTGGACGTCCCTCACAATGGTAGGATGCAAACAGAGAGGCTTTCTCAAGGACTTGCATTTGGCTGGTGCTTTCTAGTTTGGTCCCCCGTGATCTGGAGCTAGAACGGACCAGAATGTGGGACAAATTTTGCAGTTGTCTTTTTACTGTGCTGTCAAAGATATGTCTGATGTAATGATTACCTTAATTGGGTCATAAGATTTTTATGCCCTGTTGTGTCTCCTCCAGTCCTATGAATGAGAGATCTCCATAATGACCTCTCCTCAACTCCCCGGTTTAGCCCTTGCAAACTCAATCCTGTGGCTCCATTTAGGCCAGGCATGTCCAAACTTCTGCCCTCCTGATGTTTTGGACCACAACTCCCAGAATTCTAAGCTTAGATTGCCAATGGCAAAGGACTGTGGGACTTGCTGTCCAAAACATCTGGAGGGCCCAAGTTTGGGCATGCCTGATTCAGGCCAATAGTTCCCAGCCTTGGGTTCCCCAGATGTTCCTGGATTAAAACTCCCAGATGCTTTCTCCATCAGCTGTGCTGGGTAGGATTCCCAGGGGTTTTAGTCCATAGAATCAGAGAATCAGAGAACAGTGAAGTTGGCATGGGCCTCTAAGGCCATCAGGTCCAACCCCCAGGTCCATGCAGGAATACAAAGCAAAGGAGATCTGGCAGGTGGTTGTCCACATTTATCTTGAATACCTCCAGTGTTGGAGCAACCACCACTTCTTAAGGTCATTGGTTCCATTGTCATACTGTTCTAACAGAGGAAGTTTTCCTGACATCAGCCGAAAGCTAGGATTCTCTTAACTTGAGCCCATTGTTGCGCATTCTGCACTCTGCGAGGACTGAGAACGGCTCCTTCCTGTAGGACAGCCCTTCATATATCTGATAAGTGCTATCCTATCACCCCTCAGTCTTCTTTTCTCTATGGCGGTTACTTCACGTCCTACCTTGTTCCACGACTAGTTTTGTACCGTGACAGCATTGGTTGCGATTGCGTGGTTTTGTCCCTGTTTAGTCCCTATTTCCGTTTACTCAGGGTCGAGACAACTTGTCTTGTGACATGTGTTACTTCATGGTCTAGTTTTGTGACAAGATCTGCTTTTTTGAAGAAGAAAAAACAACCCGTAAAAATCAAGGGCACACCACACCCCCTGTGCTTCGTCTATTCGAAATGTCGATCCACAGCACTCAAAAGTACGAGAGAAATGGACGGACGCAAGTTCACAAGTGAAAGATTGCCTTCGTTGTGTGGCAGTTGTAACCTCATGGGACCTTGTCCTGGAACAGGAACAGAGAGGGCCAAGGTCTGTTCACGTTTTACATACGACTGGCCTCTACAGGGCGCCTGATGAATGTGCCAAAATTAAGGGGAGAAACATTAGGTTTGAGCTTAAAACTGACGGTCCCTCCCTCCCTGCCATCTTTAGTGCTTGTGCTTCAAATACTGGAGTTTTGTTCGCAACCTCTCATGCAGCCTCTAGTAGATGCGACCAGGAGGAACTGTCAATCAATCCATCACTAACCAACCATTCCTTCCCACCTCTGAATGGAATGGGAGTCCCGCCTCTCTGTTGAGTGTTTCTTTCCCCTCTTTTTAGTCTGGTGGAAGCAGAGTTTGCTGCTTATTTGATGTTGATCCATTGACAAAGAAACTTTTTTTTAAATCTTAACTCCTACAAATGTCTCAGCATGAGTTATTGAGACTTAAGTGCCAGTTGATGAGAAAGGGTCAGGTGATCTGGGGAACTTGGAGCTATTATCCTCTGTGAGTTTCTGAACTTCTACTGCATAGCACAAAGGAATTTTAACCAGAAATTTCTGACAATCTGGATGTTCGGATCCATAATTTTTCTACAGATATTTCTTAAAAAGAAAAAAAATCCAGTTTACACACTTTGCAACCTCTCTTGGAAACAAACCCATCTAATATTGGTGGTTTTCACCTCCTGAGAATCATCATCATCCTAAGGGATGATGCAGAAACCGTAGCCCCACCCTTTTTTTAAAAAAAACCACCCTTTTCCTTGTATTCTCGTCCTGGACTGAATTCCCATATGAAGGAATTAAGAGATGTCACAGACCTCAGGATATAAGCTCACTTTCCTTCATTCCCAGGACAAATAGTTCATGACCTCTCTCAGATCCTGAAGAAGAGACACCACAAAGCGCTAGAAGATAGCTACCTGATTCTCTTCTTCATCATATTTTGTTTCTCATCCGTGGATCTCTTAACAGGGCATCTCTGGCTGCTGGGATGCCTCCTATCGCACAAGAAAGGAAAGGGAGTGACACGCAATCTTATATTATTATGGCATTGAAGTTTTTAAAGTTGCAAGAATCACCCCTCCACTTCAGGCCAAAGGAAATCATTAAAGGAAATAAATTCAGGATGTCAGAGCAGCAATTGTTTTTGTAATAGCAGACCTTTTTATGACTCAAGGTTCTCACCACCGCGCTTCAGAGTCCATGCCAGGCACCCTGTTTATGTCAAGGGAAAGTTTATCTTCCCAACATGAATGGAAGAGCCGAAGCCACAAATGTCCGCGCGGCAGCATTGTGAGAAATGGATGTCCGGAAAGGGAGGGTGGTGTTGCTGTTTGGGTGGATCAGCCCTTTGGGCATTGTTCAACCCTCTGGGAAAATCTTATCTATCTGCTCAGCTGAAGTGGTTTCTCTTTGCAATGGTTGGCTTCATTCCGTAATTGTACTTTCTCCTGTTTTGATGCTGCTTCTTCTTTTTAAACTACGATTCCCAGAATTCCTTGGCCAGCAGGAACTTTCTGGGAATTGTCGCCCCAAGGACTAACTTTGCAAGCTCTGGGACCTTGAGTCCTAAGGTCCAGTTCTGGCCAGGGCCGGTGCTAGGTTTTTTTTGCGCCCTGGGCGAGGGGCGGGGGGCGGGGGGCGAGGGGTGGGGCAGGGGGCAGGGGGTGGGGGGGGGGGCGGGGGCGGCAGATGGTGGGGCGGCGATGGGCACGGGAGGCGGATGGTGGACGGCGACGGGCAGCGATGGGCGGACAGCGACGGGTGGCTGGTGGGCGGTGGGGGGGACAGACGGTGGTGGCCAGTGGCAGGGGGGCCGGCGGGGGGGCAGCAGGTTGGCCAGTGCCCTCTCTCCATTTTGGCGCCCTAGGCAACTGCCTAGTTCGCCTTAATGGAAGCGCTGGCCCTGGTTCTGGCTACCACACTTCAAGAAAGATGCCCACAACTGCTGCAAGTTCAGAGGAGGGCAACTAGGAGGATCAGGGGGCTGGAAACAGCCTGGGTCCTAGTGACCTCAAAGACTGAATCTCACAGTATGAACCAACTCAGGTGTTAAGGTCATCAGGAGAGGCCCTTCCCTCCATCCCTCCACCCTCATATGTGCATCTCGTGGGAACCCATGAAGGGCCTTCTTGGCTGCTGCTCCCAGACTCTGGAATTCCCTCCCACTACAGACCCATCTCTGATGTCCTTCTGGAAACAGGCAAATATGTTTCTCTTCAGGCAAGCATTCCCTGATTGAGGGTCTACCCATTATGCGTCTTTTATACGAATCTACAGGATCACATAGACTTTGTGTTTATAACTATTTAAAACCTCATGGGTTTACATTGACACTATGTTTTCAATGTTAGTTTCCATCTCTCAAACTTTACACGGAACTTTACTCTCCTTAAACTGCTCGCATTCTCTTGTAGCTTTAATGTAATGTTTTCTATTAATGCTGTAAGATGTCCCTCAATTCCCTGTTCTCAATACTTGAACATGTCTTAATTGTACTGGACTGTATATTATCCCTCATTACTGTAAGCCGACGGGGAGAAAGGTTGGGTAAAAATACTCTAAAATAAAAACGAAAGAAAGAAAGAAAGAAAGAAAGAAAGAAAAGAAAGAAAGAAAGAAAGAAAGAAAGAAAGAAAGAAAGAAAGAAAGAACTGTGGCATGTTTAGCTCTGAGAAAAGAAGACTTGTGGGGGAGAGAGATAAGATAGTAATTTTCAATTTTTTGAAAGGCAGTCCAACAAGACGAAGGGCAGGATCTGTTCTCGATCATCCCAGAGTGTAGAAAATACAACAGGTTCAAGTTACAGAAAGCCAGATTTCAGCTGAATATCAGGATACGCTTCTTAACTGTTAGAGCAGTGTGACAATGGAACTGATCACCTCAGGGGGAGTTGGTGAGCCCTCCAGTGCTGGTGGCATACAAGAGAACACTGGAAAATGGACAACTATGTTTTGATTTGGATTCCTGCCTGAAGTAGGGGGTTGGACTTGATGGCCTTTTAGGTTGCTTGCAACTCCACAATTCTATGATTTTATTATTCTGTGATTGAATTCCTGACTGTCCCTCCAGGGAGGAGATTCCGTCTGTGTGGCCTTGGGCAAGATGCACCCCCACCCCCAAAAAAAGTAAGGAATGGGAAACCACTTCTTTAAAAAGCAGAGCATGCTGCTTATATACTGCCCTGTAGCAATTAAAGCACCCTCTGGACAGTTTATTACAATTTAATTATGCAGGCTACACACTGCCCCTTACCCCCAGCAAGCTAGGTACTCATTTTACCGGCCTCGGAAGGATGGAAGGCTGAGTGAACCTTGAGCCTGCTACCTGGGATTGAACCCCAGGTCGTGAGCATGGTTAGAGCTGCAGTAGAAGGCCACGGAAGCGGTGTCATGATTCAGAACTGACTTGACTGCACACATTTATTGCTGCTACTGAAATCACTTTGGGGAATTGGTCTGAACAGTCAAACATTTCTGAAAGCTTTGAGTTCATGACACCCAAATCTTCTGAGTGCCATGGGGTGAGGATATTGTGTGGCAAAATCCTGTCACAGCTTGGAAAAGTTGCTTTAGGGATTCTCAGTCATAAGAACATAGGAACATCAGAAGAGCCAATGCTGGATCAGGCCAAAGGCCCATCTAGTCCAGCTTCCTGTATCTCACAGTGGCCCCACCAGATGCGTCTGGGAGTGCACGAGACTAGATAGCTGTCTCCTGATACCACTCCCCTGCATCTGGTCCTTGAAGTACCCTGTTTTTAAGCCTGGAGATGATACATCTCCATCATGGTTTGTCACCTGTGATGGACTTTTCCTCCAGGAGTCTGTCCAATCCCCTTTGGAAGGCATCCAGGCCAGATGCCATCACCACCTCCTGTGGCAGGGAGTTCCACTGACTAACAACACGCTGGGTAAAAAAAAATATTTTCTTTAGTCTGTTCTCACTCTCCCAACCCTCGGTTTCAGTGGATGTCCCCTAGTTCTGCTATTTCGTGAGAGGGAGAAGAGTGTCCCTCTATCCACTTGACTCATGCCCCGCATTATTTGGTACGTCTCAATCTTGGAATCCTGCATCCAACATGATCCACACACAAAAACATGCTTCTATTCTGCTATGTTTTGTAATATTATGAGGGATTTTGATTTTGATTTTTGGCCTTTCTATATCTCCCCCTCCCCCCCCCAGCCTTCTAATTTCACAAACACACTGGACCTCTGCTCAGAGTTCACATGGGGTAAAGTGTTACAGGCTTGGCAAACGTCCTGTGTAGACTTTGGGCGCATCTCAGAACATAATCCAGAATCCACTTCAGCAACATCCAAGGCTTTCAGCGTTGAAGCCAATGTCACGGTGGTGTCCTGAAGGCTGGAGAGGACCTTGAACTCTTCAGGGCTCTGAACTTATGATATCGAGTTTAATTAGAATAGTCAAAACTCCATGTGTGTGTGTGTATGTGTGTATGTGGGGGGGGGGTTGCTGGGAAGCTTAAGATAGTGTGAGAAAACCACTGGAGAATCCACCTGGCTCTGGAAAACCAGCCCCGTCCCAAACAATCTCTCCCACCAGGCCACTCCAAAAGGAAGCGTTGCTGGAACGCAGATTTGTTGGATGACAGACCCAGCCCTGTTCAGCTCGGAATCTGCAGCCAGCATCATATGTTCCATTTCTGGGATGAATAAGACTAATATCATCACAAAGGGATGGAACGGAAGGAAAATTGGATAACCTTTGAGGCACTGGAGCGGCTTCGAAAGCTCTTGATAAAGACGTCAAGAGGAGAAGGGAAGGGATGACTCTTTTCTCTGAATAATCGTATGGCAACAGCAGAGACGGCCAAAACGGCAAGGCCAGAGGCCGAGCGAAGGGTGTTGGGCTCCCAGGCATTCTTGGGCTGCAGCTGCAAGCAGGGCTGGCCAGGACTGCTGGGAGTTGTAGTCCCAAAACATCTGGGAACCCAAAGCTGAGAACAACTAGTCCCTATACTACATTTCCATACACTACTGCTGCTACCACTTTTCAAACAGCAACCACTTTTTGTTTTGAATCACCTTTAGCCCTCCCCCGTCACGTGGTCGCTGAAGCAATTCAGCATTCTGCACTTTGGCGTTTTCTCATGAACCGGTTTCTCCGTCCGCACTTTGCTAAACCACTTTTTGTTCTGATTTTGTCCGTCATTTCCCCATCATCTGCTTCTCTTTAGGAAATTTTTTTTAGGGTATCGTCATGCCGTTGTTCTTCCATTCTAAGTAATGTAGCTAATTTTCTGGTGTAAATTCGAAGGTGACCGGAAAAAGCAAAATTGTACCCAAAAGAGGAAGTACAGGGACCGGAGAAGTTGGCAAAAATGATTACACTGCAGGAGGGGGGTTTTTTCTTCGCTTTTCCGATGGCAGGATAAGGCATACAGAGGGGGAAACCTGGGGGGGGGGGAACGGTGCATGGTGTCCGCAGTTTCAGCCAAATCGCTTCAAAAAGTGGTCCAGAAATCGGTTTAAAAAAAACCAACGCCCCTGGTGGCCGTCGCAAGAAAAACTGACACAGCGGCTGAAAAGGGGCGTGGCCAAGGGGGCTCCTCAGAAAAAGCGATTGGAAATGCGGTAAGTGATGTTTAAGGTGATTTGACTTTAAGCAAAAGGCGATTCAAAATCTAAGTGTGGTGGTAGGGCTCATTATTTCCAGCCAGACCATACCTAGGCCATACGAATGACTGTTCAACTCAGAATGTGAGAAGTTTCTTGGTTGATGTCTCTTCCCAGAACAACATTGTGATCATGTCTGCAGGGGTATTCTGGTTAGCCCAAACACCATAATCACTAACGACGACGACGACGACGACGACGACGACGACGACGACGACGACGACGACGACCACGACAACGACGACGACGACGACAACAACGACAACAACAACAACAACAACAACAACAACAACAACAACAACAACAACAACAACAACAACAACAACAACAACAGGCATTTGGTTCTAGTGCAAAGGTCAGTTCTGGTGCAAACCAGGAATTCAACCTTGGGCGAAGCCAGTGGCCTGGTTCCATCTCATCCTTTGGTTTAAAGGAGACACAGGTAAGGTCAGACGAGGCAATTTCAAATGTGTAAAGTGCCCACTGAAAATTGACATGTTGGGTTAGATCTTGCATTGGTCATACCAGACATATTGATCGCAATGGGGTTTCTCTAAGTAGCTCACTGGCTGTACAATATAAGACAGTCGGTAGCGCAGACCAAAGGACATGCAATGTGTGGGTGAAGCACAATCTGAAAGGGTCCCTCTACCCCTGCTGTGCTTCCTGGATTGTTTGATGGATCTCCTGCCCCTGTATCAATTTCTGAAGAAGACAGCAGAGCTTTAGATATTCTGGGGTCTTTTTGGGGGGGGGGGTCTACAAGGCACAGAATCCCCAGCTAACATGGAAGTAGTTATAGTCTAAGACTGACATCCAGTTATTAAACCAACGTAGAGCTACTGAATCGCTGAGAACATGATAAAGCAACTGTAGAACTGTGGAACTATAAGAGATTGTGGGGATCCAATAATTCAACTCTCTTCCAACATAGGAAGCCACATCTCTGACAGGTGGTCATCCAGCCTCTTCTTAGAAACCCCCAGTGATGTCTATTCTTCTGTAGACCTGTCCTACCATCAGAAAATCCTTCCAAAGGTAGATCTGGAAGTTGAGTCATGGCTACTGGACTTCTTTTTTTGAGAGATAGAAATGTTTTGCTGTTCATCCAAACAGCTTCATCGGTCTGACCGATGAAGCTGTTTGGATGAACAGCGAAACGTTTCTATTAGAGATGGGCACGACTAAAAAAAAATGGTGTTTCGTTTGTCATTTGTCGTTTAGGGGGTCTGTTTTGGTTCGTTTTCGTTTTTCGTGAATTTTTCAAAAAAAATTTGTTTTCGTTTTGTTACATAATGAAACGAATAAATGAAAACAAAACGAAAAATTGCTGTTTCGTTAGCATTCATTACAGTTCAATGTATTTGCCGCAACGAAAATGAAACGCACGACAAAATTTCAGTTGTTTCGGTTCATTTCGTTTCATTTTGGAGACAAAATTTGTTTTTCGTTTTGTTACGTAACGAAACAAAAAACGAAAACGAAAATGAAAACTTGCTCGTTTCGTGCCCATCTCTAGTTTCTATCTCTCAAAAAAAGAAGTCCAGTAGCCATGACTCAACTTCCAGATCTACCTTTGGAAGGATTTTCTGATGGTAGGACAGGTCTACAGAAGAATAGACTCACCTGGATGACTGAGAATCTTCACAGACATATTCCAAAGGTAGAGTCTCCCTTCTTCTAACTATGAGTAGCTCAGTGGTTTAGGTTTTGGGCTGTGGAGCCAGAGGTCAACAGTTGAACCCCACCCTGGGCCTTCTTCACAAGAGCTGGACTTGACCATCCATAGGGTTTTTCTCCAGCTCTGCACCTGTGAGATTTATTTGATCCCGCTGATTATAGAGCAAGTTTGGCCCACAAGCCACCGGATGACCCTCCAGATGTATGAAGATGGCTCACCGGATCCCTTTCTATTGATTCAGTGAGCCTCTTCTAGTTGTGGCAAGTCATTGCCCCCTCAATGTGACTCATCAAACATGAGAAAAGGGCGATCTTCACGATTTCAGCAGTGGAGTCCTCTCCCTCCATACTATTGTGGGTTTTTCCTTCCTTACAACACCCGGCAGCCTCAGTAGGAGAAGAGAGACTTGAGAATTCAGTGCCCATGAGTGTCTCTTAATGCCTTCCTTTGTAAGACCGCGGTCATACCTGCGTTTTCTGCATAGCTTCCCGTCGGCGAACTATGCAGTAAAAGATCGTGTGCTAAGCAGAAAGAGAAGCAAATTCTGCTCCCGGCTGACCATGCCCCTTGAACAGCAGTTTCAGTGAAGTTTCCTAAACCACCCCCAGGGGCTGGATTTAGAAAACGCTCGAAAAAGCTTACTTATTTGCTTCTGTTGCAACGACAGGACACTGAACATACGCAGTAAATTCAGTTTCCCCCCCTTTCTACTCAGCTTAAAAGACGGAGACTTAGAAACTGGAGCCGGAAAGTAGGACAAAATGCGTAGTACCGAGGTTAGGACAGAACCAGAATAGGAAGGTACGACACAGAGGAGAGGACACCAACTGCTCATTAAAAACCACGTGACCGCTCCCGAAAAAAATATGCAGGAAATTTGAATATGAAGGAAACCCAGGTATGGCCGTGGTCTAAGGCATTTATTTCATGCAGTAGATTGTGTCTGTGAGGCATGAGAGCAACCCACCCCCTTGCTCCTGAATGATTCACAGGCTGCAGCATCGATGAGGTACCAGACAGAGAATTTGTTCCCTCTGTCCTTCTCTCTCTCTCTCTCTCTCTCTCTCTCTCTCTCTCTCTCTCTCTCACTTAATCTGGCCTTTTCACAGCAGAAAGGAAAAGTAAACACACAAACAGTTGGAACCGAGCTGGAAAAAGTTACCACCTGCCCAACTGACATCACCCTGACATCACTGGATGCCTTTGCCAAGTAACACATGCTGATTCCCTGACACCACCTTCCTTATTTATTACCGCCGTGCATTGTCACCTGGACACAACTCTATCTATGTTCCCCTTGGATTTTCAGATTATTATTATTATTATTACTTCATTACACATTTGCCATGATTCACCAGGAAATCTCTGAGCCAGAATTCTGGCAGGGGTAGCCAAAAAGCCCAAATCCTCAGAAGAATAAGCCAGCTTATTCTTCCCTGCAACCTTGGCAGAGGTCAGACAGTGTGTGGGACCTCCTAAATTCTACAGGAGCTGCAAAAGATTATGGGGCTATTCGCCATTCTCTTTATTGGGCTCCGGACATGTTGGCTCCCAATGAAAACTACAGTTCCTGCCCCTGCCTTTGAAGGTCCTTTGCTAGTTACAGACAATAATCTTGCCACATATGCATTGGCAAGATGTTTTCCCACTTCACAGATTCTATGACTGAAACTTGGACTTTTCCCAAAATCCATTATTCCAGAGAAGCACTGCAGGACCTATGGCCAAACTAGATTTCAGGAACATGTTTTTTGCACCCCTTTCCCCCCTCATTAAAGAAGCCATGATGATCTTCAGAGAACCTCTATTTTTAATTGGGGGGGGGAGATGTTTTCATAGAATCCTAGAATCACAGAGTTGGAAGTCCAACTCCTTGCTCAAAGCAGGAATCCAAATAAAAGCAATTTGCACAGATGGTTGTGTAATTTCCCCTTGAATGCCTCCAGTACAGGAGCGTTCACTACCTCTCCCAGGGGTCTTCTGCCCTGTTGTTGTACTCCTCTAACAGTTAGGAAGTTTTTACATGAGAACATAAGAGAATAGCCCTGCTGGATCAGACTAAGGGCCCATTTACTCCAGCTTCCTGTATCTCCCAGTAGCTTCACCAGATGCCTCTGGGACTTTGAGGGATCCTCCTTTTAAGCCTGGAGAGAACACGTATCTCCATCATGGCTTAACATAAGAACCTAAGATGAGCCCTCCTAGATCAAGCCAAGGGCCCATCAAGCACAACTTCCTGTCTCTCCCAGTGGCCCCACCAGATGCCTCTGGGAACCCATGAGACAATTAGATCCCTATCCTCCTGATACCAGTCCTTTGCCTCTGGCACTTTGAAGTACCCTCCTTTTAAGCCTGGAGATGACACGTACCCCCACCATGTCTTGTCACATGCTATGAAATTGTTCCAGTCCCCTTTTAAGGCCCCTCTAGGCCAGATGCCATCACCATGTCCTATGGCAAGACGTTCTACAGCCCAATCACACACTGGGTAAAGAAGTATTTTTTGTCTGTTCTCATTCTCCCAACCCTGAATTTGAGGGGATGACCCCTGGTTCTGGTATTGCATGAGAGGGAAAAGAGCTTCCCTTTATCCACTTGATTCATCCCCTGCATAATTTTGTTATGCCTCCATCATGTCCCCCCCCCCCAGGCACCTTTTTTCTAGACTAAAAACCCCAAATGCTGTCGCCTTTCCTCATAAGGTAGGTGCCCCAGGTTGATAGGCATTTTAGTTGCTCTCTTCTGCATCTTTTCCCCAATATTCAGCCGAAATCTGTCGCTTGAGGCCATTGTTATATATCATGCACTCTGGGATGAATGATCGATTGTGAACAGATCTTGCTCATCCCATCTCTCCTCGGTCTTCTTTTCTCCAAGTTAAACATGGCCACTAGTTCTTTCAGAATAGACCTTTTTCTTTATTGAATTCAAGAGTTCTTATTCCTGTAAAGGATGGTTGCCTTTAGAGCTACTGAACCGCTGAGAACTTGATAAAGCAACTGTAGAACAAGGCTCCTTGACTTCACCTTGTACCCGCTCCATCTACTACGACTACCAACTCAGATGATTAGGTCTTCCAAATGATCCCCCCACCTCTCCTGCCCCCTGTTGGAGGTCTCCCCATCTCCACGTTGGCTTGGTCCCACCATGTTTAGCTTGGAAAACGGAGCCAACAAAGACTGCAAGGTCGATGCTGAGAAAGAGCATTTGCTTCTCCGTTCTTGTCCTCAGGGGAGGCCCTTGCTGCATGAGCTACTGTCCTGTCAGTGACCTCGCAGTTGTTTGGAGAGCTACGCTGCTCCTAAGGATCAGGAGGATTTTCACGTCCAATTTAGGTCAGCCCTGGATCCCGCAGAACAGATGCCCCGCCAAAAGGGAGACGAAGGCATAATTAACGAGCCAGCACCCAGAGCCAAACTGAGTCAACCCAACATGCCTGGAGAATCAGAAAGCAGTTGGTGGTGATTTAACGCCCGGTCAACAAGGTGGGTGAACGGTGTCCAAGCTGATCCGGAGAACAAGCGCACCGTGTCGTCTTCTGGCTGACCTGTGTCAGGAGCAAAGGAAGATTCGCCGGTACTCTGATTCTGGAGAAATTGGAGCAGCACAAATGTTGGGATGATGCACACGCTAGCCGGCAAACTTCAGACCTCCAGATGTTTTGGACCACAACTCCCACAGTCCTTTGCCATTGGAAATACAGGCTTGGAATTCTGGGAGTTGTGGTCCAAAACATCTGGAGGGCCAAAGTTTGGACATGCCTGAAGGGTGTTAGACAATCAGAACAGGCCTCCTGGTGATCACACCTGGGTCACACTGGTTGGAAGATTACACCGACCCACCCCATCAGCTGTATGGCAATGGCAGCAGCCAAAAAAAAGTAACTTTCCCAAATGCTTGTTTCTAAGTGACCAAAAAGATGTTTCTGGGAAGCCTCTGGGCTCAGCATGAAGTCAACAACCTTTCCACCGCCTTCCTTCATTATGTGGGATTCAAAATTAGATTTTTAAAATGTTTATTATTGTTTTATTGTGTTTTCTATTGTAAATTGCCCAGAGTCCCCTCTGGGGAGATGGGCAGTGACAAATCCAAATAAAATAAAATAAAATAAAATAAAATAAAATAAAATCATTGCAGGGATTTGAATTTCTGGTTAAATCCCTTCATCTGCTCAGCAGACGTGCATGAATTCACGGAGCAGAATACCTCCATGCTTTCTCATCAACTGGCAGCTGCAGTCTCAGTGAGTGACTCCAAAACATTAGTAAGAGAAAGAAATTTAAAAATTGCATTACTTACAGTTGTGAACAGATCAAACAGCAAAATGACCAACACGACTACTCTCAACCACAGACTTCAACAGGCTCACTGACTGCTTCCAACAGAAAGGATAGGGGAAGATTCATAACAGAGAGGTAGGTCCCTCTATGAACTCAGAGGTTGGAGGAGACAATTGGTTACTGTTGGATAGATTGCCAGTCATACCAACCCAGAAAAATCCCTCACAGCCAAAGGCAGCATGGAGGTGGCTATAAGTCAGATGTGACTTGTCTATCCATAACGCATAGTTGATATTTGAATAATCGCAAGCAACTGCCGGGGGATGCATTCATCTCGATAAATATGTGATATGCGATGTCATGACATTTTTCTGGCATCTAAGATATAGCACGCATTTAAATTCCATTCCCCGAACTCTCCAATAACATTTAGAGCCAACCAGTTGTAAATTCCAAAATCTAAACACTGAAATTTTTGTCAGTTCCTCCATTCCCAAACTAGGGTTGCAAATTCCAAATCTAAGTCCTAAAATTTGAAATTTTGGCCAATTCCTTCAGTCCCAAAAAAAAAAAAAATTGCACATTCCAAATCTAAACGTAAAATTTGAAATTTGGGTCATTTCCTCCCTTCCCCAAAACAAGCCAGCAAACAGACAAAAAGTCTCCATCAGTTGTTTTGCTCAGAACACTAGCAGGAACTGTTATGTGTCCTAGGGAGAAATTTTAAGGAGTATAGATAAGTTACTTTTTCAGCCCACAGTTGTCAGAATTCCCAAGCCAGCATTGCTGCCTGGGAATTCTGGGAGCTGTGACACACACACACACACACACACACACACACACACACACACACACACAGAGAGAGAGAGAGAGAGAGAGAGAGAGAGAGAGAGAGAGAGAGTTTTCCAAGCTTAGTGATTGCTGCTCCCCATCTCATATTCTCAAAATCAGATCTTTCACACAGAATGCCAAGTTCAACTTCTTTTGGCCCATTAAGCTGTTCTGTCAACTGGGAAACTTTAGAATTACAGTATCAGTTCCCCGCACTCTTTTCCAGCAGTCTCCGGCAAGAAAAGAGGAGAGGGGGAAGAGGGGTGTGTCATTCCCAGACAGGAAAGGATGAAAGTCAACATTTTCAGAAAGACTAAACAGGTGAGGCCAGTCCAATAAGGGAGCACACACACACACACACACACACACACACACACACACACACACACACACACACAGAGAGAGAGAGAGAGAGAGAGAGAGAGAGAGAGAGAGAGAGAGAGAGAGAGAGAGAGAGAGAGGGAGAGGGAGGGAGGGAGAGAAAGAGAGAGAAAGAGAGAGAAAGAGAGAATGAGAGAGAGAAGATAGTTCATAAAAGATTCTGCAATGTTTCAGCCAGTTTCCAGCTATCTAGTGTACACTGGGAGTTGTGGATCAAGGATGATCCAGATGCTCAGTGCATTGGCCATCTGGCCGTGGGTGTTCAGTTCCCCAGTGGGGTTGGACTACATGATCCATAAGGTCCCATCCAGCTCTACAGTTCTAAGATTGATGATGATGATGGTGATGATGTTGTTGTTGATGATGATAATGATGATGATGATGTTGATATTGTCCTAACTAGAGTAATTGTTGACCCCATCTCAAAGTCAGGAAATGTCTGAAGGGGTCTCCTTGGCTCTAAAGGTGGTCTCAAAACAATGGTCTCAAACTACAGAAAAAGAGAATCAATTTCAACATTAGGTAGAACTTCATGAAAGTTAGAGCTGTTTGGCACTGAAATATGCAGTCACAAAGGGCGGTGGAGTCTCCTTCTTTGGAGGTTTTTAAGCAGAGGCTGGATGGTCATCTGTCGGGAGTCCTGTGATGGGGGTGCCTGCATGGCAGGGGGGTTGGACTGGATGGCCCTTGAGGTCTCTTCCAACTCTTGGATTCTATGAAGAGATTCCATTTGGACATTAGGAAGAACTTCATGACAGTTAGAGCTGTCCGGCGGTGGAAGATGCTGCCCCAAAGGAGGGTGGTGGAGTCTCCTTCATTGGAGGTTTTCAAGCAGAGGCTGGATGGCCATCTGTCGGGAGTCCTGTGATGGGGGGGGGGTTGGACTGGATGGCCCTTCAGGTCTCTTCCAACTCTAGGGTTCTAGGATTCTATGACTTCTGCAAGTCCTGTGGACCTTCCCCAAGAGATCTAGAAGAACCAGTTCTGAAATGGCATGATGACTTCCCATCTCCTGGACTATCTGGGCTGGAAGCTTCCCACATCCAGGCTAGATGGATCTCTGCTTCTGCCTATCTTTGTCTCTCTAATTTGCCAATACAGTTTGATTCTCATCCACCCCAACCAGAAAAAGAAAGCAAATGCACAATTATTGGGGGGGGGGATACTTGGCTCAGTAAGAGTATGAGTGAGACTGGGCTTGGAAGCTCTCTAGAGCAGAAGCTGAATATGAGCCAGCATTGTAACAAGGCTGCGGAAAAAAGGCAAATGCTATGTTAGGATGCTTTAGCACAGGGGTGTCCAAACTTTTTTGCAAGGAGGGCCAGATTTGGTGAGGTGAAAATGTGGGAGGGGGGGTTGACCATTCAGCTGCATTTGGCCCCCTGGATGGACTTTGAACAGCCTCTAGGACAGGCATGACCAAACTTCAGCCCTCCAGATGTTTTGGACCACAGCTCCCACAGTCCTTTGCCATTGGCAACCTAAGCTTAGAATTCTGGGAGTTGTGGTCCAGAACATCAGGAGTGCCGAAGTTTGGACATGCCTGCTCTAGGACATGCAGCAGCGCCGGGGGCAGATAGGCTGGGCAGGTGGCTGGGGAGACAGATGGAGGTGGGGAGAGCAGGCCAAACGTAAAACTCTAAGCTGATGTCTCCATCCAGTATGAGGAGAGGCCAGCTGGTGGGGATGCATGACAGGCTGAGCTGCTGGGGAGAAGAGGCTGTGGGCCACTTGAAATTTGAAAATGGACCGCATTTGGCCCCCGGGCCTGATTTTGGACATGCCTGCTTTAGCAGAAGTATAGTATCAAAATACTGTGAGATACTAGCTCCCTTCTATTCAGCATTGGTTAGCCTTCCTCTAGAGTATTACGTCCAGTTCTGGACACTAGACTTTAAGCAGGATGCTAACAAACGGGAGCAAGTTCAGGGGAGGGCATCACGGAAGATCAGGGGGCTGGAAACCAAGCCTTAGGGGGAAAGAATTGGGCAGATTTAGCCTGGACAAAAGAAGATTGAGGGGAAATAAGGTGGCGCTTTTCAAATATTTGTTACCTGAGTGGACATGCAAGAATGGGCTCAAGGTACAGGGAGCCAGGTTTAGGCTGAATATCAGGGAAAACTTCTGAACTGTTAGAGCAGTACGACAATGGCACCAATGACTTTGAGAGGTGGCAAGTGGAGATGTTGTTAGTCTGTGGAACTCCCTGCCACAGGATGTGGTGCTTGCATCTGGCCTGGATGCCTTCAAAAGAGGATTGGACAGATTCCTGGGGGGGGGGGGGGAGAATCCATCACAGGTGACAAACCATGATGTAGATGTGTAATCTCCAGGCTTAAAACCGGGGTACTTCAAGGGCCAGATGAAGGGGAGTGGTAGCAGGAGACAGATATCTAGTCTCATGCACTCCCAGAGGCATTTGGTGGGGCCACTGTGAGATACAGGAAGCTGGACTAGATGGGCCTTTGGCCTGATCCAGCAGGGCTCTTCTGATGTTCTTATGGGCACCTTAAGAAAAAAAATGACATTTATTTATTTATTTATTTATTTATTTATTTATTTATTTATTTATTTATTTATTTATTTATATTTCTATAGCACCCCCTTCATGCAAACTGCACTACCCGGGTCGGTTTACAAAATGGTCATAAAATGCAATATTAAAAAGATACAGCTAGAATTAAAATCCAATTAAAATTCAATTAATACAGTTAAAATCCTATTTAAAAGTCTAATAAAACACACTCAAAACAGCCATTAACAGAGCCTTTTAGATGGCAAACAGCTCATCCTGATTCTCATTTCATTCTGATTTATGAGCATTTAAAATTGAAATTTAAAAATGAAATATCCCCAGATTTCTCGTGGTGCTGATGGCAAAATAAAAACCATAATAAAAATGTACCCCCTTTTTATTGTTTTGTCAGCTTTCATTATGTTATAAAATGAAAAGAAACAGGAAACAGTGTTTTGTCATGAAACGAAATGAAACACTTATTTTATTTATTTTATTTATTTATTTTTATATGTATATACCGCAAACTGATTTTCCTCAAACAGGAACTTTGGGTGGTTTTCAACAACTTATAAAACAGCACCCAAAACATAAAAATAATAATAAGAAAATAAAAAGGAAAACAAAACAAACGAAGGGGGGTGGAAGACCCAGTATACAAAGGCTGATACTTCACGTCCATCTCATCGCTGTTCGTGGTCCCGCTTGGGACCAGTATGAAGTAATCTAACCGCACATCCATTGCGGGATGAGATTTAAGCGGGATGAGAGATTCTCCTCCCTGGCCTCAGGAATCTGCTTCTCGTTCCGAGACGAGTGGCTGTGAGGTAAGGCTCGTCACGCAATGTGCCATTCTCCATCTAGTGGCAGGGGTGCGAAGTGCCATTCGCCAGTATATTCCCTATGGAGTCAGCAACGCAGTGCAGAGAGATTAAAAGACAAATGCCTCAAACTTAGCTCCGTAACACATTGAAGGCAAGGCTTTGGCGAATCGAAACATCAAAAAACGGAAGGTCAGGCCGGAAAAAAAATGAAGAACAAAGGCATAGAATTTCACGTCTCATCACGGAATGAGGACGTGCAGTAACAGTCATACCGGTATTATCCATCATGCTGTGTGTACACGGAAACAGGGACAGAACCGCAAGAAGACCACGTGACCGTGACCAACATCAACATGCAATTAACTTCCTCCCGGACAAGAATGGACATGAAGTAACCGACAAAGACAATAATGTCAACAACAACAAATACCCGGCAAGAGGGAAAATAACTCATAACGACAAACAATAAACACCCTTTGAAAATGAAATGTTCCATTACTCTGTAAAATGGCTCTCTTGTAAAAAGCACCCACCAAATTTGATGCCTCTAAGACACAGGGGAGCCATTTTATAGAATAGTGAATCATTTTGTTTCCTTTTGTTATTTTTTTTTACAAAAAAATCATTTTAAAATGAAACGAAACAAACCACTAGTAGAAACAAAATGAAACTCTATATTTCTGTTTTGTGCCCATCGCTAGTGGTGAGTTCTCTAACACTGGTGGCATTCAAGAGAAAATGGGACAGCCATCTGTCCAACCTGCTTTGAATTGCATTCGTGCCTTGAGCAGAGAGTTGAACCGCGGTCATACCTGGGTTTCCTTTGTATTTAAATTTCCTGTGGGTTTCTTTGGGGGGGAGCGGTCACATGGTGTTTAATGAGCAGTTGGTGTCCTCTCCTCTGCGTCGTACATTCCTATTCTGGTTCTGTCCTAACCTGTGTACTACGCATTTTGTCCTACTTTCTGGGTCCAGTTTCCAAGGCTCCATCTTTTAAATCGGGTAGAAAGGGGAGAAACTGAATTTCCTGTGTATTTTCCGTGTCCTGTCATTGCAACAGAAGCAAACAAGTAAGCATTTTCAAGCGAAGTTTGTAAATCCAGCCCCCGACGGTGGTTTAGGAAACTTCACTGAAACTGCTGTCCCAGGGGCATGGTCGGCCGGGAGCAGAATTTGCTTCTCTTCCTGGTTAGCACGCAATCTTTTACTGCGTAGTTTGCTGACAGGAAACTACGCAGAAAACGCAGGTACGACTGCAGTCTTGGACTCAATGGCATTAGAGGCCCCTTCCAACTCCATGATTCTACAATTCTTTGGAAAAATAAAAAAACCTTTTTTCTTACATATCCTTGCCCTTTTATTGCCATGAATCTGGATTAGGGGTGCAGTGAAACAGTATGCCTATTGGCGCTGCCACCATTTTACTTTTCCTGCTCCAGTCGATCTTTCAGCCAAGCCAGGGTTGTCTATTTGTCTTTCAGGTCCTGGTCGCTATCGACGTTGGTTGTCTGAGATGCTTTCTAGAGATGGGCACGAATAAAAAAAAATGGTGTTTCGTTTGTCGTTTAGAGGGTCCGTTTCGGTTGTTTCCGTTTTTTCGTGAATTTTTGCAAAAAAATTGTTTTTGTTTTCATTTGTTTCGTTACCATTTCGTTACCATTTATTTCAATTTTTTGTGATTTTTTTTTTAGCATTTAAAGCAGTTCACTGTATTGCCGTAACAAAAACGAAACGCACGACAAATTTTCTGGCATTTCTGTTCATTTCGTTTTATTTTAGAGACAAAATTTGTTTGTCGTCGTTTCGTTGCGTAACAAAATGAAAAAAAGGAAAACGAAAACGAAAAATTGTTTGTTTCGTGCCCATCTCTAATGCTTTCCATGGGAACGGGGGGCTTCGCTTTGCAAAAGTCAGGCAGGCAGACCGACATTCCCCGGCTTGGGCCTGAGACACAATGCCATGCCCTTCAACCAGCGGTGACAAAAACGCATGCCCATAATTGGCAGTAGCATCTCCGAGGGGGTCCTCCTCTCCACCACCACCCCTCCTGCCATCAGGCTGACCTTTTGAAGGAACATTTTAATGAGAAGCCCCTCCCAGGGAAACGCAGCCAGTCTTCTGATGGGCGGGAGAGTTGCCACTGACACAATCCTTAGAGGTTATTAATTGCTTGGGCCGACAGCAGGGAGTCTTCAGCTGCAGGGAACTTTATCTCAGGATGCCCCTGCGTGGATGATTCAGGAGGTCATCGTGCCTGGCCCAGCTGTTCAGGAGGGTCTCCCCTGAGCCTCAGCTGTCAACATGTCTGACACACTATCTGGTGTAATGGAACTTATGCCATGCAGAGAACTTCCCATAGGTGTGTGCAAAGCATATAATACTGCCTGGCTGGGAGTTAATTATACCCATGGGAAATTACACACACACACACACACACACACACACACACACACACACACACACACACACACACACACACACCTATATACGTCTACAACATACACAGAAATAGGGGGAGTAGAAGGTTCAGAATTTGGAAACATTTAATTTTCCAGTCGTGCTTGATGGCTCCAGTGCCCTGATAAGGACCGGCCGCGTTATGTCTGATCCAACTTTCACACCCTTAGAAATCTAACTAATGATCTAACTAAAGGCCACTCTGGGGAGTTTCCAGGTGCTGTCACTGAGACAAAGTACACAAATTCTCTGACAGTTCTCTCTGTACACAAAGCACACGGCAAAGTGCAGAAAAGGGTGCTTGTTTTTACAGACAACCTTTGCATTATCCTGCACAAATTTGATATTACTGCTTTCTTCTCTCTCTCTCTCTCTCTCTCTCTCTCTCTCTCTCTCTCTCTCTCTCTCTCCCTCTCTCCCTCCCTCCTTTTCTCTCTCTTTGCTTTGTGACTAATATTAGACTTCGTGTTCCTACATAAAATTCCAGGGACCAAGGGGGTGGGGGGTGGGGAGAGGCAGAACCACCCCCTTATTTATAACACACTCTGCTTAATGTCCTGTGGGATTCTCTGTGGAGCCCTGGTTTGCTTCTCTGGAACTGGCGTTTGAGTGGATGTTTTAAATTGATCTGATTCTCTCTGTTTTCGTGGAGAAGGTGGCTGTTTCAGTCTGCGCAAGAATTCCAGGCAAAAATCAAGGAAAGTAAAACAAGACAAAAGACAAAAAACATGTGGCCTCTTAAAGACTCACTTTCATATTTTAATGTAACGTTTCGTGGACATGTCCACTTCTTCAGTAATCTTTTCTCCTGACTAGATGTGGGCACGAAATGCCAAAATGGTGTTTCATTTCGTTTTTCATTTCTCCCCCCTTTCATTTTCTTTATTACAAAACTATTTTTTAAATTCATTTCATATTTCATTTCGTTTTGTTTTTGTTATTATTATCATTATTATTTTTACACTGTTGGGTCTGGCTGGCTGGTCAGCAGTTTCTTTTTCTCCTGCCAACCAGCTGGGCCTGCGGGGAGGTTTTTTTAGAGGGCCGACCTGGTCATCCCTGGGGCCAGGTTGGCGCTCCTTTTTTATTTTATTTTATTTTATTTTATTTTATTTTATTTTATTTTACTGCCATCCACATGGCCCACACTACAGCTGTAGCACGGGCCAGTTGGCTTTTTTTTCCCCTGGAGCCCCCTACCTGCAGTCAGAAGGAGTGGACCAGGAAAAGGACCACTCCAGGACCCAGGTAGGAGACACCAGCAAACAAAACGAAGCAAAATGTAATCCGGGTGACTTCAGAACCCCCAAACACCAACCCCCTTGGTGAACAGACTGCCACCATTTGCACCGAGAGGCAATGAAGACAGATCTCATCCATTCCATTTATGGTTCCATTTATGGTTCGTCAAGGCAACATAGAACTGAAGGACAAATTACACATGGGCTAATTGTTCACACCACTGAGTCAGCACGGGGCTGGTTTTCTTGTCACCTTTCTGCAACCAGAAGACAGAAACGCCTGTATGAGCTCCTGTATTGTCACACTTGGGGCGGGGGGGGGGGGGGTGGAATACAATATGAACAGGGCTCCTAAAACCTGGGGGGAAAGGAGCTAATCAGCTTGAATTGACTCAGCATCTGGCTCAATTATTTTTTTGAGCATTTTCACCCTTCAAGGGGCCTCGTGGTGCAGTTGTGAAGCTGCAGTCAAGTCTCCACTCACAAGCCAAGTTCGATCCTGATGGGATCAGACAGACAGTTCAAGGTTGACGCAACTTCCCATCCTTCTAAGGTTGCTAAAATGAGTACCCGGCTGACGGAGCGGTGGCGGCAGGGGGTGGGGAGTGCAAAATGTTACTTGCATCATTCTGGTGGTAACGACCCAGACGGCACTCCAAGCGCCATGGCACATTATATAAGTAAAACCAGTGACCGTGAAAATACAAACTAGGCATTTGTCCCGCACTTTCACACTGTGTTGGGAGGAGCAGTCGGCTTTGAAGGAAGAGCATTGAGCAAGGATGATTGGAGGAAGAAACGGATGGAGTCAGAGACTCAGATTGCTTGTCTCCCTCACGAGAGTCCCTGTGTTCAATGGGGTTACATCACCTGTAAATCAAGGCATGGAACAATGGTTCCAGGTCTCTAACAGCATCAAGCATGATGGCACATGGATGTGATTGATGTGTAGAATTTGGAGTCCTCCTGTGTGTTTAAGGGTCAAACCTGCTGCTCTATTTTCATACCCCTGACATGGGTGTATGGCTTTTCAGAGAGATCCTCCCCCTCCCACCCCATTTCAATTACTGCATGTTCTATTGGGACAAAGAGACCTTTTAAAGTTGACTTCAGGGGCTTAATCCATCTGCTTCTGTCCCGTTTCCAAAAGAGGCCCCAGCCAAGGGGGGGGGAGGGACAGTGTGAAATCTAGGCAAATAGATAGAGACATGGTGAAAGACGTAGAATACAGGTAACGAGGGGCAAGTCTAGGGATGAACTGTGTATTTGAGCAGGATGGGTTTTAGAGGCACGGGGAGGCTAAAACACTGAAAGGGTTTGGCCCGGACCCAGGCATCTGCCCTCTGAATGACATGCACATGATGCACGGACATGTACTCACATCACACTACAAGGTAAGAACTTAATCCAGTCAGGACAGAGAGCTGATTGGTGTCAATTATCTACTAAAATGCAGTTGGCTGTCATGAACAATAGCCTCACACCCGGCATCCTTCTTTCGTAGTCCGAAAACCCAGAGGCTCAGCGTTGGCCAGGCTCTGCTTGGTCCCACCGCTGGCTCGCGACTATGAGGAGTCTCATGACCCCGATAAGATTTGTGAGATTTCTTTGTCTTGAGCTTCCATGAGTGGGGCCACCTTCTCCAGATGCTCACAGGACACCTGAACCTCTCAGGAAGTGGTCTGGGTTCGCTAGCGCCAAAGAGAACCTGATGAGCAATAAAGATGTCCAACTGCTGGAGCGCTCAGTGGTTTAAGCAGCTGGCTCCAGCGCCCTCAGTCCGGTATTAATTTTCCTCCCAGTTCTCACAGGCAAGCAGTGGCCTTCGGGATTCAACTAGAATGAAAAGTGCTGGACTATCTGCGACAATGGTTTAGAGCAGTGGTTCTCAACCGGTGGGGTCCCCAGATGATCCTGGACTGCAACTCCCAGAAGTCTTCATCACTAGCTGAGCTGGGTGCAGCATCTGGGGATTTCTGGGAGTTTGAAGTCCAGGAATATCTGGGGACCCCACCGGTTGAGAACCACTGGGTTAAAGTCTCTGGCTGCAAAGCCAAGGTCTGAACTCTGGGAGGCTTTAAGGGCAGTGCTTCCCAGCCTTGGGTCCCCAAATTTTCTTGCACTGTGACTTCCAGAAATCCAAGGTAGCCTAGTTGGTGGGGAATATGTCTGTGAAGATTCTCAGTCATCCAGGTGAGTTTATCTGGAAGTTGAGTCATGGCTACTGGACTTCTTTTTGAGAGATAGAAACGTTTCGCTGCTCATCCAAACAGCTTCCTCAGTCTGAATACAGCTAGTACGAGTCCTCCATCTTATAGTCAGCTTTGACCTCTTGTCACCCTGGTCTGAATTAGGCTCATAAGATGAACAATGGCCTGAATAGGCTCGTTAGGGAGACAATCATATCCATAGCCTTAAGGTGAACAATGGCCTAAGGTGCTGAAACCTATCATGAATGGGTCGTTAGCTGTGGCCTTGGTGGTGAAGGCTTTTTGATTTGTCTGGGTACTTTGGAAAGCGCCCCCTGATAAGTAGCAGATAGACTATGCCTGAGGCCGCCACCTCTGTTGAGGGAGGGCTTTTCAATGCTCACATGAATGTCTTCCCTTACTCCTCTCTCAAACCACCTATCTTCTTTGTCTAATATGTGTACATCCTCATCTTTGAAAGAGTGCCCTTTGTCCTTCAAATGGAGGTGTACTGCTGATTCTGGTCCTGAGCTGTTACCCCTCCTATGTTGGGCTGGTATGGAAGGCTTCTTGGAGTTTTAGTCCAAGAACATCTGGGGAACCAAGGTTGGTTAAACCATGGTTTCAGATAGACCTCCATCCTCCGTTCTCTTGTCACGTGGCCCCTCTCTGACCTGAATGTCCTTGGCCTTCTGTAGGGAAAGATGAAAAGCCAGCAGATCCATGAGAAGACTTCTATCAGGATGGTGAAAACAAGCACCCACTGGCTGGCCAGCTCCCATCCTATACCTACAGCCCCGGCAATATTGCTGAGAGCCAACTCAATTGCTATGATGGGCCACGCCTGAAATGACACATGCTTCAGACCAATCGGATGGTTGGCTTATGTATTATGGCCTTCCTGGCTTCTAGGAAAAGGAGGTCTTCCGCATAACAGGGGTGTTGCTTCCCTTGGTTTCCCAAAGGGTTATCTAAACATTTGCAGTGAATCTCAGAGAGGTCAGCCTGGATTCGGGATTTGCCCAAGGGGCCGCTCTTTGTTTTGTCCACAGATCATTTTTCTTCCCTGGTAGTGCTTCAGACAAACACCTCTGAATTTATCCTTTGGAAAGAAGAGAAGAGAGGACAGGACAGGACAGCTGGGCCGGGGCTGACTCAGAACTTATAGATGCCTCCGTCGGCCAACTCATTCACTCATTTTCTTCCCGTTCCCATTCACAAATCAACAGCTCTGGACTTCCAAGTCAAACAAAGAACAGGCTCGTCTCATCATCACCCTCAGGACGTATCTGCAATATCCCGCATTGAGTGGACCCAACCCTTTATTCAGGTTCTCTTCTCTGTGCTTAATCCCCCCATGAGCTGCTCATTCTAATGCCCTCTCTTTGTGGGTTTTCAATGGGGCAGGTCCTGAAGAGCTAAAATCCTATTAGCTATTACAGTACCCCAGGCCTAATGGGATTGGCGTGTTTCCTATGGTCAAATGGTTGCAAGGCAAGGCATTACCATAGGCATTGGCGGTTGTGTGCTAAGCCACACAGCTTTGTGCACAACAGCAAATGACAAGGTCAAGAGGTGATAAACCTGGGCACTCTAGATCAGTGGTGTCCAAACTTTGGCCCTCCAGATGTTTTGGACCACAACTTCCAAAGTCCTTTATCGTTAGCAATACAGGCTTGGAATCCTGGGAGTTGTGGCCCAGAACATCTGGAGGGCCAAAGTTTGGACACCCCTGATCTAGATAAAGACCATCCTCTTCAGGCAAGCTTTCCCTGAATGAGGGACTACCTACTATGTGACTTTTATATGACTGCGTTGACTGATCTCAAAAGAACACCAGTGCTTTCCATGTTAGTTGGATCAATCGTGCTGCCCACCCAACCATTTTCAGAGGGCTCTTGCCGAGCTCACAATGGCAGGACCCCTTTAAAACTGGCCTAGTCGGCACCAGGGGATCCCTCTAGGACAGGCATACCCAAACTTCGGCCCTCCTCATGTTTTGGACCACAACTCCCAGAACCCTATGCCTGTGTTTCCGATGGCAAAGGACTGTCGGAGTTGTGGTCCAAAACATCTGGAGGGCCGAAGTTTGGACATGCCTGCTCTAGGACCCCGGGGAGTCCTCTTCCCTCTCCTGGATTCCCGTGGCAGCAGCCACCCTGCAGGTAAGGGACCCCTTTTACAGACGGAACAAAACGGTTTGCTTCGACAGAAAAATGACCATTTTGTTTAGTCTGTAACGAAATGCTGCTTTCTTGTTTTGTTTCGTTTTGTTAGATAACAAAACGACGAAACAGCATTTGGTTTTGCATCTCGTGTCCATCCCTAATCAAAAGTCAAAATTGTCTCTTCGCACCTAAAAGGGTCAGGCAATTCAGTCACAACGAGGGGGTCAGACTTCCTACCAACATCTCAGGCAACCAGCGTGTCATATTTATGCCACCAGGCTGCTCAAGGTTTTAGCAGTCCTTTTCATTTTCCAACATGTTCACTCATCTATTTTTGACTATTTTTGTATTTTTATGGTATTATTATCATTTTTATTATTTATTATTATTATTCTCTGTATTATTTGTATTTTGCTGGGGTTATTATTTGTATTTTGATTGGGTACTGTATGTTTGGACAGTTGTTTTTGCAACGTGTTGTACACCGCCCAGAGTTCCCACGGGAAATCGGGCAGTTAATAAGCACAAAAATAAAATAAATATAAATATAAATATATTTGAGAGTGCCAGGGCCCTTTTAACCTGGCATCCAATAGAGAAGTACCACCCTGCCACCCTGCACATGTGCAGCAGGGATTGAAAAGTGGCATTCATTCATTGTTTCTTATTTGTCTCCATTCTTCAAGTTCCAGCGCAAAAAGGCCACCTTTGGGGAGATCGGGTGGAGGGGGCCAAGCCGAGGGGGGCGGGGACTGCCAGCTGAGCAGGAGCAAAGTATTCACGCACGCACCCCAGCCTTCAGATGAATTTTGCAAGCTGGTCGCTAAACACATTTGGATTTGATTTGCCTCGTGAAGCATCATTTCCTATAATCTTGACGCTGTGCCAAGATTTCCCACTTTATTTTTCTGGATGGCTATTTACCACTTTTTAATGACTGCCGGGAGATGCCGCGTCTCTCGCTTTTACGGGTTTACATCCTGGAAGGCGGGCACGTGGGTTGAATAAAGCCCCCCCCCGCCAAAGAAGGTGAAGGAAGGGCACGGGGCGGGGAAGGAGGGGCAGAATATTATGGACTGCGATGTGGTCTTGTAAACAAGACAAACGAAGAGGAATGTTCATGTCTCACGAGAGAAACTCTGGGATCGTTACGGCTGTGAGGTAAACCTTGGTAAGCCTGAGAGAACCTACAAGCTCTTGTTATGGATTGAAAGGGAAGCTGCAATGGCTGAACCAGAAAGGGTCTGTGGAACTCCCTGCCACAGGAGGTGGTGATGGCATCTGGCCTGAATGCCTTCAAAAGGGGATTGGATAGATTCCTGGAGGAAAAGTCCATCACAGGTTACAAACCATGATGGAGATGTGTCATCTGCAGGCTTAAAACCGGGGTACTTCAAGGACCAGATGCAGGGGGGTGGTATCAGGAGACAGAGATCTAGTCTCATGCGCTCCCAGATGCATCTCTGGTGGGGGCCACTGTGAGATACAGGAAGCTGGACTAGATGGGCCTTTGGCCTGATCCAGCATGGCTCTTCTTAGGTTCTTTTGTTCTTATATGACTTTTCAATGACCTGAAAGACTGTCCTACAGAGGAGGGACAGGATCTCTGTCCTCCCAGATTGCAGGATATATAATGATGGACTCAAGCAATAGGAACCCAGTATGGTGGGGGCCACTGTGAGATACAGGAAGCTGGACTAGATGGTCCTTTGGCCTGATCCAGTACGGCTCTTCTTCTGTTCTTATGTTCTTATGGGTTGCTTTCATGCCATATGGGTGCAGCCATCATCCTCTTTGTCTTCTGGAAGCATCCTGAGAGACTCGTCCCCCTCTATTCAGCACTGGTTGGGCCTTATCCAGCCTGTGTCTACTTCTGGACACGGCACTTTAAGAAGGATGTCCACAAGCTAGAGCAAGTTCATCAGAGGACGGCAACAAGGATGATCAGGAGAAGGATGATCAGGAGACAGGAAACCAAGCCCTGTGAAGAAAAGGCAGAAAGAGCTGGCATTTTTAGCCTGGAGAAAAGACGACTGAAGGGAGATAGGAGAGCATCTTTCAAAAACTTGACCGGCAGTCCTATGGAGGCGGGAAGGGTCTGTTTGCAATCATCCCAGAGCACAGGTTACGTAGCAATGGAATCAAGCTACAGGAAGCCAGATTTAGATTGAGCAACAGGATAAAACGTCTTGTTAGAGCGGTACAACAATGGAACCCACGACCTCAGGGATTGATGGTGAGTGCTTCAACACTGGAGGCCTTCAAGAGAAAACTAGACAACTATCTGTCTGATCTGCTTTGATTTACTTTCCTGCCTTGAGCAGAGGGTTGGACTGGATGGCCTTCGATGCCCCTTCCGACTCCATGATTCTATGTCCCTATGACAGTGTCCTCACTTCAACATCTCCCTTGGGACATGTCCTGCCAGAGCAGACTTCAACAGACTCTAGAGCAGCGGTGGCGAACCTTCGGCACTCCAGATGTTTTGGACCGCAACTCCCACAGCCCTTGGTCACTGGCAATACATGCATGGAATGCTGGGAGTTGTGGTCCAAAAACACCTGGCGTGCCGAAGGGTCGCCACCACTGCTCTAAAGATCTGGGAAAGCACTGAACAGAGAGGTCGGGAGGAATGATTGGCTAGTGCAGGACTGATTGACAGTCACCTCAGTCCCTCCCAGTCAATCCTACCAGATGCAGCATACGAGATTGCAAATACTCCAACATACGTGGGCTTAGCCTGTAAAATACAGTACCCACAACTTTCTTCCCTTGATCCTTCACTGCCCAGCGTGAATCATTTCTGTCGTTTTTCTCAAGTAAGAGCCCCAGACGTTCCTCTTTGGAAGCTGGTTCCACACTTTCCCCCCTCTTTTCTTCAAGAGAAGGAATAAAAGCTTCTGCTGGATTTTTCCCTTCCCTGAATTTCACCCTCATTCCTTATTATTATGCCCCATTTTAAATGTTTGCCGGGTTCACGAGAGAGGCAGCCAAAAACCTTGAATTCTTCACCACGATCACTTTGCAAGCATTTCCTATGAGTTTCCCATCGTCAGGACAGGGGGGAAAGAAGCATGCCGACGAAAGAGAGGCTGGCTGGTCTGAGAAATCAGGTGGCCATGGAAAAAGCAGACAAAGCCAGTAGAAATGTGGTAAAAGAAAGAAAAGGTTTTTAGATAGAAAGTTTTATTGGGGGGGGGCACTTCATGTAAAGGCATCAAAATTTGCCTCCACCGTTTCAGGAGCTGAAGCTCATGCTCAGGGCATGAGTTTTACAGCTCACTAGAAGTGCTGGTGGTGGCCATGTTTTTTTTTAAAAAAAAACCCTAAACATCACTCAACAAGGAATGGGATTTGAGTTGTCAGACTCCCGATCAAGTTGGACGTAAGTCACATTGGCAAATCAACTCAGGGTTGTTGTGTTTTTATCCCCACTGACTTGGACTCGACTCCCAACCTGGAATCCACCCACCACTTCCCCTTCCTCTTGGGGAGAAACCTTGATTTTAATGGGGACTCACACTTGGGGCCTGGGACTTGGGACTTGGTACCAAAGACTTGGACTTAGCACTTAGTACAAAGACTCAGACATGGACTTGGGACCAAAGACGTGAACTTGGGACTTGGTTTGAAAGACGTGGACTTAGGACTTGGGACAAAACACCTAAACCTAGACTTGGGACCAATGATGGACTTGGACAAAACAGCTGAACCTGGACTTGGGACCAAAGATAGACTTGGGTCTTGGGACAAAACAGCTGAACCTGGACTTGGGACCAAAGATAGACTTGGGTCTTGGGACAAAACACCTGAACCTGGACTTGGGACCAAAGATAGACTTGGGTCTTGGGACAAAACACCTGAACCTGGACTTGGGACCAAAGACAGACTTGGGTCTTGGGACAAAACACCTGAACCTGGACTTGGGACCAAAGATAGACTTGGGTCTTGGGACAAAACACCTGAACCTGGACTTGGGACCAAAGATAGACTTGGGTCTTGGGACAAAACACCTGAACCTGGACTTGGGACCAAAGATAGACTTGGGTCTTGGGACAAAACACCTGAACCTGGACTTGGGACCTGGGACCAAGGATGGACTTGGGCCTTGGGGGCAAAAGACTTGGACTTGGAACCAAAGATTTGAGACTTGGCACCGAAGACTAGGACTTAGAACTTGGGACCCAAACACTTGCCAACATCCTTGCCCTCAACACAAAATGTTCTGCAGGGCATTGTGGGAATTTTCAAATGGGGGCTGTGTCTACAGAGGAGTGCCAAAAGCTTCTGCACCTCTCACTTGCAGACTTCAACACAGACCCCCTGGAAACAGGATTGCAAAGAGAGGAACTAGGAAGGCTGCTTGAGGACACATTGTGGATTGGTAAATTCCAAGTCCCTGACTTCCTCCTATGTACTTCTGTGAAGACTGACTGGAAGGAAGGAAGGGAGGGAGGGAGGAAGGAAGGAAGGAAGGAAGGAAGGAAGGAAGGAAGGAAGGAAGGAAGGATGGATGGATGGATGGATGGATGGATGGATGGATGGATGGATGGAAGGAAGGAAGGAAGGAAGGAAGGAAGGAAGGAAGGAAGGAAGGAAGCCAGCTACAATAATTCCAACTTTGGATGAAACTTGACTAATTATTACTTATTTCTGACATTCTGACTCATGCATTTCTTTCTGTGGCTGTTTTTCCTCTTCAAGGCAAACAAGAAAACTTGGTCACTTGTATTTTTTTTAAAAGCACATTTAAAAAAAAAAAAAAAAAGCCCCAATAGTTATTGCCATTGTTTACAAGGTCTGCTCTTTCTTGTTTCTAGCAAAGGAGCTCCTTGCGGCTGTGGTCTCATCCTTGACTAGATGAAGTGCAGCCACAGGAGACTTCGCTCTCTCCCAACGATTTGGAAGCAACTACATGTATTTATTTATAGTTCCACGTCATCTGTCCTACCGGTTTTAATTGTTATCATCTTCTTGTGATGTGTTGTAAGCCGCCCAGAGTGACCTTTTAGGCCAGATGGGCAGGATATAAATGCAATATAGCTCTGACCATGTTGTTTCAAAAGGGCAGAACAAATCAGCTCGAGGTCCTCCTCAAAAAGGAGCCCTCTGGGGTGCTGGTCCCAGACCGGCAGATGCCTCTTTCATCTTGCCGGCATCCTTCCTTCTGGGACGAAACCTGCCTGTCATTTTTACGAGCTCCTGAACGCTGGTCAGGCCGCCCCAACCTTCCGGCTGTCTTTTCTTCTCTCACTGTGTCCTTTTATGCCCCCAGGAAGGACCAGGCTAGCCTTAGAAAAACAACCTGCATTGAGAAAAAAAAAGCAGTGTGTTTCCTAGGGATAACACATACAGAGGCTGCAGGGCTGTTTGTGTTGTTGTTGTTGTTATGTGCCACCAAGTGGCCTCCGAATTATGGCAACCTGATGAATGAGCAACCTCCGTAATGCCCTGTTTGGCTGTTGTGAACTTTCACGCCCTCGCTTCTTTTGTTCCTGCGCGCCTATAATGTTAGAACAAGGGTTCCCAAACTTGAGTCCCCAGATATTCTTGGACTACAACTCCCAGAAGGCTTCACCACTATCTGGGCTGGACAGGATTTCTGGGCAATGTGCTCCAAGAACATCTGGAGACCTAATAGTTAGGAATAGAGATGGGCACGAAATGAACAATTTTTCGTTTCCGTTTTCATTTTTTCGTTTTGTTACATAACGAAATGACAAACGAATTTTGTCTTTAAAATGAGTGAATAAATATGAATAAATATGAGTGAATTGCTTAAAATCCTAAAAAAAATCACAAAAATTGAAATAAATGGTAACGAAATAGTAACGAAATGAACAAAAACAAAAACGAATTGTTGCAAAATTTATCTATCTATCTATGTCTCATTTATTCCTTCCTATGCTCTGTTCCTATTGATTTGATTCATTGATTCCTTCCTTCCTTCCTTCCTTCCTTCATCTATCTATCTATCTATCTATCTATCTATCTATCTATCTATCTATCTATCTATCTATCTATCTATCTATCTATCTGTCTGTCTGTCTGTCTGTCTGTCTGTCTGTCTGTCTGTCTCATTTATTCCTTCTTATGCTCCGTTCCTATTGATATGATTGATTGATTGAGTGAGTGAGTGAGTGAGTGAGTGAGTGATTCCTTCCTTCCTTCTTTCATCTATCTATCTATCTATCTATCTATCTATCTATCTATCTATCTAAGGAAGCAGATTTTGTGTATTAATAACTTTTTTAGACTACAAGATGCACACTTTCCTCGCAAAATCTGTACCACCAAATTATTTCATCTCATAATATCTATTTCTAAGTATCTTCAGTTCTGCAATAAATGTTTCCAAGCATTTCTGGTATATGTTTCAAGCTAAATCAAACAATTAGGACGTACCTAAAATTCAATGGATGCTTAACTTTAAATAATATTTCAAATATATACTGAAATAAAGATTAAAGATTACAGATACACCAGTACACTAAGGGTGGCTGGCTGGAGAGTCACTATATAGGGCATTTATACATGACCCCTAAACTCCGGGGCAAATGGCTCCCAGCTCCGGAGCTTTAAAATGTTTCCCCACCAGCTCCGGAGTTAACAGGAAATTAAGTGCAACCCCGCCCACTTTAGCGCATCCCAGCGCACCTTTCAAGTACCTGCTCTCTGGAGGTGAAAATTATTTGATCCGGTGTAACGATAGTGAGTGCGGGGCTCTCCTTGCTTCTGTTTGTTGTTTTTTGGCTCCCGCCCCTTTAAGAGCTACTTTTACAGAGACGAGAGGCAGAACGAGGTGAGAGGCATGCTTTTCTTTCTCTTTTTCTCCCTCCCCTCACGCAGCCAGCAGCCAGGAAGTACAGAGGGGGTGGGGACACAGGAAGAGCGACGAACCCCTATGATCTCTGGTCCGAATTTAAGTGGCCAGCGGATCTCAGGGGTCGTGTAAAAAGGCCCATAGATAATTTTGTTATTAATTATTGTTTTCTCCACCTCACCTTGGCACACAGTGCAAATCAGGGCAGTACTGATCACCTGTAACTTAAAAAGTAACTTGAAATGCAAGCTGAAGAATTGTAGGAGGTTGAGGGCCACCTTATTTCCTGTTTCAGGGCTTCTTGGAGGCATCTCATGGACCACTAAGGAGACCAAATCGAGATCAGGAGAGTGGGTGGGGTGGGCCTTGAGCCTTGCTGTGACTTCATAAGGCATCCAAGTATCTCAAACAAGGAGGGAAATGTGCCCACCAAGTTTGGGGGTGGGCAACCACAAATTGGCCAGTCCACATGCATTTGATAACATATTTCCAAAAAACCAAAAAAAGTTGGTGGCGGCTCAGTTTGAGTGGATGTCTCCTACTTCTGGCATTTCATGAGAGGGAGAAGAGCGTCCCTCTATCCACTTTACTCATCCCCTGCATTATTTTGTACGTCTCAATCATATCCCTCCTCATGTGCCTTTTTCCCAGACTCAAGAACCCCAAGTGTTTTAACCTTTCCTCATAAGGGAGGTCCCCCAGCCCAGTAATCATTTTAGTTGTGCTCTTCTGTACCTTTTCCAGTTCCACTATGTCTATTTTGAGATGTGGTGACCAGAATTGTACACAATACTCCAGGTGCGGCCTTACTATCACTTTGTACAATGGCATTATAATGTTGGCTGTTTTATTTTCAATCCCCCTTTTGATAATCCCTAGCATGGAACTGGCCTTCTTCACCGCTGCCACATGCTGGGACACCTTCACTGAGCTGTCCACCAGCACTAGAGATGGGCACGAATAAAAAATGGTGTTTCATTTGTCGTTTGTCGTTTGGGGGGTCTGTTTCGTTTCGTTTCCATTTTTCGTGATTTTTTGCAAAAAAAAATAGTTTTCATTTTCATTCGTTTCATTACCGTTTCATTACCATTTATTTCAATTTTTGTGATTTTTTTTTAGCATTTAAAGCAGTTCAATGTATTGCCGTAACGAAAACGAAACGGACGACAAAATTTCCGGCGTTTCTGTTCGTTTCGTTTCATTTTAGAGACAAAATTCGTTTGTCATTTTGTTGCATAATGAAATGGAAAAACGGAAACGGAAATGAAAAATTGTTTGTTTCGTGCCCATCTCTAACCAGCATGCCAAGGTTGAAGCACTATGGGGTGGTATATAAGCAGAACACTTTGCTCCCCCTACCCCAGTGTAGCTATGCAACAGGAAGTCAATCTGAACGAGTGAGTGAATCTGCTGTAGTTGGGACTGATTGTTGGAATTTGCTCTACAGCATTCTAATGTCCTGATGGGTAGGAGCATTTTAGGGCATTTCCCTTCAACGTAAGTTGATCAAGACAGGTGGCTTGGATAAACCTTCTCTCCATCTGGACATGTGATGTGACTCTATGAATCCTTCCTTACCATCTGAGGAAGGCAATGGTGGTTCCTCCATCCTTTTTTTACTGTGTTCAATATCTTGTCTTCAGATGTTATAAGCCAGGCATGTCCAAACTTTGGCCCTCCTGATGTTTTGGACCACGACTTCCAGAAATCCAAGCCTGTATTTCCAACGGCAAAGGACTGTGAGAGTTGCAGTCCAAAACATCTGGAGGGCCGAAGTTTGGACCTGCCTGTTATAAGCGAACGCTTCCACGAATACATTCGTGATTAAGCTAAAGCCACGTTCAGCTGTGAGCTTGGCAAGGGCGTACATGGAAATCATGTGAAACTCTATCAATGTCGGGGAGCTTAGCAGGTTAGAACAATGTTTGCTCAAAAGGAGAAAGCAATAATAACAATAATAGGATGCATCTGGTTTGATAAGCAAGCTTGCCAATTTTTAAATTTATACAGGCGTCTGGAATCCAAAACGCCAGAGATCTGGAGCCCAAAGGAATAAGAAGTTGCTCCATTCTTACTGCAGGAAATGTGTGGTAACCGTCAGAAAACACATGATCAAAGGATCCCCAAAGAAAGAGCTGGCTTTGGCCAGCACTGCCTAAGAAATGCAATGCACGCACACACAAACTGTACAAACACATAAACAGGTCTGTACAGAGGGTGAGTGAATGCACAGACAGCTGCCCTTTCATGGCACCAAAGTGACAAGCAGTTTCTTTGGACGTATCCGCTAGATCAGGCATGTCCAAACGTCAGCTCTCCTGATGTTTTGGACCACAACTCCCAGGATTCTAAGCTTAGATTGCCAATGACAAAGGACTGTGGTCCAAAACATCTGGAGGGCTGAAGTTTGGACATGCCTGCGCTAGATGCTGAGTTGATGGAGATTAAATTATTAGGAATTCTACACATCTGTCATTTCCCAGTGTTTGATCAAACCAGAAAGAGCTGGCTTCGACCAGTGCTGCTTAAGAAATGCAACATGGTCAAACCACACAAAACCCTTGATACTGGGAATACCTCGTAGGATTGAGTAGGGAAAACAATGCAGGAAAGTCATCTTAGGTCTGCATTTCTCACCTATAGAAGGCAATGGGTCCAGGAAATTGGGCAAACTGAAAGGAGACCTTCCATAACACAGTTCTGTCAGACGGGCGTATTGTGCGTGCATTGCTAGGACTCACAGATTAGGATCACAAGAAACAATGGGTTCCTATCACCCAATCATGTCTACAGCTTTGAAAGGTGACCCAAGGATGGGAACCAGTTATCTAGGTGCTTATCTTTGGGTGCTGTTGATGACTTCCCATCTTGCAGCAGTCCACTGCTGAAATTTATGCTAACAGTGTTATGCCAGAGAGCAATAGTAAACCACTCCTCAAACATCTTGCCTCGCTCAAAAGACATCCTCAAGATACTTTAAGAGGGACTCAGACATGAATGAACATAAGAATATGTGTTATTTTGTGTGTGTGTGTGTGCACAACGTTAAACCTAGCAAAGAAGAGATTGGGTTCATTACATTTTCTCAGTGATACCAATTTCACACGAACCTTCGGGATCCATAAACTTTAAATATCCAACCTATGCTAGGACAATGTCACAGTACACAACAACGGCAGGACTGTGTCCTTCAGGAAAAGACCACGAAAAAAACTTGGTGCACAAGAAATCCTAACATTGACGAACAAGGGAAGGTGGCATTTTAGAAAGAAAAACTCTCTACACACCTTGGGTAAGAAGGGATTCGCCTGCGACAACAATTGGGAAATAATTGCTTCCTTGTTTAAACAGTCAGCAAAGACTTCCTTTTTTTGGTTGAGAGCGTTTGGTGTTTGCTCTGCAATAGAGATGGGCACGAATCAAAAAAATAGCATTTCGTTTGTCGTTTGTCATTTAGGGGGTCCGTTTCGGTTGTTTCCTTTTTAGCGAATTTTTGCAAAAAAAATTCGTTTTTGTTTTCATTCGTTTTGTTACCATTTCGTTACCATTTATTTCAATTTTTTGTGATTTTTTTTAGCATTTAAAGCAGTTCAATGTATTGCCATAACGAAAACAAAATGGACGACAAAATCTCCGGTGTTTCTGTTTGTTTCATTTCATTTTAGAGACAAAATTCGTTTGTCATTTCATTATGTAACGAAACGAAAAAACAAAAACGGAAACGAAAAATTGTTCATTTCGTGCCCATCTCTACTCTGCAATTTTGCCTGCGCTACCAGTTTTTCACAGGCAGATCTTACCGAGCACAGTTTTCTAAAAAATTAAAGGATCATAAAGGATCATAAAGGACCATAAAGGATCCTTGAATAGTCACAGAGCGGGGAAAATCACCATCCCCTTTGACAAATGGCTCCTGAACAATGAAGTCATGTGGTGACAGCACCTGATTGGACTCCACCTTGTCCAATATGGTCCTAGGAAACAGATTCAAAAGACTGTACCTACAAGGTAAGGAGCCAGACCTAAGGGAACCATTAGAACCAGGGAGCTGCAAAGACCCAGAAAGCCACTTACCAGAGTCTTTTGGAACATGAGTCTCCACAGCTTACATTTGGCCAGTAGCTGACTGACAGTTCCCAGTGAGGAAGAACTCAGCACCATTTGGGTTGTACTGCAACTCCCATCAAATCTCACAGATCAGTTTCCTTGGATGGAGTGCAATGGTTCTCAGCTTTAATGAACCCACGTGCTCTTGGACTGAAACCTCTCAGAGCCTTCACCTCTCGCGGTGCTGGCCAGGATTTCTGGCAGTTGTAGCCCAAGAAACCACCTGGGGACCCAAGGCTGGAACCACTGGGTGGGAGATGTAGGATCGGCCTGGCCCCATCCCTGCTTTTTGTTATTGCTTCATAGAATCCTAGAATCCTAGAGTTGGAAGAGACCTCAAGGGCCATCCAATCCAACCCCCTGCCATGCAGGAACCCCCATCACAGGACACCCGGCAGATGGCCATCCAGCCTCCGCTTAAAAACCTCCAAAGAAGGAGACTCCATCACCCTCCTTTGTGGCAGCCATATTCAATTGACGAACAGCTCTAACCATCAGGAAGCTCTTCCTAATGTTTAAATGGAATATCTTTTCCTGTAGTTTGAGATGATTGCCCCACGTCCTAGCCTCTGAATACATGGAAAACAAAGCAGTCACCTCTTCAATGTGACATCTTTTCAAACATTTAAACATAGCTATCATATCCCCTCTCAGCCTTCTTCTTTGAAAGGCTAAACATTGCCAGCTCCCTAAGCTGCTCCTCATCAGACATTTCTTCCAGACCCTCAATCATCTGTACAGAACTGGACTCAGTACTCCATACACCTCTGACCATGGATTCATGATTGTTGGGGAACACCCTGACATGACCACCAGCGGACCAAAGCTCTGAGGCCAGCAAAAGTACCAAAGCTGAAAAGAAAGCAATTTTCTTTAGAGGAGCTTCTTTTTTCCCCTTTCTTCACCCCCCCAGGAGCTCTTGACGGCCACCCCAGGCCACTTCAGTGGACAGGCTTTGCCGGGCCGACCTCATCCACTTTCCTCGGCCTGGTTTCCCCTTTCCGATAATGAATTGAAGCAAGTGCTAATAATTGGATCCGTTGCTAATGCAAGCGGGTTGTCCTGTCACTGCCTGCGCCCGCTCCCCGACGGCTGGCAATGCAATCCAGATGTGCATGCTGATTAAAGGCTTGCAGGAGATGGAGGGGTGTTGCGTAAAGGGCAACTCCCCGGGCTTTCATCAACAACATTTTTGTCCTGGGCTGGTTGTGCAAGAAGTAATGGAAAACAGCTGCTTTGGGCGGACGGACGGACGGACACACACACGCACACACACGTGTGTGTGTGTGTGTGTGTGTGTGTGTGTGTGTGGTAGTGTTGCTATCTTTAATCATTTACAGGCTTGTGAGAATGCAAAGGGCAAACGGGAACCCATTCTTCGGTCCAGTTTGAGCACCGATGGATGTAGGGAACGGAAGGGCAGTAGCAGTTGCTGGGTTGCCATCCTTAGGGCCAAATCACAGAGAACTGCTATGGGTCCAACCCCCTGCTCAGAGCAGGAATCCAGATCTGACAGGTGGCTAATATTCCCTTGAAGGCCTCCACCAGTAGAGGGCGCACCACCTCTCCCTGAGGTCCTGGATTCTGTTGCCGTACTGCTCTAACAGTTAATAAGTTTTCCCTGATACTTGGCCTGAATTTGTCTTCCTGTAGTTTGACCCCCGTTATGGTGTGCCCTGCACTTAGGATGACCAAGAACAAATCCTGACCCTCCTCTGTAGGACTAACATGCAAGTGTTCGAGGCTGACTCGTGGTTCAGTTGATGAGTTGGTTTAGGGATCCCGTTTTGAAAAACGAAATGCAGTGCTTTTTTTTAATCCCTTCGGAACTTCATATCATTTGTGGCAAAGTGGGATGCCCACCTTCCACCTCCCCCTCTCCTTCCTTACCTTGTCTTAAAGCCTTTGCCACCCCTGTTGACCCTTGCGCCATCCAGAAGGACAGCAGGCCTGAACCTTGCCCAGAAACCAGGCCTGATGCCTGTGTGCACTTGTACCCAATCATCCTTCAACTGACTGGCACGCACATGCACGCAGGCAGCAGGCTCAGCCCCCTCTAAGAACATAAGAACATAAGAACATAAGAAGGGCCCTGCTGGATCAGGCCGAGGGCCCATCTAGTCCAGCTTCCTGTATCACAGTGGCCCCACCAGATGCGTTTGGGAGCGCATGAGACTAGATCTCTGTCTCCTGATACCACTCCCCTGCATCTGGCCCTTGAAGTACCCTGGTTTTAAGCCTAGAGATGACACATCTCCATAAAAATAAGCCACAAACCAGTTCATTTGGAAGGGGGGATTCGTGAGCATTTGTTATCCATGGGAAGCCACAATCCATCACGAACCACCAGTTTTCTGGTTCATGTGCACCTTTCATCGTTAGAGATCATTTTAGAGATAATCTTGTATTAGAGATGGGCACGAAATGAGCGATTTTTCATTTTTGTTTTTTTTTCGTTTCATTATGCAACGAAAATGAAATGAAATTTTTTAAAAAACAAAACAAAAATGAAAACAAAATGACCAAATTTGCCATGTTTTTCGTTTTCGTTGCAGCAGATGCATTGAACTAAAAAGAATGCTAACGAAACAGCAATTTTTTGTTTTCGTTTTCATTTTTTGTTTCATTACCTAACGAAACGAAAATGAAATTTTTTGCAAAAAAAGTCACGAAAATGAAAATGAACCGAAACGGACCCCTAAACGACCAAACGACAAGCGAAACACCATTTTTTTGAGTCGTGCCCATCTCTATCTTGTATATTGAAGGCAATCCTGTAGCCAGAGTGAAAAACCCAAGAGTCTGGCTATCTCTCCCTGATTTGATTGCACTTCCCCAAAAATCCATTCCCTCCTCTTAGTTTTCTCTCAGTTTGCAGGATTTTGGTTTTCCTTCTCATTACCAGAATTTGTGTCTGTTGTGACCCCAGTTCACACAAAAGGTGTAAGTCCCATTGGCGAAAGGCTGCAAGTTAAGTCATTCGCCTACACATCTACTGCAGCCCATCAAGTCACATGGCTTGTGCAACAGTAAATGCGCACCCTGGTTTGTCACTTTGATTGCAGCAATTCACCCAAATGTGCAATGGTTTTGTTGGCGGATGTAACCCATACAATTCTGAGTGTGCGCTGGTATCTGGATTTTATCTCAAAAAGGCTTTTGTGTTCATATTTCTACCATGCGTGCATTTCCCCCCATTGACGAATCTTGGTGGGGTCCTTCTCCCCATGGCACGCAGTTGAATGGCACACCAATTTGTAATTACAACTTTCGCCCATTTGAAATGAGGACATGATTTCGTCCCCCTTCGGCTGCTCCAAACCACCCTAAAAGCGTCTCAGATTTGCAAACGCTCGGGCTGAGACCTGTTTTCTTCTGTGACGGCTTCCAGAAAGTGGGGACATGTTATTTTCGATGAGGTTATCCCCTTCGTTGGAAGACTTCCCTTGGTTGCAATGAGCCCGAAACATTGTTGATATTTGCTTGGTTAGTGACGGGAAACCAAGACCCATCTGGACAGAAAACAAACCCGAAAAGCTTTCAAGGGAAATGCTAGCCATTTTCAGTAGTTTAACGCAAGGATAATGAATATATGTTGGAAGTGGTTGACGTCCACACCCTTCTCACTATATAGGCACAGCGAGAGGCCACAGAGATATATAACCAAGTGCTGGAGAGGGCCTCTTGGAATATTCTAGCGAATGAAGTGAATTAGACATGGAGGCAGTTACTGGCAGGCCATGATACCCGGAGGGACACTCCTGCACACATCCAGCCTTCCCACAGGGAACAACAGGGCTGCTTTTCTTTCCCCTTTAACCTCATTAGCAAAACGTTCTTTGCACCAAACGCTTGAGATTTTTGGACTAATTCTGGACGTCGGTTCCAATGGATGTAGCCGCCCCAGCATCAGTGGGACTTGGCCTGCCTTAACGAGTCAATGGAGTCAGCAAGAATAATACCATTGGCATCTGAGAAATTACCTATCTCATCCAAGCCAGAACATAAATATATGCTATTACATTTAGCTCACATTTTAGACCCCCTGAGGCTCTGCATCATCTTATTTTATTTTATTTTATTTTATTTTATTTTATTTTTGACCTCCAACTCATCACCATTTCAAACTGCAAAGCTGGAAGGGACTTTTATGGATCCTGAAGTCCAGCGCCTGTCCAGGAGGCTCAGCGGGGAATTGAACTCCCAGCCTCTGGCTCTGCAGGCAGAGACCTAAACCGCTGAACTCTCCAGCACTCTGTGCATAAAAACACCTCCGTTTTCCAGGTGGAAAATATCTTTCTCCTTACCTCTTGTAAGGATGTAAATTAAACTCCAGAATCTAGGGGTGGATTTAGAGAGGAGCAAGATTAAAAGCCTAGTTGGAGTGGGCAGGGGGGGGAGGAAGACCTCTCCCCCCTCTCCGTGTGTGTGTGTGTGTGTGTGTGTGTGTGTTTAGGTAGAAGCTCTGGGTGCCAAAAACGTGTAAACCTCAATTCAGGAGTGGATGAGAATCATTTCACAGGCCAAAATGACATCACTGGTCTCTCCCCCGTAATGACTTATTACCGTACAATTGATTAATGGTAACACATAATCAAACGGTTCCACGCCCTAGACAAAAGGGCTCGCTTAATTCTCCTGGCTCTTTCAGATCCATCTGCTGGTCACATCAGTCGGAAATAAACTACAAGCTTGCATAACCATTCCCCCCCCTCCAGAAAGGTCACTGGGTGCAAATACTAAGCAGCTGTATCTCCTTGAAACCCAGTTTTGCTGTTACGTCTTTGGCATACTCCAAGTTGAGAACACTGTTTTGTGAGGGGTCTATCTATCTATCTATCTATCTATCTATCTATCTATCTATCTATCTATCTATCTATCTATCTATCTATCTATCTATCTATCTATCTATCTATCTATTGTCTGTCTGTCTGTCTGTCTGTCTGTCTGTCTCATTCCTTCCTATGCTCCATTCCTATTGATTGATTGATTGACTGACTGACTGATTGATTCCTTCCTTCTTTCCTATCTGTCTGTCTGTCTGTCTGTCTCATTTATTCCTTCCTGTGCTACATTCCTATTGATTGATAGATTGATTGATTACTTCCTTTATCTATCTATCTATCTATCTATCTATCTATCTATCTATCTATCTATCTATCTATCTATCTATCTATCTATATCTGTCCAGGACAATTAACAATCCAAAGAATTAACATTTCCCAAATCTGGGTGCACTTATTTCCTCCCTGTGATTGGCTTCGACAAAACGCAAGGATCACGGCAGCCTTAGCTTCTTAACCCACCTGGTGACTGCCATCTCTAACCCTCGCTCCTCTCTTGCGGCTACACCAATTTCCCAGGCTGACATAGGGCAAGCTCCATTCAATCCAAAGGCAACTCTATATAATTGCTTCCCATCTCA